>BPTQ01000007.1:169658404-170193025 GCA_019973895.1 Chrysanthemum seticuspe
TAGATCATAATATAACGTTCAAAACTCCAAATTACACTAAAGATAATTGGATTGCCTTAAACAAGTTTAGACCTCAAACTCAGTTAACTCCTGAACAAGTGTTCTGGAAATTAGATATGGAAAAGAAAAAGGCAGATGAACTTGTTGAAAATAATCCTCCCTTTAGGAAATTGCCTCCAGCCACTGTGTATCCTCCAAATACACCAATGCATTTAGTTCCTAGAACTATTGCCACTAATAGCAAAAGCTTAATCAGCCTATATGTTGTTTATCAACTATTCGTTGATTTTGAGAAAACATGTAAGAAGAGAATCACACCTACAGGGATAACTGAAAGGGAAAGGGGTTTTGAGCAAACTAAAGAATGCTATTTAACTGAGGTCATGCCTTTCTTTAAACAATTAAAAGGTCAATTTAAAAGTCTTAAAAAGGGGATAAACTCGGATATTAAAGAAATGGAAAAGGAATTTGATGCAATGATTGTTGAAGTCAATGATTATGAACGGGAACTCAAATATAATGAAATTGAAAGGAAGAATCTGCATATATTAAATGAGAACTTAGTATTGAGTTGTGTGGCTCAAGATGTGTTTTATACTGTTACTAAGCTTTCTATTACTGCTTCTCAATTTCGTGAAATGTCTGTTGCATTGAAAGTATCCCAGGATCGTGTCATTGAGCTTGAGACAAAAAATTCAAAATTGAATGATAAAATCGAAAATGACGATCATGATAACTTGGTAAAACATTATTCTAAATTAGAAGTTAAATATCTTGGTTTACAATTAAAATATCAACATCTGAAAGAAAATGTTAAAACTTCAAATATCAAGACATCTTTGAATGCTCCTGAGTTTGATGCAGTTTTTGAAATCAACAAACGTGATGAACATATTTGAGCTCATTGCCACACGATCAAAAGATTGAAATTCCAGATTTCACAATTGAAAGATGAAAGGAATGAAGTGACTGGCTCCCGAATACCTCCACCTTTAGATTCTCAGAATTTCCAACTTCAAAACATTATTGATAAATTGCAAAAGGAAAATGAATGTTTTAAAGCTGAAATTTCAAAAGTTAATGATCAAAACAAAGAGTTATGTGATTCATTCAAAGTTAATCATGATAAACACATTGAAAAGGTAACTTCTTTGCTTAACGATATTGAGAATCTGAAGCGTGAGGTGAAAGGAAAATTGCCAATCCCTAATTGCAAATATTTTGTTCCAAAGGTTCCTGCTTGTGATAAGTATCCTATTGATATGCTATATATTCCTCCCCCTCTTAGGAATAATGAACTGGCACATAAAACATATCTAACACAACTTAAAGATAGTTTAAAGGGCCTCCGTGAGATAGTAGAGGATGATAGATTAGAAAAGCCTTTTGATAGTGCAATCACTTATGCCTACATGGATGCCAAACGATCTCAGGAACTCTTAGAGTATGTAATTGTCACAAGTCCTAAATCTGGTAATAGGCGAGATAGAATTGTTACATCAAGTTCTATGCCTAAAGTCAAGAATTTTACGTTTAATGCGCCTCTGAAAGCCTCAGAACCCAGCACTTCTAGACCAGAAAATCAAATGGCAATAAAACAAACTAATGCTCCCATCATCACTTCTACAGATGTTAAAATTGACACAAAAGTTAGCGGGTCAAAACCTAGAAGCAATACAAAGAAGGATAGAATTTCGCTGACTAAAATTGATCATGAGAAGGAAGTGAAAGTACACCATAGGGAATATAAGTTTGACTTGAACAAAAAGAATCGTGTTGGTTCTAGTATTAGCTCTAAGCTTACTGAAATTAATTCGATGTATTATGTTGTCTGCAAAACCTGTCAAGAATGTCTATCTTCTGGTAATCATGATAAATGTGTTGTGTTATTTCCGAGGTCTAAGAGTAAAAAACCAGTTAAGAAAGTTTGGAGAGCTAAACAGATTAAGCAATCCTGGAAACCTAGGCTATAGGGAAGGTTTTTACCAATGTAGGATTTCAGTGGAAGCCAACAGGTCGAATATTCACGAATGGCAAACCTTGCTCCTTAACTAGATTTACTATGCCTAGAGTAGTGCCTGTTAAGGTTTGGAAGCCAACTGGTAGAATACTCCCATTAAGCATAAAATATCCCTCGACTAAGTTTGATGCTTCTACTAGTTCAGCTCCTAGTGACAATGGCATTGCACCTAGGGTTTCTGCTGATTCAAAGATTGTTTGTTCTAACCAAAAGGACCCCATGAGCACGTGGGGATCCGAAGTTTCCAATTCTCTGTCTTCGTCAGTTGTCCAAAGCAGGTCGTACAAATTTTCCCTTGGTATTTGGATTTGGGCGGCTCTAAACATATAACTGGGCTCTAAACAATGACGTCTATTCACATCAGTTCAGGCCTCGTACTTCAACATTATGGCATCTGCAGATAACACCTCAGGCCCCGTTCCTCAAAGAAAAGAAAGGTGTACGCTTCAGTGTGCTTTATCTTCAAAAGAAGAGAAATCTTCATGTGTATGACCATTCTCATTGACATTCTTCATCAAAAAGCTTCATGTTTTTCCATGCTCTTTCAACTCTTAAGTGGATCTACGTTCATTGGTGTATATTCTTATTCACTTGTTCAAATCAAAAATGGCAACTTCGGATGCAATTTTTGAGGGGGAGAAGAGTGCATATACTACATGTTGATGGATGCTTGATTTATGGTCATTTGACTCTCCTTCAACGCCTAATGCTTCACTTACTAAGGATAACTGGGATTCATTGCTTGGGATTCATTGGTTCAAGATATGTTTGATGAGTACTTCCAACCTCCAATGAATGTTGATCATCTAGTTTCTGAAGCTCATGCTCTGGTTCCTACTGACTCAACTGGTTCACCATCTAAGAAGTACTTCTCGGAATCCTCAAGAAACATTACCTCCAGTTATTTCACAAGGCGTTGATAATGACTATCATGATATTGTAGATGCACTAATGAATAATGATCCGCTCTTTGGTATTCCTTTGCCAAATCTTCATGGATTATTGTGCACTCTATAAATCAACCACATGAACATTAAGGAAAATGACTACCTCATCCGCTCAAAGATACTGTTGGTGAGTCTTCCAGATCAGTCTCTACATGAATACTTTTAGGAAGAAGGCATTGATGTTGAGGAATCATTTGTTCTGGTTCATTCAGTGGATCAATATACATCCGATTGTATGTTTATTCATGTGTTGGACATTTGACATAATTTGATTACTTCATAGTTAACCATTTATCACTTATTTGAGATTGAAGTTGACTTTCAACAAAGGCGTGTTCTTATTTGATAACTTGCTCGGGCTTAAGATTTTGAGTTGAAGACTTGGTTTATCTAGTTACCAGCAGTTGGGGTGGTTGGTTGAAGACCTGGTTAACTATCACTATTAGGAGTTACGTTGTTTTACTCAGTGTCACATGCTATGATGGTGTGGATAATCGCAAGAGGTGTTATTGTCTCATACTTTGTTTGAAGTTGTGAGTACTTAGAGATTTGCTTGAAGCATACATTCTTGACACCGTTCTTCAATCATTAGGTGCAAGCTTAAGATACAAATGTGGGGAATTCAACTTCAGGCTCAAGTTTGGTATATCGGGTTTGGTTCCTCACTGGTCACTTCAATTTGTCCACATATGGGTTGGTAAAGATAGTCAGGGAGAGTTTCTGTTGCAGTTGATTCTCACACGATTCATTTGAGATATTTGAGTTCTTCTCACAAGATTTCGAGTTTATGGTTATTTTATGTTTTGCTGATTCTGAGGTTTCAAAACCAGCAAGGGGGAAGGAGACATACATCTAAATGCTCAACGAGTTCATGTGATGATCTTTATGATTGTTGATATTCCGGGAAGACAAATTTCGTAACCGCAGAGAAACTCAGTGTTTAACTCATGGCGTCCGGTGTATTATTCCAACTATTTGGGGGAAGGATATATTATTCCAACTATTTGGGGGAAGGATGTATTATTCCAACTATTTGGGGGAAGTGGTCTCTGGAGACCTTTGGTATGTGTTGCTTCAGCGTTCAGTTGGAAGAAATGTGAGAAGAATATTTGGAACGTGAGATGATACTGCTTATCGACATCTTCTATATGATTTATGATAAAGTGCTTATGGTTAGTGCTTCATGTACACAATGTAATGATGATTCTGATGAGATCGCAACCATCAGGGGAGAGATATGTGTACATCAGGGTCGCACTACATATTCACATGATCGAGCTTAATCAGTTATTCCGGAGTTGACATCCGCAGAGAAGATCAGTGATTTAACTAGTTACTGTGATGTCTTTGTCTCTTCTCTTGGTGGGTACATGTGTACATTATGGGTTGATATGTGCAAAAACACATATCATTTCTTTATCAAATATAGACCCAAAATAACCAAGAAAGAGCCGTTTATTGCTAATATTTGTTGTTTTCTTGAGTTTATGCATGTGCAGGTACGGATATAACAAAACACACAAATATCAGCCAAATCTGCTAAAAATCGGGCACGAGAGAAAGAAGAATGCAAAAAGCCGATGCCGGATTCAGTTTTGTGGGATTCTGATTCTTCAAAGATCAGAATACAGATTTCTGAGCATAATGGAAGAGTTGTCACTATTGGTCCTTCACTTTATTAAGTTCACACAATTACCCCTCAAGTTTCTCAAATTACACTTTCACCCCTTTAACTTTCCCATAATTACACTTCTAACCCTTCACCATCCCATATTTACCCAAACTACCCCTCATCTCATTTATCCCCATTATCCCAAAAATCACCCTTCCTTTTCCCCAAAATACACAAATGGTCCTTGGTCTTTTCCAAATTACATGAATAGTCCTTGTTAAAATAGGCCGGATCAAATGTTAAGTCCAAATCCAATACAAACTAAAACAAAAAAAAAAAAAAAAAAAAAAAAAAAAAAAAAAAAAAAAAAAAACCAACCAGGCCCACACACAGCAAGCCCAAACCCAACCTCCACTATCCATATCCCCATGACCCGCCCGTCCAAGTTTTCTACCCAAATACCCAAGTCAAACTCAATAACCCGGTCAACACATCCTTCCAGCCAATCAAAAGGGTCAATAAGTCAAAATATAATAAAAAAAATAGTTACCCCTTTCTTCCCCAAGCCTTACGCGCCCTTTTTACCCAGCCATTTACCCAAGTACCAACCTCGTACTAGCATCTTTCCCAAGGAGCTTCTAGACCCTCTGACATGTCGGGATAAGAAGCCTACGTGGCTGATTCAAGGTATATCATTGGACGCAACACATCATTGGGTGATTTGGAAGCAGGTGATTGGAGATGATGACTCAGAAGGCTGAGGATAAGGATAAGCATTCTAGGCTCTTCCATTGAAGGGATCCCAAGCTGCTTGAAGGCTATAAATAGGACCCTTTGCTTCACATTGTAGTCGTGCATTAATTTCCTTTAAATTCAGTTTATGTTTTTGTATTTCAGCTTTTCAAGTAGCTTATTAATGTTCTCTTAAAGTTCTTATGTAATCTCAGTCCTATTGTAATGTTATTTCAGTTTTAATAAAATTTCCAAATTTTCATCTAAAATCTTGCATTTCTAATTTTGGTACCTAATAAGCTGTTTTTTTTAAGGATTGTAATAAGCTCATATAAGCTGTCCATAGCTTTTATGAGCTTATTTTGTGTTTAATTGTGTCATTTCATTCATTCACATACACAAAAATACTTGGTCAACAAAAGTCAACTGGTGTTCAAATCTGGTTCAGAGATGGATATGGGGTGATCTTGATGATGATTTGGGTTTAGTTTGGTGTTTTTATTCTTGGTTTGGTACTGTTATGCTGCCTAAATTATGCAGGACTTCAAGTGAGTTTCAATTCCAAGCTTTCCAAAACTGTCATGAATGCTAGTATGCTTATGGTTATGTTTGATCATGTTTGATACTAGATTTAGTGGTACTTTAGCATTAGAATCTTAGGAGTTTACCTGATTTGATCTCTGCTTAAATAGTTTAGGATTAGTTAGCTTAATGGCTTGATAGGATTTATTAAAGGAGTGTTTGGATTAGGATATAAACTGTGATTTAGTGCTTGATTGTGGTTGATATCTATTGCTATAGTCTCATCTAGTCATATATCAGTCATTTTAGGTCTTAATTTTGTACCAGTTTGCTTCAAAAGTCAAAATCCATCTTAGATCTATTTAGCCTAAAAACTGTTAAGAGTTAGTATTGAAATAGCTTAGAACAAGTTTAGATTCTATTGGTTTAGCTTATTTGGGTCTTATTACATCTTATAACATTGATCTCAGTACAAAAATTGCATTTGAATCTCATAAAAGTCAACTTTCATCTCTGTCTTAAAAACAGTCAAAATGGTTAAAAGCAGTTTTTTGTAAACTTTGTGGAATTTTCATAGCCTTATTACTGAACCAAAGTTTATGAGATTGGGATATGATTTAGATTGGTTGGTCAGGATATTGAAACTGATTTTTGTAAAATTTATATAAGCTTTTTGGATAGTGAAATAAGCTCTTGAACAAGCCTGGTTTTGCCCTGTAACAGCAAACTGTTGCTTTTTACAAACTTGCAGATAAGATAGTTTGTTCATTTGAGCTCATTAGGAGCTGATTTTTGGTCCATGTGTAGTCTGCTAGGTGATCTTGAAAACCCAATATCTGTTTTTCCCCTTAGCTTATTAGGATTGTTTATGCATGTGCTTAAAGGTGCCCCCATGAATGCTGTTTGGATAGTATTAATATCATAAGCTCAAATCTTAGTAAGGCATCATTATTGGTCTAGAGTAGTATTAATTAGTTGCATTAGGCTTATTATAGTGTACTTTAGCTCTGCTAATCATTTAGTTGAATTTGGTAGCTTGTAGCTTATTCTAGTAGCTTATTAAGACTCCCTTTTCACTACAGCTTAAAATCCCCCCACATAAGCACATGTTTTGTTAATTTTTATAGATTAAGAATATTTAATTGGACTTTTTCTGAATTTTTCATAATTTTTCATAACTGTTTGCTATTTTTCCTAATTTTTATTCATTTTTAGGACTTTTTAATTAGCTTTTAACACACAAAAATTCAGAAAGGCCTAAAAAAAAATAGATTTTCAATTTTCATAGTTTAAGAAAATATAAAAAGCTAAAAAATTATTTTTCCCTATTTTCCCCATTTCATTTGGTATTTTTTAGAATCTAAATTAATTTTAATGGTAATTAATTCATAGAAAATAGAAAAATAATCAGAAAAATACAAAATTAGTTTTGAAATTTTTCTTTAGTTATTTTAGATTTTTGAAAAATAGTTTCATAATTTTCCCCTTAATTTTCATAATTTCTAGTATTTTAAATTAGTTTTAAAAGTTAAAAAAATTAGATTTTAATTCAAATAAATAAAAGAAAAATCATAAAAATTGTTTTAAATCTTAGTTATTTTTCAAATTGCATTTTTAAAGTAGAAATAATTTTAGATAGTTTTTAGGACTTAGTTTAGATTTAATTGCCCTTAAATCGCGTTTTATTTACGTTAATTTAGAATCGCGTAATTAGGATTTCCCGTTGATTAGATTCCCTTAATTACTTTCCTAATTCCCGTAGTTAAAATTAAATCAAAATCAACAAAAATTGAAAAATCGAGCATTTTAATACCAAACCTTTCACGACGTTGGCCATTCACGCCTCGTTGGGAAACGACCCGGATTGTCTAATCCGTCTCACGATCACATCACTCACGGGTTTTGATTGATTATTCTCTTTTCCTAAAGGAATATTTAATCATACCTTGTGTTATATTTGATATTGATATTGTATTGTTTTGCACATCACACTCTCACATATCAAATTTTGGCGCCGCTGCCGGGGAGGTCGTGTCGCGACAATATCGTGTAAGGTTTGACGATTAGTGACTCGAGATCCTTCATTCGTGAAGTTACTATTTTTCTATAAAATAAAAAAAAAGTAAAAAATATTTTCCTTTTTCTTTTGTATATATATATATCAGATTAAAAATACAAAAAGATTTTCTCTTTTGTTTTTTGAGCTAAAATAGAATACATCAATTATATAACATTCTCAACTGAGGTGTTATCATTAGTAAGTTCCCGAACCAAAGATCAAAAACTTGCCTTTGTGTCGCTTGTGAATCGATTTATTTCTATCGGATAAACAAACTGTGTGGTGGGTACAAGGACGGCTTGACATTAAATTGCGGCTGAAAAGAGGCGGGTTTTTAATAAGCTTCGCGCTGACCTAATAGCTTCTCCGCTCGCTTGTGCGTTTGTCTTATAGAAGTGATTTATTCACTTGAGATTATTGGTTTAAGTTCACTGTTGTTTTCGAATACCGTTCTCTTTTAATTGCCTTGGTTTTTGAAAGTGCATGCGCACTCGTTCTAATAACTACAGACCGATACGTGAAACCGCTACAATTACGAGAAGGAGAAATAGACGTGCTCCATTAGTCGAACCCGAGATTCGAACTAATCCGCCTCCGCTCATCGTCGAAGTGGTGGAAGACAACCGATCCATGCTAGAGCAACTCCAGGAACCCACCGAGGGTTATGGAGAAGCCATCGTCGTCCCGGCAATCGTTGCCGATAATTTCGAACTTAAGCACGGATTGATCAACTTGGTATCGTCGAGCCAATTTTACGGATTTGAGAGAGACGATCCTCACTCTCATATCCGACGGTTTAACAAGCTCACGTCCACGATCAAGTACCGTAACGTTCCGGAAGAGGCTATCAAGCTACTACTCTTCCCGTTTTCACTCGAGGGGGCCGCCCGGATTTGGCTCGAAAAACTACCCCCTCGATCGATAACCACATGGGAGAATTTAGTGTCAAAATTCGTGAACGAATTCTTCCCACCGTCTAAAACAACAAGCTTAAAAAATGAAATAACAAAATTCACACAAAGATTTGATGAATCATTTAGTGAGGCTTGGGACCGATTCAAAGATTTGCTTAGGCAATGTCCCCATCATGGTTTTTCTGAGTTGCACCAACTTGATACATTTTATAACGGTTTGAATGAAACTGATCAAGACTCTCTCAATGCCGCCGCGGGTGGTAATTTGTTGACCCGATCAACGAGAGATGCCTTGTCGATTATTGAGAACAAATCTAAAGTTCGTACCTCACGTAGCAAATCGGTTACTGCCCGAGTGAGTGTTTCACCATCGTCCTCGTCTTACGAAAATACGTCTAGCACCGATGCTAAGATTGATAAGCTTACGGATATGATTCAGGCTTTGGTTAAAATTAAGACGGCTAAGGTTAATTCTTCTCCACCCGCTCAAGTCAAAGCGGTGGAATCGACTTGTACTACTTGTGGTGGCCCGCATGCTTACTACAATTGTACCGCCACCGATGGTAATCCTTTCGATGCTAATGCCGTAACCGGAGGTAACCAATACCGTCCTCAAGTTGAAACGAACCCTCGTGTTAGTAATCAAATGGGACCTCCGGGATTTTCCCAAACGAACAATCAAACTCGTTTTAATCAGAATCAAGTTCGTGGACCAAATGTTCAAAACCAATTCAAAGCCCCACCAAATCAGTACCCGACCCAAGGAGTTAATTACAATCAAGGATATCAAGCTTCAAGCTATCAAGCTCCACCTTTGCCTTCAAATGAATTCACAAATTACGTTCAACGCAATAATGCTACAATCCACACCATGCAAACTCAGATTTCAAGTTTGAGAAATGAATTCTAATCTTCGTTAACTAGACAAAGGAATGAGTTTAAGAACGAAATTCGACTTCAGAACAACAAGATGGATGCTTCGCAGAATAAACTTGAGAATATGTTAAACGCTGTTTTGTGTCAAATGAGTCAACCCTCGGGTTCCGGTTCTCTCCCAAGTAACACCATTCCAAACCCGAAGGGAGAAATGAAATCCATAACCATTCTAGATGATGGGCCCTCGATGACTACTTCTTCTCCGGTGAGGAGTGTAGCATGAGAGACTGAGGTGACAAAGGACCCGGTAATTCCTCTTGATAATGGAAAAGCCAAATACGTCCAACCTCTGGTTGCCCAAGTTCCTTCTATCTCAGTCAAAATGCCAAGTTCTAACCTTACACCGTGCAAATCTATTCAATCACGATTTGACAAAATGAAAGTTGTTTCCGGAACCAAGTTCAAACTTACGACTGATATGATCAAAGCTGCTGACATGATTTATGAAAAGAAATTGGAACAAATTTCAAAGATTTCACTTGAGCCTACACCGTTTAATTCTTCCTCGAACCAAGCTCCCGAGAAGCTTGGTGATCCCGGGAAATTTCTCCTTCCCTGCTCTTTGAATGATATTGAGGAATATAATGCCTTGACCAATTCGGGTGCAAGCATAAGTCTCATGCCTCTTGCGATATATCATGAGCTTGGATTGAAGAATCTTATACCGACTCGTATGACTATCGAATTAGCTAATCGAACAATTGCTCACACGGTTGGTTTAGTCAACGATGTTATGGTACGAGTGGATAAATTCCATTTTCTCGTGGATTTCGCCGTAGTTGATATAGAGGTCGACGCCCGAGTCCCTCTCACTTTAGGAAGACCATTCTTGAGAACAATTGCTCAAATCATAGTAAGGCATCATTAGTGGTCTAGAGTAGTATTAATTAGTTGCATTAGGCTTATTATAGTGTACTTTAGCTCTGCTAATCATTTAGTTGAATTTGGTAGCTTGTAGCTTATTCTAGTAGCTTATTAAGACTCCCTTTTCACTACAGCTTAAAATTCCCCCACATAAGCACCTGTTTTGTTAATTTTTATAGATTAAGAATATTTAATTGGACTTTTCCTGAATTTTTCATAATTTTTCATAACTGTTTGCTATTTTTCCCAATTTTTATTCATTTTTAGGAATTTTTAATTAGCTTTTAACACAAAAAAATTCAGAAAGGCCTCAAAAAAATAGATTTTCAATTTTCATAGTTTAAGAAAAATATAAAAAGCTAAAAAATTATTTTTCCCTATTTTTCCCATTTCATTTGGTATTTTTTAGAATCTAAATTAATTTTAATGGTAATTAATTCATAGAAAATAGAAAAATAATCAGAAAAATACAAAATTAGTTTTGAAAATTTTCTTTAGTTATTTTAGATTTTTGAAAAATAGTTTCATAATTTTCCCCTTAATTTTCATAATTTCTAGTATTTTAAATTAGTTTTAAAAGTTAAAAAAATTAGATTTTAATTCAAATAAATAAAAGAAAAATCATAAAAATTGTTTTAAATCTTAGTTATTTTTCAAATTGCATTTTTAAAGTAGAAATAATTTTAGATAGTTTTTAGGACTTAGTTTAGATTTATTTGCCCTTAAATCGCGTTTTATTTACGTTAATTTAGAATCGCGTAATTAGGATTTCCCGTTGATTAGATTCCCTTAATTACTTTCCCAATTCCAGTAGTTAAAATTAAATCAAAATCAACAAAAATTGAAAAATCGAGCATTTTAATACCAAACCTTTCACGACGTTGGCCATTCACGCCTCGTTGGGAAACGACCCGGATTGTCTAATCCATCTCACGATCACATCACTCACGGGTTTTGATTGATTATTCTCTTTTCCTAAAGGAATATTTAATCATACCTTGTGTTATATTTGATATTGATATTGTATTGTTTTGCACATCACACTCTCACATATCATGGCCTGATTGGTTATATGTATGATAACTGGAATGCATCCGGTGAAATGAAGGTGTTGATATATTGTTCTCCCGAATAGACAACTGTTCAAACTCGAAGAGTAATGTGTACATCGGGGACGCACAACAGGTTCACGTGATCGAGTTTAATCATGTATTCCGGGTTTGATAACCGCAGAGATGATTCGTGTTAACTTGTTACTTCGTTGTTACCATGTTCTTTGGGTTGTTGAGCTTCATTCAATGAGACTCTTTTTCTTCACATTCAACTTCTTGGGGGAAATGGTCTTAATTCGAAGATTGTCGGTTTTGGGGGAAGCTACCAAAGATTCTCATTTTGAAGGCTCATGTTCAGACGACGATTTTCTTAGAAGCCTCGAATGCTTTGGTGGTTAAAGTTTAAGAGATGTTGATTTTTTTCTTCTACAACGTGCTGTATGATATCCTTATCTCGGTACTCATTTCATCATCCTCTTAAACTAATTTATCTTCTTGTATATATTTTTTCAAAAAGCAAAATACAAAATTATAAAACCAACAAAAAGCAAATAGAAAAATATAAATCTTTCAAAAAATCCATAAAAATTTGAAAATCTCGAAAAATTTCAAAAAATATTATCATTTTGTCATGTTTTTCTTGATTCGAAAATATCTACGGTCTTTGTGCTGTCATTCAAAGAATGACACGGGACTTTAGATGTTGTTCTAATGTTCTTAAAAAAAATCAAAAAATAAAAAAAAATCAAAAAATATTTTTGGGAGAAAGTGAAATAAATGGTTTATTGTCATTTCAGGCATTAACCCGTTTTTCAAAGAAAGAATAGAGCCATGCTATATCTTGTTTTTCAAATCTCATGCTCTGATTCTATAAACAATCACTTACTATCTAATGAAAACTAATTGCTTTGAAAAATAACTCGGACTCTATTTTTGAATATCATCTGGACTTAACGTTTGTCAAAAATATCTATCTCTCAATCAACAACTTATGTCATTGATTGAGGGGGAGAATGATTTCAAGTAAATCAAAAGGTTATTCGTCATACAATTGTTTTCAAAAGATAATCATGCATGTTTAATCAATGGAGTTTAAAGTCTCATAATCCGATCCTTATCAGTTAAAATGTTTTTCATAATCAAATCATAGTTCTCCTCAAAAGCTTTCAAAATCAATTTAAATCTAAAGAGATAACAAATCTCAAATGATTTGAAATTTGTGATCGGGGGAGAATTTGTGATTTAAATTGGATTTAAACTAATAATTCGATAAATGGTTTCACAAGTGTTCAGCAAGCTTTCCTCCCCACATGTGCCAAACGATTTCAAGATTTTCCATGAACATGTTGAGGGGGGGCATCTATTTCAAACCACAAAGAATTGAAACGTGATTGATTTGTATCTAAGTGCAGATTCCTTCTAATATGTGCAAAACTTTTTCAAACCTCGAGGCACATATTGAGGGGGAGCAAACTTATGAAAACCTCATCCTTCCCCACTATGCTTTATCTACTTGATTTAATCAGGGAAGTGATGATGATATCTTTTAGAAAATGGTAATCAAAGAAGTTAATAATTCCTCTTGCCTCCGTGTGCCAAAACGATTTCAAATACATGATGCACATGTTGAGGGGGAGCTATTTTTCTAAAAATATCAAAAAAAATTCAGGTACAAAATGCTTTGATAATATATCACAAGTATCTGGATTGATTTTCAAATGTTTTCAATTGGTTCCAATGGCAGAAGAACAATACCAAATAGACCGACCAAACTTACTTTATGTATGGTGATATATGGATGATAAGGTTAGGTATTTTGTTCCCATGATCCGCCAGAACCGGAGTGATCTACCCAGGGACAATCCACTAGATAGTGTAGAGTTCTTAGGTATGATGATAAAAGGAGAAAAATGAGATATGGGAAGAGCGCAGACTGAGACTGAGCTAGTACTGGAATAAACCCAACAAGGTTCTAGTTATGAAGTCTCGGTAGGCACTGAAGGGGTTGAAGAATGAAAAAGAATTGAATGTGAAAAAGGGTGAAAAGAAATAGCCCTCAATTTATTCAACCTTAGGGCAGTAACCGGGTTCAATTCATATGCTACTGGTGGTTACCAAGGTAACATCGGTATTGAAGACAAGACGTCATGGACCCAGTGACGCACTGCACTACAACTTTCCAAACCACTCAAGTTCCTCTTAAAAGGACTTGTTTCATTCTCACGGGGAACCGACATTATCTATCGACTTTCTCTTAGAGTTTGTTGATATTGAAGAAGGAGACCCTCTCCCTAGTCTCCGACATAGGATCCAAATATGCACAATTGAGTCTAGAGCCACGAGATCATCAAATAAATCTCTTTAGGACACTGTCATTGAAGATTCTCTGTTTCACACAATGTGGAAAGAGAGATTACATCTTATGAATCCTACGCATTATCCTTGTGGTATTGCCAGAACATCTGAGTGATATGCAAACATATTCACAATGAAGATGGAAAGCCTTCTGGAGCCAACATCAAACAAGCTCCTGGTGGGTGGCATGTGAGATCTATCCAATAGATCAACCATGTGACAACTGAACAGAAACAATGAGGCGATTCAATCTTTTGAATCAATCCTGGTTCAGGTAATGGATTGACGGATACCTTTGAAAAACCGGTCGTTGTGCTTAAAAATTCTTTTCCTTAGCACATCGACTGTGTACTCATATTTAAAATTAAAAGGTGTTTATGATTGATAATTGATTTTCATTAAAACCTTCGTTCTATTGCAAAAACAATTTCTATTGAGCAGTACACGATTGTTTTTCAAATCTCTTCTTATCAATCAGTGAATCTCAATTCGCTGGTTCACTCACTCCGTGTTGTCTTCTTTGAGACGTTCCGGTTTGAGAATAGCTAGAACAGCTGCGAAACCCTGTCAAGGAAATTCTTCGGAATTATACCTGATCACAGGCAGTACTTGTACTGATCAACGGGGAACCGTGGGCCGTGTACCTCAATTTAACGAAAGTGATCAAAGACACTTTCGTGCGCTTTATTGCTAACTGTTGTATGCAGGTACGCCTGACGTTTGCAGCTGATCAGAATGAAGCGGTCAATCCATAGCCGCATGCTCACACAACATATTCATTTCTAAAGAAATCATGATTAGTGCATCAATGACTCTGATATTTTCACTCCATGCTTCTGCTACGCTGCTGCCAATATCATGAATCAACGAAAGCTTCCGCTACTCTGATGAGAATATATCATGATCCAGAATGTGAGCATGTCGGTCCAAATGTCACAACATCACATAATACCAACACCACAATGGAAGAGTCAGAGATTTATGTTTGCTGATGATCTCAAAGCTGGCTCAAAACTCATTATCACGTGGATCAGTTAAAGACCTCCACATTGATTATCCAAACATGCAATAATGAAGAATCAATGACTACGAGCTACAGAGCAAAGAACATTAACAATAATCCAAGAACAATCTAATTGTAATATCTGTTTGTATTCTATGTATTTTTTAGGTGACCTCCCTTAGGGAGAGATTGTTAGGATTTAGTAAATCCAGTTATTAAAGAGTCGGTCACCTCAAGTATATGTAATCGTTAGAAAGCTCGTAGTCATAGATTAGTTAATGTTTAGTAGTACTTAGTTAAGTAACACCGTGGAGGACGGACGGGTCTTTACCCACTGTATGCCTGATCCACAGCCCGTAGGTGGCGTTTTATGTAAGAACTATAAATACTCTCTACCTCCCAAGGTAGAGAGTTGGATCTCATAATAAGATTTTTCTTTCTCTCACTAAAGTTCCCAACCTCTAACTTTCTCTCTCTAAAACCATAGTATACGCCTCTTTGATATTTGGTTTAGTGTGTTTGTGAAATCCAATATGTTACGAAATTTTTGATTTTAACCTTACTTCTAGGTCTCTTACCCTTGACAGCAACTTTTTTAGGCCTCACATGTCCTTTTCATTTTACCTTGACTATCCTTGAAGTGGAAGCAGCCAGCTTAGGAAGCACCCATGAATCATCATCAATGTCTGAATTAGTGGTGGTGCAATTACCAAAAGCCACAATATCACCACTACCAGATTCAGTGTCATCTAGAATGATCACATCAGGTAGGGTTGATTTTCTGATAAGGATTTTAAACGTACACTTTTAAGGGGTCATTTAAGCCCTTAATCGCCCACTTTTATATCCGTTACTGCTTAATTTCGTTCTTTTTTACTTTTAGGTCTCTTGAAGGCAAAATGCTGGAATGATGCTTATTTGGACGAAAAGGAGTGAATATATGAAGAAAATGGCTAAAGTCAAGATCAAGACACTCAAGTTGCTGGAAATGCACCCGACGGCGTCCCAAACAAAGGGCGACGCCGTCCCTGATTTTGTGATGACACAGTAGCGAAATTGCTATTTTACACCTGACGGCGTCAGGCTTTAAAGAGTAAGGACGTCACGAAGACTTTTCATCCCAGACGCCCTAGATCCAGATTCAGACGATGTCAGAGCTGAAGCTGACGGCGTCACAACCACAACGTGATGCCATCCCAAAGTTGACTTGGCCAAGACGAAACCCTAATGGCGGGGATCTGATGGCGTCAGAATTACAAGGTGACGCCGTCGTAGTTGTAAATCTATATATAGAATTCGATTTTCAGACTTTTAAGGAGGTAGACTTGTGGAGTAAAAACCTAAAACGATTGTAGTCCGGTTTGGACAGTATTTTAGGGTTCTCATACCCTATTTTACATCGAGATAAGTTATTTATTCCCTTGATCTCATTATATCTTTGATTGAATGTGTGTATGCTTTCATGTTTAACATGTCCGACTAAATTACTTGTGTGTTTGCTTAGATCTATGAAACCTGGTTATTAAATATTGATTGGTTGGCTCTTATATTAATTGTAATTGGCTTAGGAGTGCTTAAAGCCATCGTTGTGTTTTTAATGCTTGATTAATCTTTGTTGAACATTAGTTTATAATTACTAGTGGAATTGTAGGCTAAACATCCAAAGATAACCTTAGTGTTAAGTTTATGAATCCTAGAGATTTTGTAGTCATTAACCTTAAGGTAGCTTCAAAGAGTTAGGGATAAAAGCACACCCTACGACCTTAGAAAACACAACGCATTAAGAATAAGGACGTGACAATTCAACCACCAATAAAAGATAACTAGGGAGTAATAGTATCTTGGTAGACACATCTTTAATCATCATACGAGCACACTTCAAAAAGACATAGACTACCCTTAGTTTAGATAATTAGATAGTAGAGTAATCGGTAGAAGTACCACCCCCCAAATCCAAACCCCGAGATCATACCTTTAGTTTTCTAAAAAAATATAAAAAGATAAAAAATAATCTTCCTCAACCTCAACCTTAGCATAGTAAATTTCTCACTAGCATTCTTATTCCCCTAGAGAACGATATCAATCCCCGAGGCTTACCCTAATACTACACTACAACGATTAGGTTCACTGCCTAGGTGGTTGAAAAACTTGCTCGAAGAAAAGGAAGTTTCCTTTGACCCCGAACGCGCGTTGTACGCGTATCAAGTTTTTGGCGCCGCTGCCGGGGAATAGAATAGCTAGTTAGATTTCTATCTCGTTTAGGTTCCCTTGCTTGATTCCTATCAAGTAAGATTTTTTCTTATTTTTAGCTTCCTCGTAGTCTATCCCCCTTCTTCGTGACTTTGTTCGTAAATCCCATCAGTTTTCATCATGGAAGGTGATAATCAACCACCACTCATCAACCCACCACCAAATGACCCACCAAGAGGCCGCACTCTTGGTGAATACTCTAGACCAAGCCACCTAGGCTATAGGAACACTATTGAGCTCCTCGATCAAGCTTAAACTATGACCCTGTGATCCGACACCATCCGGTTGGTGCAAAATGGATGTGCATTCCATGGACTTCATTCCGAAGATCCTAATCAACTTCTTAAGGATTTCCTTAAAATCGTCGATTCCATCGACCTTGATGCTACTACTCGGGGGACCACGCGCTTGCGTCTCTTCCAATTATCTCTACGGGACCAAGCTAGTAATTGGCTTGAGTGACTTCCCGCCGGCTCCATCTCAAGTTGGGATGATCTCACTACCCGCTTCCTTCCCCAATTTTTCCCACCGAGGAGAACTACTAAGCTTAGGAATGAAATTTTGATGTTCCAACAACGTCAAGGTGAATCTCTCTACGAAGCATGGACTCAATCAAGGACTTGCTCCATAAAGTCCCTCATCACGGCATTGATCTTTGGCTTCAAGTCCAAATCTTTTACGATCATGTCAACTTCCCAACTAAGCAATCCATCGACCAAGCGGCCGGTGGCAAACTTAGTGATCTTACCACGGAAGAATCGTGGGGTACAATAGAGGACCTTGCTCTTTATGACAACGAAAATTGTAATGACCCCCGTGAGTTGCCCAAAACCGTAAAGGTAATCTCCTTGCCTCCCATTAACTCACAAACTTCCGATCGTAGGATGGTCGAACTTGAAGATCAAGTCAAATTCCTAATGAGCTCCTACGAAAATCCTAAGTCTTCACGCCAAGTGAACAAAGTCTCTTCCTTGTGTGAGCAATGTAGTGGTTCCCATGACACTCGTACTTTCACAAGACTACCCGAAAAAGCTTTCGTTGACTACGCTTCCTCACGTACCAATGGAATGGGAGGAAGATTCCCTACAATACCCGGACTTAGGACTTTCAATGATGCCCGAGAAGCATGGAGGGGCAAACCCAACTTCTATTGGGGACAAACCAAAGAATTCACCTCTAATGATTTCTCATGCCCCCCTCTCACGGCCCTAGCCAACAAAACATAGAAGGGATGTTGCAACACCTAGTTACATCCCAAGAAGCTCAAATAGCCAAGCTTTCGGACCGCTTTAACCAACAACAAGCCGAGATGGATAGGAAAATAGATAACCTTTTGAAAGCCATGACCAATAGTGATAGGAAGACCACCGAAAATGTTAATGCCATCTTGACTCATTCTCCCGAAGCTTCCGGTGTGGAAATTAAGGACCCAAGTAAGTTAGCCAAGCACGTTCATATCGTCAATACCATCACCTTAGTGAAACCTGATAGGACTAATGACGAAGCGAACATGAGACGATACTTGAGGTTAGTGAGACTCCTAAGAATGAATCTACCGATGAAGTAAATTAAGTAGGTGATGACTATTTCAATAAGTTTCCTACAGAAGAGGAACTCTCTCGCCACCCACACTTAGTGCGCGACCTCCGTCACATGTATGTTAGGAAAAGCCCTAGGATCAAGTTTGGGAACCCTTGGAATCTTAACATACCATGTTGCATAGGACATCTTTTTGTGGTAAAGGCTTACATTGATCGCAAGTCCCCGATAAACATCATGACTAGCACCTACTATAATTGGGTGATGAAAAAGCCTATCCCAACTAGGCAAGATCCCGATAATCCTAGAGTTAGTTGTAATTTCGTTGGTAGAGTTAAGGGATTGCCTGTCCATGTAGGTAGTTTCACGTATCCTACGGATTTCATAATTGTGGATGATATTAGTATGACCATAGATCCTAGCTTGTCCCACGTAATTCTAGGAAAGCCTTTCATAGAGAACACCGGGATGACTAATGATCCGTCGTTAGGAATAGTGAGATTCAAGGATGAGACCGATGCCATAGCTTACCAAATGCCGTTTAAGATTGAGAAATTTTCATCATTATCCAATGATGAAAAAGAACTTAAGCTATCGTTCTACTATAGGAATAAGGAGGATAAGGAGAAGGGAGTAGATTATGTGATGGATAAGATTTTTGGGTTCTATAAGGATTGCTTGAAACTAGGACCGGAATATAGAACCAATTGGGGAGAAGATGACTTCATAGAAAGGTGCATAATAGGGCACTACTATAACATGGAAAACCCCAATAGAGACCATCATGAGGAAGAAGGTGACAGAGATGAGGTCATGTAGGGGCACGACTTCGAGTCTAGCTACAAGACTCATAAATAAAGAAAAGTGCTTCGTGGGAGGCAACCCATGCTTAATTGTTTGCTTGTTTGTGTGTCATATAGCTTTTCATTGATTGTTTATTCTCATGTTTGAATTGGTGAAAATGCTTTATTTTGTCTTTAACCTCGTCTTAATTACATATAAAGGTATTTTACAAAAAGGATAAGTGTAGGGAAGATTACACACGTTTTTAAAAGAACGTGAACATGAGAATTACAATTCTTGAAAAAGATATATATATACATATATATATATATATATATATATATATATATATATATATATATATATATATATATATATATATATATATATATATATATATATATATATATATATATATATATGTGTGTGTGTGTTTGTTAGAGTCAAATGCGTGTATCGAGTCATAATGGATGTTTTGCAGGAATTTTTCCAGATTTTTAAGGTGTATTTTTTCCAAAAAAACGCAGCAGACCAGTTTCTGTCAGGATAACCTGACGGCGTCAAGATTGCAGCCTGACGGCGTCAGGAGGAGCAGAAACAACTTATCTAACTTTCTTTTATTTTTTGTGCTACTTATAAATTTTTGGAATTTCTCAAGTCTTAATTTTCCAGAAAACCTGCAAACATCCATTCCACAAGCATTATATCCTAGTGTACTAGAGTCATATGTAGTTTTACCGCCGATTTTACGCGAAGGTTTCGTCTATTTTCTTAAAGTGTGAAGGTTTTATCTATCAAGAAGAAGAAACATAAGATTGGATGGAGTTTTTCACGCATACATTCTTTTTGGAAAGAATTTAACCACTACTTCACACGGATCCTACCGAGCTAATCATGGGAGTACTAGTTTCTTTCTCTTTTAGTTACCTTTCGTTATCATAACTTTGATACTTTCGGGGAACATTGGGGACAATGTTCAGTTTAAGTGTAGGGAGGGAGAATAAAACGGGAACTTTGAATGTTAGGTCACCATAAGTTAACACAAGGATCAATATGTAAGAAATATAGGTAAAGGTGATCGGATGAACACACAATACACACACACGTATGATAGTAAGGAAATGTTATGCGTAGGAAATGTATTAGAGTGAACAACCAACCTTTAAGTGAAGGTTTACAAGTCTATTTATAGGGGAAGGGAGCTAGGGCAACATATCTAGTCCTTTACTTCCTTATTGGGCTTTGGCATAGGCTCATGGGCTTTCTACATAAGCCTAGCCTTAATAACTAACATAAAAGCCTAATTAAGTTGTTCTTTGTATTCTTTGTTCTTTGTTATTTGTTGTGGATGTGGTGATAGTATGTGATTTTCCGCCTCCGGTCAGCTACGTTGCTCAGGTGTCTCCACGTCTTTCTCCAACATGCTCATACGCTCTTTGACGTTGGATTTCAGATTTGATGTAGTTCTCTAGTCTTTAAACTTTGTAGATTCTTTGGTTGATGAAGAATCCTTTTGACTTTTGAGTTGCCTTTCGATAGAACTTCATTTGAGTTGTTGTTGGTATGAGCGTGAGGAGAATCTGCACGATCATTCCTTCCAGGAGCATCCATAAGAAGAAAACATAAGAATTGGTTAGTGAAAAACACCAATCGATCATTGTGATCGTTTCATAAAGAATTGACCACTACGATTGTTCTTCTGATGAATGTCTTGATTCCATTCACCTTGGTTGGGCGAATCAGCCGTCCGAATCCCGTGGAGGGACAGTTGGCATTACTTTGAACAAGTTCAAGTAATGACCCACATTTTCAGGACTCGATTCTTGAAAGGAATCTCCTTAGCGGGATTTCCAGCACTTACAAGTTCGAACTTCAAGGGTGTTAACAGCATAGTGTGAAAACACGACTCTAATTCTTGCAAAGGTTGTTCCTGAACTGGAGTCCCTCAAGTAAGATAACACGATGTACCAAAGTACATCTACAGTTCAAGTTAGTCGTTGAGGTACACCGAAGCATCACCTCACGACTGTAGACCATTTGAGACAACACTAAGCGTAACCCACGAGGGGATACCGAAGCGACCTGCTGTCAGGGCTGTTTGATCTTGACCCTGGCAGGAGTTTCCATTCAATCAATGAGGATCACAAGTGTGAATCCCCTCATAAATGTTCTTGACAGATTGCTAAGATCTGTGAAGGACTCTAAAATGTATCACTTGCGTCCTTAATGTTGAGTGACAAGTGATGAAATGTCAAGTGTTCCTAAGAGATCTTTTGATGAATCTCATGGCTCTAGACTCAATAGTGCGCTTTGGTTTTCCTGAGCGGAGACTAGGGAGAGGGTCTCCTTCTTCAATACCAACAATCTCTAAGAGAAAGTCGATAGTTTACGTAGGGTTCCCTGTGAGAATGAAACAAGCTTCTGGTGAGAGAAACTTGAGTGGCTAAGAAGGTTTAGTGCATTGCGTCACTGGGTCCATGACGACTTTTAATCTTCAATACCAGTGTTATCTAGTGACAACCAGTAGCATATGAATTGAACTCGATGTCTGCCCTAAGTTGAATAATTTGGAGGGCTATTTCTTTTCACCTTTTTCTTTACTTTTCTTTTTAATTCTTCAACTCATTCTTTCTCCGATTCTAATTTTCTCCTTTTTATAATCGTACCTAAGGACTTCTAAGTTCTAACTATTGGTGGTGTCCTTGGGTAGATCCCTCCGGCTCTGGCGGATCATAGGACGGTTATTCCTAACCTTAGTTACCTTATAACTCCATGACTATCCTACGTTGCCATAAAACCATTTTCACGAAAATCTCTCAAAGTGTTTATGAGTGAAAACATATTTACAACACTTAGAGAGTTTTGTATTTTCAGAAATACTCCCCCTCCACATGTGCTTAAGTGTTTTTGACATACATCTGCACAGTGAGGGTAGAGCTCGCGCTTTTGAATTGATCGACTCAAGATAGACAATTCCCCGCGAGACACGGTTATGTTGCATAGTTAAAGAGATGCATTGTCAGCTTTTAGGTGACAACTAGCTCTAATAACTACCTTGAAGGTGTGGACAAACCTTGAAAAGGTTGTCAAACCCGTCAAAGTTCATGTCTATCAAGAGATTCTCGAATTGGTACAATCTACTCGGATAAGTCTTAGAAGACAAATCTTTTCGATGTATGACAGTTCAGATCTCGTCAATTTATGGGTTAAGTCTTAGCACACGAGGATTCAATCGCAATCCAACATATTTGTATCACACAATTTTTCTCCCCCTCAAAAATGGCATATAAATGTTATTTTTGATGAAATTTTCGATGTCGAATATGACCATTTCGAGTTTTGTGGGAAGATTTCCACGAAGAACATTTTGTGAACAAAGATATTTTGCAAATACTCCCCCTCAACAAGTAATACTAACTTTTGAGGTTTTGAAAACATAAGGGGAAGTACTTGTTCTTTTGAGCAAAACTTTGAAAATGATTTAAAGATTTGATAAGTTTTACTCAAATGTAAGAAGCTTTCGCTCCTTTTATAAGGATTGTGGCACTGATGCGTACCACAGGGTCCTTTCATTACAAGTACGGGTTGTACACTGTTATGTGTGCACAAGCCATAATGAATATACAAGTCAATCAATCCAAATAATCAATCAAGATTTTTTAGGAGTACCAAACAATTAGTCAAGTAGACCAGGAGTTCTCTCTTCACGTTGATATGTTGATATCGAGAAACTCTATCTTCCACCCACAAAGCTCTCCAACCTCCGCATCTGATCCCTTTAAAACATACGTTCATCCAGCCTGATGATTATCCTTTTAGCCTCCTTCTGTTCCTTTGTATTCCACATCTTCTTTGACCCAATACCTTCCCTTATATCCTTTAACCGGTACGCTAACCCATCACGAACCATTTTCAGCGTGTGATCCCTGAACTTATGAACCTCGTCGTACACTATGAAGAAATTATGGTTAAGTTCACTGCGGTAAACAACTCCAAACTTTGGTTTCTTCAAGATGGTGTACTGGGATAGTTGGTTTATGTTAGGAAAGTGTAACAGCGGTGGAGTAAGGTTGACTTGCTTTTGATAAGATTCGACTGCAAGCTGGAGATCTTCAACACGTTCTTGGATCACTTTGCTTTGAATGAATATCAGTAAGGCTGTGATATATTTGAAGCTGAATGTTGGTGGAGAATTGTCTCATCTGTCCTTGTACCTTAGCAAGATACATATCTTCGATGTCGTTGAGCGACAATCTCGGAAAATCAGCCTCAGTGAAATCATATTCTTTTTCATCCTGGCATTTGACCTTGATTTCCTTCAAGAAAGAATAATCCCATTTCGTAGCCAGAGTGACATTCATTATAGCAAAGATCTTGTTATCACTATAGAACTCCTTGTTTGACCGTAGAATTTGGCAGCTTCTGTAATACAAGCTTCTCCTTGGTGGCCAATGGTGAATCCCATACTTAACGTCAATTTCATAGTCCACCACTTTGTCAACGAACATTTTGGTGGCCTCTTCCTCGATGGCAACATTTGTGGAGAAGACTGCAGCTGGAATGTTGAAGTTAAGTGATGTAGCATACTTCTTGCTGATGTCGCTACCGTGTTGTAGAAATTCCATATCGTTGTTAAAGAAGTAGCGGTAAGGAATCTTTGGATGCTCTGGTCGGCCAATGTTTGGTAGTGGTTTGGTCCAATCAGTGTAATACGGAGTATTATCCTTTCTTGAGAAGTTGATGTTCGACTCGGGGGTTAGCCAGTCAATGTTGTTAGACATGGCTCGTGCGATGTTGTCGATATGGTATTCGACTTCAATAGCACTGTCGGATCTATCTTTTAGCATTTGGAAAGCATCGTTCTTGATCCGGCGTAATTCCCTCTTCGTCATCTTCTTGACTTTAAACTCGTCCTGGATAATCTTGACTTGCTCCATAGTACGACCATCTACCGGTTCTTGACCTTCCGGTAATCTAGGCGTGGCATCAACTAACTTGCTAAACCAGTCATACTATGCAGTGTCATCTTCATCCAACCAGGAGACGACTGAGCTTGATTTCTTCTTCTTCGGTTTAGAGGATGATCCCGGTTGTTGCTTAGTTGATGGTGGGGATGATGGTTGTTGTTGGGGCTCAGGATTTTCTTCGTCTTCACTACTGGTGTATTGAAAATGATCACCGGTTTTCTCCAATGGTGGTGGAGACTCAGAATCCTGAGGTTTGTCAGATGAAGGAGTTTGTTGAGATGCTCGAGTAGTAGATGTGGTGGTGGTCTTTGGCGGTGGCATAGATGATGAAGACTCGCCTATTTTCTTCTGACGTTTTGCATTAGGGTCTTTGTCAGTGTCATCATCATCTCTGTAACGCTTCTCAATACCAGCAGCTTCCTTGCATGTGGTCTTCAGTTGATGAGCAAGGAGAACCTCAGGAAACTTTAATTCGTCAGATGTGAGTGTCGAAGATCGAGCAGCCATCTGAGTTATCAACTGTGAAAGTAGATCAGTTTCTGTGACATGAGGTGGTTGGACTGGTCGAGTCTGCATTGTCACCGGTGTTGTGACAATTGTTTATCTGATCAATGTTCCCAGTGTGGGGTAAAGTTGTTTGGAGAACATGTCTTTAGTTATTCCCAGAACATATTGGAGTAGGAACTGAGGAGTATATTCCTTGATCTTCTCGTCCATTTCTTGATGTCTCTGTTCAGGAATAGCTTGATCTGATCTCTCTCCTGAATGAATGTGTTCATCTCATCGCTAAGTAAATTGACCCTGTCAGCCAGCAAGTTCAGCTTTATGTCAACCATGAAACCGTTTTCTTGCTTGTTTCACAGCTTTTAGGATCTTGGTCTTGGCTCGAGATGCCCATGTATCAGTAGTTTTCTTGACTGACTTGGACGATGATCTTGTTGTTGTATCTTTTGATGGTGGTGGTGAAGAGTGAGATGATGATTCAGTTGTGGAAGGGTCATGGTGTGGCTGTGAAGATTGTTCAGGATTCTGTTCAGGATTATCTCGGAGGTAGCTATCTGTTTCAATCCTGATCCTTTCTTCTTCTTCCTCTTTAGCAAGTGCTTCTTCATCAGCCTTTTCCTTTGCCGCTTTTTCCACATCTTCATCAGTTATCTTCTCTGTCGTTTCCTACTCTTCTTCCTCAAAATCGAACTTGACTTCATAATTCTGCTGATGTTGCTCCGTAGATTCCTTTGTCGTGTCACCAGTTCCCTTATCGGGTTGATTAACCGCATCAAGAACCGGTGTGATTGGAAAACCACCGCTGAAACCTCCAGGGCCTGTTAACTGTTGAGCTTCAAAGTCTTTTGCAGCTTGCTGCAACCTTAGATGCTTCAGAGTCTTCTTGTAATCTCTGTCTTCATCCAATATTGTCATTCTCTGCATCGGAATCTTCTTCCTCTTCTTCTATCACCAGCTTCTTCCCTTTGTCTGATGAGGGACTTGGTGGTTTGTCTTCTGACATTGGTGAGGATGTATCCTCTGTTAGTGATTCTGAGTAGTAAACCACCTCATCAGACTCAGTTTCAGAGTCGTCATCCTCTGGAATAGGTTTCAGTTTTACTTGTGGATGAATGATCTGACCGGGGACTTTCCTATTATGGGATGGGTGTCTTTTCTTGTACTTAGTTGTGCTCCCCGCGCTTCTCGTGCTTCCAGTGCTACCTGATCTTCTAGTCCTTTTAGTAGGCACTGCAGAAGTCTTTTCATCCATGAACCCAACTTTGCATGCCCTCACTGCTTCTTTGTAACAAAGATACGAGGGAAGACCCTTAATTGTATCAGTGAGTAGGCAGTCAAGTAACTCTGCACCTTGTTTCCGTGTTGACGAGTCCTTAAATCTGACAACATTCAAAGTTGGCACATATAACACTGAGTGAGTCTTGGGGTGGTCATTTATTCTCATTGGGATGTCCAGATTCTTCCCGAGAATGTTTTGGATCAGCAACTTTGTATATCTGATAAAGGGGATCTTTTACCCAGGCTTCTTAAGATGCTGCATCATATCTTCCCATATCAAACTTGCGAAGTCAATGTGTTGTTTGTTGACCATTCCCCAGAATGTTTGAAGGTGCATGAGTTTAGGATGTTCATGACCGCTATCTCTGCCAGATACAGATTTGGCGATCATGATGTAAAGTGTCCTCCAGGGCTGAGGGATGTTCTTTAGATCAACAGTGGAGTGTTTGGTGATGATTCCAGCAGCTTCATCATAACCAATGTCGATCATGAACTGCATTATTGCCTCTTCAGTAGGAGTTGGCACATAATCTGCAGACTGAATGGCTGGTAGAAGAAGAATTTTGCGAAGATCCGCTACCGTGACTGTGACTTCCTTGTTGTTGAGAATCACTTTGACAGCATCTTGACCATCACTTTTCTCCATCGTGTGCCAGAATTGATGGATATAGATTTCTGGTACTGTAGCCGAGTTGGTTAGCATAAGACTGTAGGGATGAACATTGAGAATATCCACGGCAACTCTGTAGGAGGATTCCGAGCAAGTGAAGTTATCAAAATCGACTCTGAGGTTGTTCTTTCCAATCGTTTTGCGATAATCCGTTGGGAAGATATCTTCCATTGTGAGCTCATTGGATGCATTGAGATTTTCCATGTTGACGTCCATTTTGTGATCTGAAAGGTATTGAGACAAAAGAACCAACATATCGAAAGACATTATGTTAGTCTAAGATTGATTTTATTGTCCAATTATTGATTAAAGTTGTTATGTTTATGAATGTTACGAGTACAAAGTCACATTAAGTCCAATAGTCCGAAGTTGACGTGATAAGTTATATGAGAATGTTAATTTTGTATTTTAATGTCCAAATTTCACTTAATCACACAACGTTTTAACTTTTAGTAGCTTATGAGTGACATTTTGGTTTTGTGACATATGAGTAACTTATTACAAGTTTTGTACGCGTAACATTTCAAAATAAAGTTACAAGTTGGCTTAGGCGTAAGCAAGTGAGCTTATGCGTAAACATGACGACCTTAGGCGTAGGCGTAAGCTTAAGCGTAAGAGTAACCCATAGGAGTAAGAATGTCTTACGCGTAGGAGTATACTCGTAGCTTATGAGCTTACACGTAGGCTTAGGCAAAGGACTTACTCGTAAGAGTAGCCCTTAGGCGTAGAAATCCAAAGTTTACGCATATCCTTCCAGGATACGCGTAGGATATGCGTAGTCCCATTGTAGACCCTTATGCGTAAGTGTTAAGTGTTAGCCTTGATTATTTTTATTAGAAGTGATGGTCATTCACGATTAGGAACTTTGTAATCTGTGTTAGATATCGTGATAGAATAGTCAACGGGCTCGTGGATTGGGCTAAGCTAATTGGGCATCAGTTAAGTTAAGCTAACCTTGTCTAGTTCGTGTAACCCAAGCCCAATCCAAGTCCATCTCAAGGCCCATGGCCAAGCCTTAGGGCATCCTCTCTCTTGTACTATATATACCCCTCAAGTATGTCATTTGAGGGGTGTGCTTGAAAGTGTGTGTGTGTGTGTGTGTTTTTCCTTGAAGCAATATACAACTTATTGTTTTCATCTTTCTTCTCTCTACCTCTCTAAACATACATACGAATTCATACATCAAGTCACCAAGTTCTTATCTTAATCTTTCTTTGCTTCATCTTTCACATAACATCTTTGTGTTTAACGTGGTATACTTGTGTTCATTAAGTGGGTATTTGTGATAAGGTTGATATATCTAAGGTCCTAACAATTGGTATCAATCGCCTAACAATGGTTTAGGAGTGTTTGTGTTTGTTTTGAAGCTTGGTATTGTACACGTAAAGGCTCACGTTTTTCATAGTTGTCAAGCTTAAAGCTTTAATTTTTGCACTTAAAAATTCAAGATTCTTGTGGTTTAAGGTTTATTTGGTGCTAAAGTTTCAGTTTTTTGCAAAAAGTTGGAAGCTTTACGTGTTTTTCTTCATTTTTGAACTCGTTTTTGGTTCATTGGTCATTTCTACTCGTAACTTTTCTAGCAACTTTGGGTGAAAAAGGTCAACATTTTTGGGTTATTCGAGTGTTTTTAAGGATATCTGTGCAAGCGAAATCATTTGAATCGTTGGAAATTTCTTACGAGTAGAAGTCAAAAAGTCAAAACCCTAGTTTTCTACTCGTAACTTTTCTAAGCACTTTGGGTGAAAAAGATTAACATTTTTGTGTTATTTGAGTGTTTTTAAGGCTATCTGTGCAAGAGAAATTGGTTGAATCACTGGAAATTTTTTACGAGTAGGTCAAAACCCTAGTTCTACTCATAAGAAAGTCAACTACTCATAAGTTTTCTGCTCGTAACTTTTTGGTGAAGAATCTTCGAGCTATAACGGTGACTCAGTGCTTCCCTCACTTGGATAAGTGTGTGGAACACTTCGACTCTTGGATATCCCTTACGCTGTGACAGTGTAAAGGATTTTTGGTTCTTAACCATAGTTTACGCATAAGCTAAAAGCTTACGAGTAACTCTACGCATAACTTCACAATTACGCGTAAGGTTTACGAGTAACTTTTTGTCTACGCATAAGCTTAAGGTTATGCGTAAGATACTTTCTACGCATAAGATCCTACGCCTAAGGAATCCTACGCCTAAGCTTCCTACGCATAAGATCCTACGCCTAAGCCATCCTACTCGTAACTACATCCTACTCGTAACCATATCCTACTCGTAACCATATCCTACTCGTAACTTCTTTGGTCTACGCCTAAGCTCTTCTACGCCTAAGGTTTCAAAAAAAAAAAAAAAAAAAAAAAAAAATCCAAAACTTTAGTAAAATTTAATTTTTTGAGGAGACTAAAGGTTCAATTTTTACGCGAGATTCAAATTTTGGTATAACTGTGAAATTTTTGGTCAAAAATTCAAATTTTTTGGCCTAAATTCAAATTTTTCGGGTCAAATTTGGCGTCAAAATTGTCATAACTCAAAATTTTCATACGTCCTTAGAATTGATTTTTATAGTGAATTTCAAATTTTGGGCGAAAATTTTTTAAGAACCGAGTTTACGAGTACGACTTTCGGAAACACCTCAACTAAGCTTAATCTTCATCAACCACAACTCCTTTATCGTTGAATCGATCCTACATCAACTTTATCATATCATACCTTCATCAATGGCAACTCAACAAGACATTCATGCAGCCGGTGCCGAAAACCGTCCTCCTATGTTGGCAAAAGGTGGTTATCTTCAATGGACAAGTCGTATGCTTCGTTACATAAAGACCAAACCTAATGGGAAACTGATGATTCAATCCATTCAGAATGGACCCTTCAAGCCTCGACAAGTCCATACCCCTGGAGATCCTAATGCAACACCTCCTATCCCACCATCCTCTCATCTTCAAACTGAATCATAATACACTGAAGAGGATCAGAAACAAGTCGATGCAGATGACATGGCAATTCATATTGTCCAACTGGGTTTACCAATAGACATTTTTGCTGCTGTAGACAGTTGTGAAACTGCTTTCGATATGTGGGAACGTGTTAGACGGCTATGCTATGGAACAGAAATTGGTAAACAAGACATGGAGAACAAGCTGCTAACTGAATGGGAGAAGTTTACATCTACACCAGGAGAATCCATTGAATCCTACTATGGAAGGTTTTGCACTTTGATGAATGAGCTTATCAGAAACAAGTTGGCACCCAGAACAATCGTTCAAAACATCAAGTTCCTGAATAACCTTCCAGAAGAATGGGGACGATATGTCACTATTGTCAACCAAACAAAAGACTTACATCAGGTGAACTTTGATCAACTGAATGATTTTCTGAAACAAAACCAAGCTGAAGCGAATGAAGTCAGGCAAGAAAGATTGGCAAAGAATCATGATCCATTGGCACTTATTGCTAAGACTCAAACTGCAGTGAATACACAACAACAAGCTTCATCATCTTCCAACAACAACAACTTGCATCAATACATTCCACAACCACAACAACAATTCTATCCAGATCAACAATACCAGGAACAAGGAATCACTGATCCTGAAACTGACCCAGAAGCGACCTTGCAACAGATATTTTCTTTATTGGATAAAGCAGTTAACAGTCGCATCGGTAATCATGCGGTTCCGTATCAGGGTAACAGTCGGGTCAGCATGTTGGAAATCAGATGGGACAGAATGTTGGGAATAGAGCAGTGGGTAATCAGAATGGCAATGTTGCAGCTTCAGTCGTTGGGAATCATGGAAATGTGAATCAGGGTACTCAGGTTAAGTGTTATAACTGTCAAGGAGTGGGTCACATGGCAAGAAACTGTCCCACTAAGCCGCACAAAAAGAATGGTGATTTTCTTCGGAAAGCTGCTTTGTTAGCAGATAAGCAAGAAGCGGGGTTACAGTTGAGTGCTGAGGAACATGACTTTTTCGCTATTATGGATGATTTGGAAGACCTCGAGGAACTCAATGTGAACTGCATCTACATGGCAAATCTTCAGGAGACTAAGTACGACACTGACTCTGACGCACCTCCTGTCTATGACACAAATGCAGTATCTAACGTACCAATCATTGATCCATGCTATAACAATGTCATATGTGATGTGTTTACTCATGACGAACAGCATTATGTGACGACAACACCTACTTATGATACATACCTGGACAATCCGAGTTGTAGCAATACGAACTCTGAAACTCCAGATGTGGATCCTAGTGGAGGCTATGTGGCACAAAATACTGAGACTGATGAGGAAACACGTGCTTATGTTGAATCTTTAATCAATCAATGTGGCATTGAAGTTGAGAAAGTAAGAACGGTCAATCGCGAAGTTAAGGCCGCGAATAAGAAATTGACCGCTGAGCTTGAGAGTTACAAAGAGCACGCCAGAGCCTATGAATTTCATACAAACAAAATATCAGAATTAGAAATTGGTTATCGAGATTCTGTTTTAAGAGAAAAACAATTGCAAATCAAGTATGATACACTTGATGTGAATCTGAACTTGAAAATAAAATCTTTAAACAAGGAAATTTCTGAATTAAATGACCAACTTTCTAAACAAAAAGCAATGTATTCTGATCTTGAAAAAGAGAAGAAGAAGTTGATTACTGATTTTGCAAAACGAGAAGATTCTCTTCTTGATGAGATTCTGGACAAAAATGAAATGATCAAAAAATTGGACAATTTACTTCTTACAACGGGTCATTCCGCTAAGACAAACAAAATGCTTTCTAATCAAGTAAATCCGATTTTTCATACATCTCACAAAATGGCTCTTGGTAACTCACCTCCTTGTTTTCTCAAGAAAGCTCAGAAATCTCAAAATGTGTTGAACAATGGAAAACCATTGCATGAACCCATAATTGTTCGTGATTCTCTTGAAACTTTGGAACTATCTGAGGAGAGTAGATCAAAAATGCAACAAAAGAATCCAGATCTTAAACCAATTGATTATAACAAATGGAACAAAATTAATGGAATTACTTTTGTTAATCAAAATGAAAAGTCAAAGTTTTCCATCACACCAAGTGTTTCAAACAAAGTGTCAACACCAGTTTCAAAATCAGTTTCAAAACCAGTTGTAGTTACCAAATCTCTTTCGAAAATCGAACAAATGTCTTCAAACAATCCTTTTAACACAAGTGATACTAGAAGCATTTTAGAAGATGTTAAAACGAGAATAGGGTATCTTCAAGGGAGTGTTAAATCTAAAACCCATAATACAACCAACATCTGGTTTTCTAGTTTTGATATTGAACAAAAAAAGTTTTTTGAAACTGAAATTGCCCCTCAGGTGAATGCCATCAGTGCAAGGGTAATTCATGTTGAACAAGCACTTTTAAAAGAAACAGCTGACTTTGTCAAGGACCATAAATCCCTGGTAAAGCAAGCTAATGACAGTGTTGAACACATCAATTTTTTTGGAAACTTTGAATGATTCTCTCTTCGAAGATGTGATGACTACCGATATCATGTCCATTATTTTACAAACATATTCTGTTGATGATCATGAAAGACTCCAGGATGAGACCTCCGCAATTGTTTCAAAATATGAAAAAGCTCTTGAAAAACTTGAAAAAGAAAACGTGTCCTATTTTAAACAACTTGATCGAAAATCTGAGGAATGCAAGTATGACAAACTGTCGTATGAGCGTGCCTACAAGGACATGCAAGAACAAAATGATCTTTTGAGAGTTCAGCTGGAAAGTCTTAAAGGAAAGGCTGTGGATACTAAGTTTGCAAAACCATTGACTGAGGAGAAAACAAATGTTCCCAAACCGGTTTTCAAACCAAAAATGTCTATTTCTCAGTTTCCTCCAAAAGTCAATGAGAAAAATGATTTGTCAAAAACAATCACTCCACAGACTTTGCCTATTAAACAGAGAATTATCAAAGCGTTTGAAAAACCTGTTTTTGAGAAAGAAAAAGTGATTACACCTGGCATTTCTAGGAATAGTTCACGGAATGTGACCGCAAATCCAGTTAAAGAATCTGTTGGTTCTAACAACATGGTCAACAATCACTATCTAGAAGAAGCTAGGAAAAAGGCACAGACTCGTAAAGACGGAATTCTAGGTGCAACATCTAGGGTGATGAATTCTACAAGATTTGAAGGCACTGCTAGTAGTAGTAAACCATTACCTAGGAACACTCTACAAAAGACTAGGGATTGGCTTGCATCTAAGAGTAGTTGCGCAAAAGAAAATGCTATGCCCTTAGAAAATAACACTAGGAATTCTAAGTCGTTTTCGAACAAAAATCAATGTCCAAAAGACTGTAGTGACAAAGTTAAAGCTGCTGTTTTAAACAAGAATATTGAATTTGTCTGTACTACATGTAAAAAATGTGTCTTTTCAGCTAATCATGATGCATGTGCCTTACAATATCTCAAGAAAGACAATTCTCGTGCCAAGGCACAATCCACTAAGACACCAAATAGAAACAAGCCCGTTGATAAAAAGACAAACAAAAAGACACCCAATAGGACGATCTCTTCAGGACGTAGTTTTTCTAAAAATGAGTCTTCCGCTGCATCTGATAAGAAAACAACTCCTAGATCTTACCTTAGGTGGATTCCCACGGGCAAAGTTTTCAACTCAATAGGTCTTAGATGGATTCCCACAGGAAAGATTTTTGATACTTGCTCCAACACAGATAATAGTGAAACTCATTCGGATAAGGAAGTCAGATCCACTACAACCGTTGATAGTGATCACCCTCGCCGTGAGGAAACATGTACTTCTAACACTGTTATTTGTGAAAATTCTTATTCTGTGGATGCAGGTACTTGTAAAAGTGTTGAAGATTCTTATACCCCGTGTGGTAAAGAAGAATTTTATGCCAATTTCGCATGTGGAAATCCTTTTCTAGTTCCACTCTTAACTCCACTTTTACTTGCCCCAACTTAATTTCTCTTTCTTCAAATCTTCTTTGTAAATATTTTTGAAAAACCAAATACAAAATTTGAAAAACCAACAAAAGCAAAATATAAAAATAGAAATCTTTCAAAAAATTCAAAAACAATAGAAAATCAAAAATCCAAAAATATTCTTCTACGACATGTCTCTCGTATAATCGATATTCTGTACGTTTCTAGAAATGTCATTCAACAATGATACGGGCATGTACAGATGCTTGAGCGAGAGTTCTTTAAATGTTTTCCAAAACATGTCGTTTCTCAAAATTTCTTCAATTAATGGCTTTCGTATACTTCAGTACGAAACCCGGACTTCAATTTAATGGCTTCTGAACACATCAGTTCAGGACCCGCTCTTCAAAGAAAGGAAAGTGCTTATCAAAATCAAAGGTTTTAAATATTTTTTCAAGCGCTATTCCTAAAAATAATGGCTTGTAAGTATTTCCGCTTGCAACCCGATCTTTAAAGAAAGGAAAGTGCTACGCAAAATCGATTTTCATAAATATCGAGCACTTATCCTAAAACAAATGAAGATAATTTTTCTCTTCAATATCTTCAAAAGATTTTCAAAATCTTCTTCACATCTTGCGTACCATTGATTCGCAATTTTTCAAAAAGATTTTTTCAAAATCTCTCACATTTGGTACCAAGATAACTCCCTCTAAACCCTTAATTGATTCTAAATTTTCTGTATGAAAAATATGCTTTCATTAAGGGGGAGTATAAAACCAAAATTGTTCCAAAATTCATGTTCAATCAGTTTCTCTCCAAATGCTTTCCGAAAAACATATATTTTAATCATTTTGTTTCAAAAACATCATGGATATGCTATTTTTGAGGGGGAGAAACGTGATTAAAATGTGATAAAAAAAAAGCTTAATGTTCGTTGTTTGAATCTCAAAAGAGCTCGACTCAGTTAAAACCAATGAATTGACGAGGAAAAATGTACCATCTCGAGAAACTTTCTATGGACTTGACCAGGACGGGTAATAATTTCAAGCTAGTTCTCTAGTGATGTAAACGTGTCTCGAATCGGTCTAGTTCATTTAAAGTCGATCAATTCAAAAAGTGCAAACTCTACCCTCTATGTGCAGATTTCTGTCAAAACTTATAAGCACATGTGAAGGGGGAGTGTTTCTGAAAATATAAAACTCACAGAGTGTTTCAAACATGTCTTCTATCATAAACATTCTGAGAGATTTTCAAGAAAAATGGTTTTATGGCAATTATAGGACAGTCATGGAGTTATAAGGTGACTAAGGATAGGAAATTCGTCCTATGATCCGCCAGAACCGGAGGGATCTACCCAAGGACATCACCAATAGTTTAGATCTAGAAGTCCTTAGGAATGATTGAAAAAAGGAGTAATGTGAGAAAGGACATAGAAGGGGTTGAAGAATTAAAAAGAAAAGTAATGAAAAATGGTGAAAAGAAATAGCCCTCCATATTCAACCTTAGGGCAGACACCGGGTTCAATACATATGCTACTGGATGTCACTTAGATGACTCTGGTATTGAAGACAAAGACGTCATGGACCCAGTGACGCACTGCACTAAACCTTCTAGCCACTCAATTCCTCTTAAAAGGATTTGTTTCATTCTCACTGGGAACCCTACATAATCTATCGACTTTCTCTTAGAGATCGTTGATATTGAAGAAGGAGACCCCCTCCCTAGTCTCCGCTCAGGAAAACCAAAATGCACTAATTGAGTCTAGAGCCACGAGATTCATCAAAAGATCTCATAGGAACACATGACATGACATCGCTTGTTGTTCATCAATAAGGGCACAAGTGATATATTATAGAGTCCTACGCAGATCTTAGCAATCTGCCAGAACATTTATGAGAAGTTTTACAACTGTAATCCTCAGTGATTGAATGGAAATTCCTGTCAGGGTCAACATCAAGCAGCCCTGACAGCAGGTCACTTCGGTAATTCTCCATGGATTACGCTTAGTGTGTCTCAAACGGTCTACAGTCGTGGGGTGATGCTTCGGTGTACCTCAGCGACTCATCTGAACTGTAGGTGTATTTCGGTACATCGCGTTATCTCACTTGTGGGACTCCAGTTCAGGAACGGCCTCTGTGAGAATTAGAGACGTGTTTTCACACTATGCTATTAACACCCTCGAAATTCAAACTTGTAAGTGCCGGAATCCGCTTATCACTAACCTGTTTTTATGTTTTCGTCTTATGGAAGCTCCGGAGCGGATTGATCGTGCAGACTCGCCACATGCTCATACTAACAACACATGAAAGTTCTCATCAAAATCAAAGGCAACTCAAAGTTAAAGATGATTCTTCGTCAATGTCAAAGAATCTACAAAGTGTAAAGACTCGAGAACTTCATCATTGGAAACTCAAAGTCAAATAGAAGTGTGAGCATGGTGGGGAAAGACGTGGAGATACCTAACCAACGAAGTTGACAACGGCAGACAACCACATTAACTGATCACAAAGCATGAAGGAACAAAGAATTAAGACTATTCTATATCTACTCACAAAGTTCAAGCTCAAAAAGATTAAAGACCTATTCAAGTGGAGCATCTTTTGAATGACCACCCCTTAGGGGGAGATTGTTAGCCTTGATTATTTTTATTAGAAGTGATGGTCATTCACGATTAGGAACTTTGTAATGTGTGTTAGATATCGTGATAGAATAGTCAACGGGCTCGTGGATTGGGCTAAGATAATTGGGCATCAGTTAAGTTAAGCTAACCTTGTCTAGTTCGTGTAACCCAAGCCCAATCCAAGTCCATCTCAAGGCCCATGGCCAAGCCTTAGGGCATCCTCTCTCTTGTACTATATATACCCCTCAAGTATGTCATTTGAGGGGTGTGCTTGAGTGTGTGTGTGTGTGTTTTTCCTTTGAAGCAATATAACATCTTATTGTTTTCATCTTTCTTCTCTCTACCTCTCTAAACATATACATACGAATATACATCAAGTCACCATATCTTTGCTTAATCTTTTCTCTTCTTATACGCATAACTGTTTGTGTATAACGTGGGTATTTGTGATAAGGTATATGTGATAAAGGGGTATAACATTAAGCGTAAGATTGCTCTTATGCGTAACCTTTATGCATAAGGTATTCCTAAGAACACCTTGATTCTGAATCTTTACGCTTAGAAGCCTGTAATAAATTAAACATAACAAACAAATTACGATGTATTCCAAACACTTTCAAGACCACAAAACTTATCATATGCTTAATCAGTTACGCGTAGAGGACCTTAGGCGTAAGTTTATACTTAAATCCTAACCCTAATATTACGCATAAGAGATTTAACCATGGAAAAACTACACAATTGATTCTGCACAATCCTAGATGACTACTAAACATGTTCCAACAAGTTATAACACCAAATACTTGATGAATCAAAATTTCATGTTCATACGCTCGTATAAACCCTAAAATCTTAATTCAACAAATCTGTTGTTTCTGGGTGAGATATAAGAGTGTATATGATTAATTAAACATGTTATGAATCTATCCTAATCATCTAATCGAGCCAAATCATTCACACAACGAAACGCCTAAATTTGAATATAAACCCTAATATTCGAAAATCATTGAAACAAGTTTCTGGGTCGAATTCTATGATAGAAATGGGTATAACAATGATTTTAGAGCTTTTTGACACTACCAATTTCATCACAAACACATCATATCAAATCCTATGTTTATACGCGTATGCGTAGACCACAAAATCACCCATAAGTAAGAATCTAACCGTTGGATTTGTAAAAGATTAAAAACCATTGTTTGAAATCACCATTAAAAGGTTTTACAACTTACAGATTTTGGATTTGAAACAAGGATTTGAGTGTTTATTCTTAGGCGTGGATTCTTGGTTGGTTTTGAATTAAATGCTAGTAGGTGTAGTATTAAATGTGTTAGGTTAAGAGTTTTGTATAAAGAAGTTTTCCGTTTTGACAACTTTAGTCCCTTAACCTTAAGCATTTTTAACCAAGACACAATAACTTTCATTTTGGTTAGACAAAACATATTTTGGAAAGAAACTTTAACGATACTCCCCCTCGACTTTTGAAATGATAAAATTTTAAAACATTTGAGTCCGAGGAGAGTATTTAACAAGAAACGAATCCACCATTTCTGAAGAAACAACATAAAATGGTAACATGCAAGTACAAGGTTTTATGAGACAGAAAAATATTTACATTCTCCCCCTCAACACTTCTTCGGGAAAAATGGTGAAAGGTTTGATGGAACAGAGTGTTGACGAAAGATTTGTACTTGCAATGTTTGAAAGAAATTAAGATAGAAGAATATTTTTGGATTTTATCAGATTTTATATTTTTGTATTTTGTTTTTGAAAAATTTATTTACAAAAGAGGTTTTGGTGTTTGACTGTTTTCACGAATGTGTTAAAAGTTCGTCCAGTTCTTCTGGAGTCAAACACCTCATACCAATCTGGTGAATCAAATCAGTAAACCTTGCTGGAGCTAAGGCTTTAGTGAGAAGATCCACCAGTTGGTGTTCAGTACCTATAAAGTATAATTCAACGATACCCTTTTCCACATGCTCTTTGATGAAATGATATCGAAGATCGATGTGCTTTGACTTTGAATGTTGAACGGTGTTGCACGAGATCGTAATAGCACTTCGATTGTCACAGTACACCGGGATTCTGTCAAATATATAACCATAGTCCTTGAGTTGTGTTCTCATCCAATGACTTGAGCACAACACGCAGACATGGCTACATATTCTGCTTCAGTTGAGGACAGTGATGTACAGTCTTGTTTCTTCGATTGCCATCACACCAGTTTATCACCAAGGAATTGTAAACCTCCTGAAGTACTATTTCGTAAATCTAAGCATCCTGCATGATCAACATTTGAAAAAGCTATTAGTTCATAACCATAATCCTTCGGATACCAGATCCCCAAATTAATGGTTCCCTTTATATATCGGAGGATTCTTTTAGCCTCAGTGAGGTGTCGTTCAGTTGGCCTTGACTGATAACGGGAGCAAAGATATACAGAAAATACAATGGGGTCTACAGGCTGTTAGATACATGAGAGACCCAATAATATTTCGGCATTTTGTAGGGTCAACCAATTTACCATGTAAATCAGCGTCCAGTTTGTTGGTCTGTGCCATTGGTGTTGCATAGGTGTCACAACTTTGCATTCCATGTTTGTTTAATATTTCAAGAGCATATTTGGACTGACTTAGGAAAATACCACGGGGTGATTGATGAACTTGTTGGGAAATACGTTTTTGGGAGTTAATACTTATAGTAGTAAAGTTAGTACTGATAGAATTGTTTGATAAGTATTAACTAGTTAGTACTGATAGTGAAAATGTTAGTACTGATAGTATTAAGTTTGCATTGTTCGAAGTAAGGAATGTCGTGTATGGTTTGTAACACCATATCTTCTATTCCAATAGAAGATATGATATACTTAGTACATAGTTATCTCTGTAAGGGATCTCCTTAGTGTATAAAAGGAGATCCTAGCTAGGTTAAACATACATCTCATATTCTAGCCGTCTTAAGAAGAGCTTCAAGGTTGTAAACCCTAGTACTAGGAGAGTACTCGTATTATTCTTAATAATATTGAAGTTGTTGGTGTTATACTGTGTTTACTTTAATCTTCTAAGTGCATTCAAGTATATTCCGCATACTTGTGTGTATCTACAACAAAGTTTCTCATTGTTGTTTTGGAACCATCCAAGGCAACTAACACGTTTGCAAGCTAAGTGTTCAAGATCCTAGGTTTGGGACTTAACAAGTGGTATCAGAGCTTGTGTCCTGAAGCTTTGTTTTTAGAAGATCCTGTGTGACAAATCTGAAGAAATGGATTTTGACAAATCCAATGCTGTTAACAGAGTTCTCAAGTTGCAGCCAAATGAGTATGAACTCTGGAGAATGCGCATAGAGCAGTACTTCTTGGTACTTGATTTCAAACTGTGGAACATCGTGCTCTATGGAAACTCTTACAAAACCATTGTCACTGAAGAAGTTAATGGTAAGACCGTTGTTAAAGAAAAAGGTGATCCTATCACCAATGAAGAAATGGCTCTAAGGGGCAATGATCTCAAAGTCAGAAGTTTTTTACTCGTGGCAATATAATGCAGGTTTTACTGACCAGGTCTTAAATTTATAGTGTCTCGCAATACCTATGGTCTACCCTAGTGCACTAACGGGCAGTGTACCCGGTCGTATGTAGTGAAGTAAAAGGTAAAGCCGAGGTCATCCCAAGAGCTATGTGTGTTGGATTATTACTCAGTCTAGTGTCACAGAATAATAATTGTTTCGATAGGGATTTAATTAGTTAAACTACTAATGCATAATAAAATAAAGCAGATAAATGGATAAAGAGAATCAATAGAGGGAAGTGGTGCTAACCTAGTAAATCATCCTAGCTAGTTATGTCTACATCTACTTACTTCCAATTACTTCAGGTGAGGTCAAATTCAAGAGGACAACATTTGGTCAATTCGCCCTAACCTATCAGCAAAGATGCCACCACATGAGAAATCAGGCGCACCGTCATAAGTCCTGTTGTTCATGGTCCCCTAAGCCAAGTCATTAACTACCGCTACATGCTAGATTCATAATAGTGAGTGCCCGGCCGTTAGGAACTTAGACACTACACCTCCCAATTCTTAAGTTCATCCAAATGATAGGTGATTAGTTGGTCAAATCGCACAAGTAGAAAGGGTCGTCAGTTGGTCATATCTTACCCTTCCCGTCTTAGTCCGCTCACCTAGGGTCAGTTGGTCATATCTCCTAGGCAATTGGCCTCTACCGCCATTCAAAACTACCGAACCAAGGGTGACTACCAATGAACTATGCATGCATACACCTAGAAATAATTGTACGGAAGTAAAGGTAAACGTAAACAAAACAATTAAGGAATCATAACTAGGCTAGCACCAAAAGGTGCTTAGCTGCTCATATTAATCATGCAAATCAATTCAATATTCAAAGGTACGTAATACATGAATTGAAAGTAAAATAAATATAAAACGCTAATGCTTATCGTAATGGAGTGACTTCTCCCTTGGAAACAGCTCCGTATGCTCCTCTAGACCTACCTTGAGCTTTTTCTCACGTTCTCAGAGTGTTGTGTGTGGAATGGGATGCTTGCCCTAATCGCTCCCTAGAAGGGGAGGAAGAGAGATGATATAAAATGTTGGAAATCGTGGGGTATTTATAGGCCAGATCCGGGTTACGGCGTAACCAATATAGGAGTTACGCCGTAACATTCTATTTTATCGTAAAAAGCACTAGATCTGCTGGTTACGGCGTAACCAATATAGGAGTTACGCCGTAACCTTCTATTTTATCGTAAAAAGCACTAGATCTGCTGGTTACGGCGTAACCTAGTGAATGGTTACGCCGTAGTCTTCAATAAGCTCAGTTACGTCGTAAGTGATGCAGCAGTTACGGCGTAAGTATCAGCGGCGTGGAACCTCTTTTGACCTAATGTAGTTACGTCGTAACCTTTGGGAGGAGTTACGTCGTAACCTTCTGATAAGTTGGCATACTGAGTCACGCAATAGTTATGGCGTAATGTGAGAGATGAGTTACGCCGTAACTTCTTCAAAATAGCATAATGTGATAAATCTTTAGATATGTTTCCATTTCCGCTTCTCTTTAGCTCCAATGCTCGTAATTTACCTGAAAGTGGAAAACAATGGAAAACAAGCGTAAATCCATATAAATGATATAAATAACGAGAATTATTGGGGGAAATTGACACTTAATATTTAGGACTATTTGATGTTATCACAATACCTGATGATCATCAACTCACCTTCAACAAACACAAAGATGCTCAGAGTTTGTTCAAAGCCATTGAAACCAGATTTGGTGGAGATTCTGTCACCAAGAAAATTCAGAAGACTCTTTTAAAGCAAGAATTTGAAAACTTTAATGCTGGTGCAACTGAATCTATTGACTCAGTTTATAATAGGCTCCAAAAACTTGTTAGTCAACTTGCAGTATTGGATGTGGAGCTCTCCAAGGAAGATGTCAACCTCAGGTTTGTTAGAAGTCTTCCATCACCAAAATGGGACACTCATGTCATTGTATGGAAATATTTTGAAACCATGAAGTTGGACAATTTGTTCAATAGCTTTAAGGTGATTGAACAAGACATGAAGAGAAAAGCAGCTGCATCTTCCAGTTCCGGGTCACAAAACATAGCCTTTGTTGCTCACCCTGTCACTAGCAATGATATGGATAGTTTTGATGTTATTACTCCTAGTACTAATGTTAATATTGATGGCTCTGTAACCACTGCAGTAGGCATCAATGAAGGTATGATTTATGCCTTCATAGCTGAACAGAGTCAAGGATCCCAGATCACTCATGATGATCTGAGACAAATCCATGAAGATGACATGGAAGAAATGGACATCAAATGGAATATAGCCCTGATTAGTATGAGGGCAAAAAGGTTCATGAAGAAAACTGGAAGGCAAATTAAGATTAATGATGGAGACACTGCTGGGTTTGATAAGGGAAAGGTTGAATGCTACAACTGTGGCAAGCTTGGGCATTTTGCCAGAGAATGTAGAAGCCCCAGGAGCAAAGGAAAGCACAGTGATGCTGACAACTCCTCTTCAAAAGCAATGGTGGCTGTGGATGGTGTTGGATATGATTAGAGCTTCATGGCTGATGAAGAAGAAAGTCCAATCAACATGGCTTTGGTATCTGAGGTACTTAATTGTTCAGATACATGTATTCCATTAAACAAATATTTAGAGCTAAAGACCATGCTTGAAAATGTGTCTGAAGAACTTGCTAAAACCAGTTACAACTTAGCAAATCATAAAAGAGGCTTAGAAGTTCTAGAAAAACAAATTGTGCACTATAAAGAAAATGAGTCAAAGTTCACTGAAACAACTGCTGTGCTTAATAGGGAAATCTCTTTTAAAGACATAACCATAAATGTGTTAAAAAAAGAACTAGAGAAATTCACTACAATTAAAGATAATATAGAGTTAAGTGTTGAGCAACTTAAAGACTCACAACATTATAACTCTGAGAGAGTTGATAGATACCTGGAAAAAGCTCTTATAGGCAAAGCCAAATCAGGTATGGGGTATAAAACAACACCACTACCATTCAGAGGTATCCCTTCACCTCCTGGCATAGACCTTGCCCACACTGGCTTAGCAGAGTTTCTGGAACCCACATTTATCAGAGGCCCTACAATCAAAAGTACTTTTCCTGAAAGGACTGATGAAGTGTTTGAAAGTGCTAGTGACACCTCCTTACCTGAAGTGTTTGTATCTGAAAATAAAAAGGCTAGTGTAGAGCCTAGTGAACCAAAGCAAGTTCAGGCCACTGAACCAGTAAGACCATTTGACAAACCTATTAATAAATCAGTTAAATATGCTGAGATGTATAGAAACAGGTCATCTAGTCCTAGAGGTAACAAGAGAAACTCAAACCAATTAAAATCTGAGCAACAAGGAGATGAATTTGTCATGTATAATAAATCTTGCTTTGTGTGTGGTAGTTTTTCTCATCTGCAGGCTCACTGCAGACACCCTACGAGACCCCAACCCATCATGACCCCTAGAGCAGTTCTTCTTAAAACTGGCATAAAACCTTTGAATAATGCAAGGCCAGTTAATACTGCTAGACCACAACCCAGAGTATTTGGTGAAAGACCCAAAAGAAACTTTTCAAAATCATCATCTACTTCACCAAGGTCCTTTAAATCAGCACAAACCTTTAATTCTTATAATGAACAAATCAAGTTTTACAAGAAAAAGGTTAATACTTATAAGCCAAAACTTAATACTGATAGGCCAAAAGTTAATACTGTTAATACAAATAAGCCGTAAAAACGTTTATTTATATTTTATGATCTTCTAATGTTTTGTCAATAACAAACGTAAAATCATTTTAACGAAACAAATAAAATACGTAAATGGTTTGAGCCAATAGTTTACTAACACACTTACGTTTTCACATAAAACACTAAAACAAGTATAAGTGATTTTATGATTTAGTAATACATATGTACAGCAACTAGTATTTACATATTGGGCAAATATATACATAACTAGTATGTATTATAAATGGGTAAAAACTACAACCCATGGTATTGACCCATACCCATTTGACTAGGTGCATTACACTCATTAGATACATTGTATCTAATGAAAGACCCATGAATCAACCCATAACCCATGACCCATGACCCATAACCAAAATACCCATGGGCAAATAGGAGCGTCCCACGGATCCCTAGCTTTACACTAGACGGATCCCTTAAGGGAGGGATCCGTGGGATCCGTGGAACAGTAGACATTTTCTCTCTATAAATAGTCAGCCATTTCCTCATTATTTCCAACCCCTTTCTCACATACTTTCTCCCTGAGTTAAAAACTCTCTAACCCCAGATCCAAGTGATCTATGTATGTAGTTTTGTTTTTTGCGTGATTCTCTAGGTTCCTCTTAAAGGCGAGATAACCACCTTTGAAGTCAAGCAAGCTCAAGTCCATGAGTTGCAATGCTTCCTCATCATCAAGACTACTGAAGTTATCTTGTTGATGGTTCTTTCTCTAAGAAGTGTAGTGTTGAAGACATTAGTGAAACATGTCTCAAGTGTCAAGACGAAGACATTAGTGAAGGGTGTCGATCGTCCGTATTGTAGGCATTAGTGAAGGGTGCCTAGAAGTCTAGTCACAAGACATTAGGAAGGGTGTCTTGAAGATCTAGTCAAAGGAATTAGTGAAAGGTGCCTAAGATGTACATTCGATATGGTGTAATTCTATGTACAAGATAGATTAGTATTGGGTCAAAGGATATTGATATCCTTGTTGATGTTGTTATAAGGAGTAGATCTCCTTTGGGGTTAGGTGTCGTGTAGTGTTGGGTAGTAGTTCCTCCATTGTAATGGAACTCGGTATCTAGCCTAGTACCGGATAAAGGGTAGGCGACGTTGTGATAGGATTGGTTCTCCTTGGTGAAAAGGACCCGGTATCTAGCCTTGTATCGGATAAAGTGTAGGCGACGTTGTGAAGGTTTCTCCACCATAAGGAGTCGGTGTTGTATAGTGATTATGAACTCTCGAGTAGGTTACTCGGGGAGTGGAGTAGGGCAAGGAAGGTGTCCTTGTAGCCGAACCACTATAAATACTCGCGTTGTGGTTTTGTGCTTCTTGCTCTTTATCCTTTCATTACATATTTATATTTCTATATGTTTGTTTATCAACATCCAACACACACCAAAATAGATTGACATAAGTCGATCCAAATAGTTTAAAACGAGTTTTAATTGGTAAAACTATTCAACCCCCCCCCCCCCATCTAGTTTTCCTCAATTGGCATCAGAGCTTCGTTACCAAGTTTCTTAAAGTATATTGTACTTTAAAAACTTGATACGATCCATGGTTAATTGAAAACTACAAAGAAGGTTTTTCATAAAAACAAACACCATGTCTTTTAAAACTCTTTGTTTGGATGTTGATTAGATGACAACATTTTTCTTATTATTTATTCTTTATTTAATTGCACTAATCCTCTTTGTCATGTTGCTTAGTTAAAGCTCATACCTACCAAGTCATAGGAATCACTTGGTAACAAGAATATCTTCCCTAAGAAGGTATCTTAAACACAAAGGAGCCGGAATTGTCTACTGACATTTGTTGTGTCATTTGTATAGACATTCCTAAGTGCATTAGAGGTATGACTTTCCACTTATCTCTAAATAACATTAGCTTGATAAATAAGTATGCTTACATAGATATTTATATGATTAACTTTTGTGAATATACATGTATTACATTTAGCTTCATTAGGAAGCCTTTCTCACATACGTGTTACTTTTTCACCTAAAGTCGTGGTGTATAAAACTTGTGTTTCATTTCACTTAATCCAAAAATCATATCTTTCTAATAATAAAACAAAAAACAAATCTCAAAAATTCCTCCTTCCCCATAAATAAACCTTTCGTCGTCCACTCTATCAAATCCCCACATTTTCAAATCTTCCACTTTCAAAAAAATTACCTCTCATTCAAAACTTCATCTTCCTCTTCATCTCAAACCAAAACCAAGAAGTTTTGACATCAACATGGTTTACATCGCTCTCGTGCTCATCGCTCTTGTGTTCCCTATGATGAAGTTCTCATACGGAGACATATACTTTGTGTTGTTAATCTACATTGGGGTTATATACCAAATCCTTTGTATCATTCTTAGCATTGAAATGAAATATTACTAATAATCTAGTTTACCTAGGTTATTATTATTATCATAATGTGTTTGTCATTTCTTTTGATTTATATCTTTCGTATTCTCTTGTGATACATTAGAAACCATATATGCATGCGAAAAGAAAATGTAGGTTAAAACACACATCTTGGTATAAAACTATAAGATCTAAAAACCTATGCTTTTATCAAAAAACTGTTTCTGTTACTACAGATCCACGGATCCCTATAGGTATATTAGCCAGATCCCTGATAGAAGGGAACCGTGGGAACCGTTCTTCTGGATAACAGATTTTCCATGCAAAATAAAAACTGCTTTCTTCCTAAAAGAAATGATTAAGTAAGTTAAATGTCATTGTTAATGAACAGTCTGTAAAAACGTTAGGTAATCATTGTTTTACCCATAATACGTCACATCCTATTAACTTCTCGTTCCTATAGGTTTTGCTATATCGCATGAATATGAGTTTGATTTTTCACTCACTAGCGTCCACACTCCTAACATCTCCCTCGAGCCCAACACACCTGGCAATCATGTCCGTGGGTTCAATAATCTCGAAAACCATCACTTCCACGAAGGACGTATTGTCGACACCCCTCTACAATTCGAAGAAGGTATCAATACCTCCTTCCGAGCTATAGGACTAGAATGTCTTCTCGATATTAACGAGAAAATATGTCCAAGGTTTATATTGGAATTCTTCCGTCAAGTTGAACTCGTTCGTAACGAGGATCGCTCTCTATCTCTTTGGTTTTGGATCAAAAACCAAAAGTTTGTTTTAACCCTTGGGCAATTTGCTCACATCCTCCGGATTCCAAATCATGGACAATGTGCCTTCACTGAAGATTGGTCTCTTGATTCTCTCTTCAACTTTCGTGAAGAAAATAGTCCATATTGTTCTCACATACCTTCCCCGGAAGACTTGAATCGCATAATATGCAAACCCCATCACTCCGATCCAAACATTATCCATACACGGGATATCCGAGAAGAGTACAAGCCTGTTGCACTCATCCTACGTGAAAATGTTTGGAGTCTTTGGGGAATTCGAGAAATCCTTCCCGCTTGTTGTGCTCACATAATGTATTGTTTGCTAACACAACAACCATACAATCTCGCCTACTTCTTCGCAAGGCGAATTGTAAATCTTCAAGGCTCCAAGAATAAACTCATCCCTTATGGAATGTTCTTGACGCGCCTTTATCATAACATCATGTACCTTCATCCTCAATTTCAAAGTCCGTTGTACGTACTTGTGAACAAGATGATAGAACCTCTTAATGCATCTCTCATGAAGACTTTCTTCATTCCTGAATCGGCAAACACTCATCAACCATTTGATGACCCATCTAGCAAAAACACTCAAGGAACTTAGCTTTCTTTCTGAATAGGGTCAATCCTTAGTATCCATTCTTTATCAATGTAATCCAATTTCTTTCATGAAATAAAACATCTTAAATTTGATATCTTAGTGTTAGAACCTCTTAAACTAACCTCTTAATATGATGCATTGTCAAAATCATTGCATACCTTTTGTAAAGGTTCTGCTTAGCAGATAGACGGATCCCAAAGTTTGTGCTAGACGGATCCCTATTCTTAGGGAACCGTGGGATCCGGGAAACAGAAAATGCAATTGCAATCATCATTGTATTTCAAACATGTCTTTAGATTAATTCACACTAAGCTAGACATAGTGCCTTAAGGCAAATTGAGTCCCTTTCAAAGTTGAGTAAATTCATACACACGAATAACCCTCTTAAATCACACTCGAAATACTTGTAGATCTATCGTCTCACCAAAACTCATTACTCTTCCGCTCTTATACTCACACATGATCACTCACATGTTAAAAAATCTAGCTTTGGAAATCATTCGAAAATGATTATAATCATTATTACCTCAAAATTAGGTCGAAAATGATCAAATTCTAGTTTTTCCATCTTAAGCTTTTAGGATATCCTCCAACACATTATCCTAAGTTACTATCTGATCTCTAGGATCATTTAGCTCCATTTGACACTCTCAAATCTTTAGTGTCATCTTTGGTCACTCATTGGTACTTTTAAAAAGTTCCAACTTCTTCCATAAAAACAATCATTAGCTACATCACTCATTACCCTTAAGTATTTAAGAACCTCTTCATTTAAAATACTTAGATGGACTGAAACACTCAAGAAGAAATAGGCATTAGATCTTATAAACATCATTGCTATATGTTCTTAGCTGCTGAGAGACGGATCCCTAGGATTAGCCTAGGCGGATCCCTTATTGGAGGGAACCATGGGATCCGTATGACAGATTTATGTCAACTCTAGCTAAAACAATCATTTCAAGCTCATCTTGCTAACTTAAACACTCCATCTCATCTTAAATGAGTTCCTAGATCAGTACAACTCTGAAGTTGACTCTTGTGCATGTTAATCATCATATTCCAATAAATTTTAGTGGCTTAAGTCTTGAATACACTTGCCAAATCCCTTGCTTTATAAACCACATTGTTAGGACTCCTAAAGTCATCATCTTCATCCTCATTTTCGAAATCATCTCATCATGAGGAAAGCTCCAAGTGGTAACTCATCTACCAAAGGACCACCCAAGAAAATTGCTCGTGTTGTACATGAAATCTCTTCAACCGAATCATCTCCGGTCAAGTCCACAAATGCAAGGATTTCTCCTCCACCAATCAAACCAATCCCTAAAAGGATAGTTCCCACAAAACTACCAATGACAAGCACCACCATACCTCCTAAACCAAACAATCCCATTTCCACTAAACTGTCACCATTAGTGCCTAGAGCTATCTCAATTATGACTCCACTCTCATCACCACACCTCTACAATCTAGAGGATTTGCCTCCTAGGACGTCTCATCCTCCTCCACCGGCAACATTCTCCTCATTAGGAGGAATAATAGTACAAAATCAAAGTGTTGAGTCAACACTAGATCCGGTTTTCTATTCGCCGTCACCATCAAATAATCCCATTTGGATTATGAGAAATTATCAAAGTCAACCACCCGACCATATGGAAGTTGACACTTCTCTACCACCACCATCATTCTTGGTCGAGCCATCTTCAAATGCGCCTTCACCAATCCCTCCGTCGTTTGAGGCTCCCCAACCCGCTTCAATTGATCCTTCGCATCAAGAAATTTCTTTTCTTCCACCACCACTACCTAGCCATGACAAAGATTGTTATCATTGTCAACATGTTGAAAGTTTGATACATGAAGTACGAGAAGATCAACGTTTCATGTTCTATCACCTCCTCAAATGTTTCGACGAGATAAAACCTAAACAAACTTGAGCTAGAGGATTTTAGTGGTGTCCTAGTATCAAGCGTTACTTAGATAAGTCTAATAATTCCAAGTCATTTATCATTCATTTTCTTAGTTTTTAGATTCATGTATATCATACCTCAAGTTTTATTAAATGAAATTACATGATACTTGCTATATTTCTGAGTATATGATTATGTTGTATAATACATATCTCACTTTGATGTTAACATTATTTGTTACATCACCATTGCTGAATTTAGTCATCAGCCAGACGGATCCCTGATATTTGCCTAGACGGATCCCCCAAAGGAGGGAACCATGGGATCCGTGCAACAGAAAACTATTTTTCTACTAACTTGAAACATATTTGCAGGAATATATGCATTATACTTATTTTCTAACCTTTGTTTTGTAGTTATTCAATTTACACTTGAAGACTTTGACACCCTAAAGCTAGGGGGAGCTTTGTGTCAAAGTAATACATTGCAAAATCACTTGCAATATTAGGATTACATTTAATGACGTCCCTTTGCAAAGTTGCAATCATCAAAGGGGAGCATATTCGTCACATAGACAAAATCTTTTGCAAACTTAGTTGCAAATGAACTAGCTTAGTATTATTTTTCTTGACGCCCTCACATAGGGATGGACTCGTCAAGGGGGAGTTAAGACGATATATTTTCCCGTTACTTGCTCTCTATATTATTTTTCTTTTCTTTTTCTCACATGTTTTTCTTAAAACAAAGTGTTAGTTTATTTTCGAAGCTCTTTTTGTTTCGACAAAAAGGTGGAGAAGAAAGTAAAAACTACAAATTCAAACTTTTACGAATTTTTAGCTTTTCCTTAAAATATTTTTATGTTTTGTCATCAACAAAAAGGGGGAGATTGTTAATACAAATAAGCCGTAAAAACGTTTATTTATATTTTACGATCTTCTAATGTTTTGTCGATAACAATCGTAAAATCATTTTAACGAAACAAATAAAATACGTAAATGGTTTGAGCCAATAGTTTTCTAACACACTTACGTTTTCACATAAAACACTAAAACAAGTATAAGTAATTTTATGATTTAGTAATACATATGTACAACAACTAGTGTTTACATATTGGGCCGATATATACATAACTAGTATGTATTATAAATGGGTAAAAATTACAACCCATGGTATTGACCCATACCCATTTGACTAGGTGCATTGCACTCATTAGACACATCGTATCTAATGAAAGACCCATGGATCAACCCATAACCCATGACCCATGACCCATAACCAAAATACCCATGGGCAAAGAGGAGCGACCCACGGATCCCTAGCTTTACACTAGACGGATCCCTTAAGGGAGGGATCTGTGGGATCCGTGGAACAGTAGACATTTTCTCTCTATAAATAGTGAGTCATTTCCTCATTGTTTCCAACCCGTTTCTCACATACTTTCTCCTTGAGTTAAAAACTCTCTAACCCCAGATCCAAGTGATCTATGTATGTAGTTTTGTTTTTGTGTGATTCTCTAGGTTCCTCTTAAAGGCGAGATCACCACCTATGAAGTCAAGCAAGCTCAAGTCCATGAGTTTCCATGCTTCCTCATCATCAAGACTACTGAAGTTATCTTGTTGATGTTTCTTTCTCTAAGAAGTGTAGTGTTGAAGACATTAGTGAAAGATGTCTCAAGTGTCAAGACGAAGACATTAGTGAAGGGTGTCGATCGTCCATATTGTAGGCATTAGTGAAGGGAGCCTAGAAGTCTAGTCACAAGACATTAGCGAAGGGTGTCTTGAAGATCTAGTCAAAGGCATTAGTGAAAGGTGCTTAAGATGTACATTCGATATGGTGTGATTCGATGTACAAGATAGATTAGTATTGGGTCAAAGGACATTGATATCCTTGTTGATGTTGTTATAAGGAGTAGATATCTTTTGGGGTTAGGTGTCATGTAGTGTTGGGTATTAGTTCCTCCATTGTAATGGAACTCGGTATCTAGCCTAGTACCGGATAAAGGGTAGGCGACGTTGTGATAGGATTGGTTCTCCTTGGTGAAAAGGACCTGGTATCTAGCCTTGTACCGGATAAAGTGTAGGCGACGTTGTGAAGGTTTCTCCACCATAAGGAGTCGGTGTTGTGTAGTGATTATGAACTCTCGAGTAGGTGACTCAGGGAGTGGAGTAGGGCAAGGAAGGTGTCCTTGTAGCCGAACCCCTATAAATACTCGCGTTGTGGTTTTGTGCTTCTTTCTCTTTATCTTTTTATTACATATTTATATTTCTATATGTTTGTTTATCAACATCCAACACACACCAAAATAGATTGACATAAGTCGATCCAAATAGTTTAAAACGAGTTTTAATTGGTAAAACTATTCAACCCCCCCTTCTAGTTTTCCTCAAATACTTTTAAGCCTAAAATGAAACTTGCTGGCTCTAAAGTGAATGCTACAAAGGGAAACAAGGGCAATGATGTTAAGCCCTCAGCTTGTTGGGTGAGAAAGACCTCTCAACCCAACAGTGCATCAGTTACTCTCAAGAAACATGGTTACATTGATGCACAAGGCAGATCCAAGTCAGTAATGGCTTGGGTCCCCAAAAGGAACTAATTTCCTTTATTTTATGTGCAGGGACATTCCAACAATAATGATGATCTTGGGTATTCAGACAGTGGGTGTTCCAGGCACATGACTGGAAATCTATCCTATCTTTCAGACTTCACTAATTTGAATGGAGGATATGTTTCTTTTGGAAGAGGAATTGGTGGAAGAATTACTGGTAAAGGCACAATCAAGACTGGTAATTTGGACTTTGAAGATGTGTACTATGTGAAAGAACTCAAATACAACATGTTCAGTGTGTCACAAATGTGTGACAAGAGGAATTTTGTTCTATTTACAGATACTGATTGCTTGGTTTTATCTCCTAACTTTAAGTTGCCTAGTGAAGATTAGGTTCTACTTAAGTTTCTGAGGAAAAGCAATTTGTATAGTGTAAATATGAAAAACATAGTGCCCAAAGAAAATCTTACATGTTTAGTTGCTACAGCTTCTTTGGATGAATCTATGTTATGGCATAGAAGGCTAGGTCATGTGAACTTTAAGGTAATAAATCTTTTAGCTAAAAATAACCTTGTAAGAGGTTTACCTTCGAAAAGATTTGAAAATAAACAGACCTGTAGTGCTTGCCTCAAAGGGAAGCAGCATAGAGCCTCTTGTAAGCCCAAGGTTTTTAACTCTATCACCCAACCACTTCATATGCTGCACATGGATTTATTTGGCCCCACTAATGTAAGCAGCCTGAATTTTAAGAAGTATTGTTTGGTTGTGACTGATGATTTTAGCAGATTTACTTGGGTTTTCTTCATGAATACTAAGGATGAGACCAGTGAAATCCTTAAGTCTTACATAGCTGCAGTAGAGAACCTAGCTGATAAGAAAATTAAAATCATTAGGTGTGATAATGGGACAGAGTTTAAAAACCAGGTGATGAATGATTTCTGTCAACTTAAGGGCATTAAAAGAGAATACAGTGTAGCTAGAACTCCTCAGCAAAATGGGGTTGCTGAAAGGAGAAACAGGACATTGATTGAGGCTGCTATGACTATGTTAGCAGATTCCAAGCTACCCACGACATTTTGGGCTGAGGCAGTTAATATTGCTTGTTATGTTCAGAACAAGGTACTGATTGTAAAGCCTCATGGCAAGACTCCCTATGAGTTGTTTTTAGGTAGAAAGCCCACCCTAGACTTTCTTAAACCTTTTGGGTGTCATGTCTCTATTCCCAATACCATTGACCACTTAGGAAAGTTTGATGGAAAATTTGATAGTGGATATCTGGTTGGCTACTCATTGAATAGTAAAGCCTTTAGGGTTTCTAATTCTAGAACCAGAAGGATAGAGGACAATCTGCACATAGAGTTTCTTGAGGACAAACCTAGTGTAGAGGGGCAAGGACCAACATGGCTTTTTGATATTGATATGTTAACAGAATCTATGAAGTATGTACATGTTTCTGGGGATTCTAACATGATTGCAGGAGAAAAGCAAGGTCCAGATGCAGATTCTGATGATGATGATGACTGCATTCTATTGCCCATTTGGAATGACAACTCATGTGGAAGCACTTCTTCAGATGAGGCAAATGATCAGCCTCCAAAGTCCAATGATTCTAATGCTGAAGGAGATGCAACTGATACAGATGAACCAATGGTAGAACCTTAAGTGTTCAGTACAACTGTGGTTAATACTGACAAGCCACAAGTTAGTACTAATGAGCCAAATTTTAGTACTGATGGTCCTCAGACTATTCCATCAGTTAATACAGAGGTTCCTGATCCTTATGGTGAAGCTGATGAGATTGATATGACAAATATAGCATCATCTTATGTTGTTCCTGCTACACCACACATAAGAATCAATCAAGATCATCCCTTGGAAAATGTCATTGGAGATGTCAATGCTGAAAGAACTACAAGATCTAAATTTCAGCATAGTGAGACAGGATTCTTCAGTGCCATTTATGAAGAAAGAAATCATGGTGCCTCACAGACATGTCTCTTTGCCTGTTTTGTTTCCCAAGCAGAACCAAAGAAAGTCTACAAATCTCTTGAAGATGAATCCTGGGTAGAAGCAATGCAGGAAGAACTTCTCCAGTTTAAACTTCAAAATGTATGGGTTCTGGTGGATCTTCCTGATGGCAAGAGAGCTATTGGTACTAAATGGGTTTTTAGGAACAAGAAGGATGAAAGGGGTGTAGTAATAAGGAACAAGGCTAGACTGGTAGCTTAGGGGTATACACAGCAGGAAGGGATTGATTATGAAGAGGTCTTTGCTCCAGTGGCAAGGATTGAGGCTATCAGACTTTTCCTGGCCTATGCATCATATAAAGACTTCACAGTATACCAGATGGATGTGAAGAGTGCTTTCCTCTATGGGAAGATTGAGGAGGAGGTGTATGTCTGTCAACCTCCTGGGTTTGAAGATCCAACCTTTCCAGACAAAGTGTACAAAGTTTAGAAGGCACTCTATGGTCTGCATCAGGCCCCAAGAGCTTGGTATGAAACTTTAGCCAAGTATCATTTGAGCAATGGCTTTAGAAGAGGGAAGATTGATCAGACTCTATTCATCAAGAATGTGAAGACTGATATCTTGTTGGTACAGATATATGTAGATGACATTATTTTTGGTTCAACCAAGCAGGATCTATGCAGAGAGTTTGAGAAATTGATGCATGACAGGTTCCAGATGATTTCTATGGGAGAACTCACCTTCTTTCTTGGGCTACAGGTCAAGCAGAAGATAGATGGCATATTTATTAGTCAGGATAAGTATGTCAAGGAGATTTTGGTGAAGTTTGGGTATGAAAATACAAAGATTGCAAGTACTCCTATGGAGCATAATAAGCCACTACTTCCAGATGCTGATGGTGAAGAAGTTGATCAGCATCTCTACAGGTCCATGATTGGATCATTGATGTATTTGACTGCCTCCAGACCAGATATTATGTTTGCAATGTGTGCATGTGCAAGATTTCAAGTCTCTCCAAAGCTTTCTCACTTGCACGCAGTTAAAAGAATCTTTAGATATCTGAAAGGCCATGCTCAACTTGGCCTTTGGTATCCTAAGGACTCTCCCTTTGATCTGGTAGCTTACTCTGACAGTGATTATGCTGGGGCAAGTCTTGATAGGAAGTTAACCACAGGAGGATGTCAGTTTCTTGGTGATAGGTTGATTTTATGGCAGTGCAAGAAGCAGAGTATTGTGGCAACCTCTACAATTTAGGCTGAGTATGTAGCTGTTGCAAGTTGTTGTGGTCAAGTTCTCTGGATTCAGAATCAGATGCTTGATTATGGGTATAATTTCATGGGCACTGTCATTTATATTGATAACAACAGTACTACATGCATTATCAAAAATCCAGTTTTCATTCTAAAACTAAGCATATAGAGATAAGACATCATTTTATAAGAGACTGTAATGAAAAGAAACTTATTCAGGTTGATAGGATTGATACTGAGTTTAATGTTGCAGATCTTTTAACCAAAGCTTTTGATTTGGGAAGGTTTCAGTACTTGGTCACAAGTATTGGGATGCTTCATCCATAATATGTCTTATCTCTCTCTATTTTGTAAAGTTTTGTAAACTGGTGGTTAGTATTGATTGTTATCCTGTTAATACTGATTGTGTTAAGTTAATACGGATTGGCAAGAAAATGTCTAGGATTGTGTTTTCTTGGTTTTGGACTAACTTTTCAGGTATAACACAAGCAGTATGGATATGATTTGGTGACTAGGTGTTATAGCACATGTGGTTCTCTTTCTTATGCTCATTCTGAAGCCACCACATGATGGAACTTGCTATAACAATGGAATGTGTGATGCCAAAGCATCATGTGGCATCTTGTGCTTAAAATGAACATGAATTGATGGTTTTAGTTGGTCAGATCATTCTCCACTAACCCACTCTTTGCCATTCTATCTGTTTACAGATAGTGTGACTAGCCTAAGGGCATCTGGCTTAGAGAACAGCGAGCAAACGTGAATCCAACACTTGTGTTGGAGGCAACACCTGCCACGAGCTGGAAACCCTGTCAGGAAGGCCCTTTTAATGGGACTATCCATCACAGGTAGTGCTATGCACTGAAATCATTGGTTTTCACCAAACCAGAGGCCATGTGAGGTCAACCTTGATTAAGTATCTATCACCACACATAATCCCTTCAAAATTGGGGTTTCAGTATTATAATTTCCAACATATACGATAATACTTATGGGTAAAAGTTAATATTGATGGTTATAAGTTAGTACTGATAAGCATAGTTAGTACTGATGAACTAGCCGTTAGTACTTATTCCAATAGTCTGTTATGCAATGATTACTTTTTCAAGTAGAGTTGTTACCGTCTTTTTCCTTATTAAAGTTCCTAATTAGTTTCTCTTCACTTATTACCATAAATATTTATAAGGCGGTTCAACCAAAGTTTTCCAAATCTCTATAAATTGCATAACTTTCCAATTTCTTTCACCACAATTCAATAAAGGCTTTTGCGACTCAATCCCACTTTACTAAACCTTACTCTAATCATTCATGGCTTCTCTTGATTTTGTTGACAAGCATAACATGGTGGCATGCTTGGAATTGCCATAAGGTCATGATGAATTTACTGAGATAGTAGCCTTTCTAAACTGAAGCAGCATCAGGTTTACTTTACTCTTAAACCCTACTATCTTATGTACCCCTGTCAGAAAGTTTTGTAAAACTGCAATTGCCTCAACAACTGAGGAAGGGGTACAACAGTTAATTGGTACAGTGGATGGCACTCAAATTGTTATTACTAAAGCCTCTCTAAGAGAACATCTTCATCTTAGAGATACTGAAGGTATTAACACTTTGCCAGGCACTGAAATTTTTGAACAACTTTCATTGATGGGGTATAGACATGATGACACTTTCAATTTTCACAAAAGTCAGTTTTCCCCACAGTGGAGATTTCTAATACATACCCTCCTACACTGCTTGAGTCACAAAAGGACTGACTGGGATGCTTTCCCCACAAATATCGCCACAGCCTTGATCTACCTTGAAATCGGCAGGGTGTTCAATTTTTCAAACTATATTTTTGAGGGTATGCTTAAAAATGCAGTAAGCAAACTAAGTTTCTGATGTATCCCAGGTTTATACAAGTATTTTTGGATCTTCAGAAACAAAACCTACAGCCTTACAAAAATGTTTATCCTTCAAAACTACTCACAGCCAAAGTGTTTTCAAATATGTCAAGGGATGTGGTAGGCTATAATGGGGTTGTAGTGCCTTTATTTGCTAACATGCTCATTGCAGGGGGTGACGGACCATCAAGCACAGGTAGCTCCCAACACACACCCACAGATCCTGAACAATCTCCCAATCAACCACTCTCATCAACAAGTAGGTAATCCAGACAGGGGAGTGGGAATGCTCAGACCCATTCTCGTCCTCTTATTGAAGTAGATGAGCCTATCTCAGGTGATGGAGGAGATAGAGTGGTGAGGGCTGCCACTACTCAACCAGGCTTAGAAGCTGGTGAGGATAGTGGTAACATCATTAAGACCCAATCCACGCCAACACCTAGTGAGCACTCTTCACAGGGTGGACCCAGGCAAAGGTTAAAAGGGGGGGTGTATCTGCTCAGGCTAGGTCTGGGAGTGCATCTCAAATGCCCAGTAACCCACCTCTCTCAGCAGGTAACATAGCTGGAAGTGGTGAGAGCAGTTTGACACTTCATGAAATGACGGATTTGTACAGGTTTCTATGCAGAAAAGTTAACACACTAGAGATTGCTCTGGATGAACACAAGAAAGCTGCTGCCAAAGTTCATACCAAAATGCTTCTAAAGATGAAAAGGATTGCACATCAAGTCCAGCTTCTATCCAAGCCAACTGCAGCAGCATTTCCAGTTACCACATCAATCAAAAGGAAGGCCAAGTTCACAGTTTCTAGCACCTCAACAGAAGATTCTTCCAAACAGGGGAGGAGTTCTGGCATTCAGAGTAGAAGAGAATTTGGTCAATGGCAAGGTGGTCAAACTTTTCAGAGTCCTTTTCTTGAAGAAGAAGAAGAAGTACAGATCACTAAACATGCAGAAGAAGTGCTTAGTACTTCTACATGCACTATCAATACTATCCCAGTTAGTACTTATAGTATTGTAGTTAGTACTGATAGTACTATAGTTAATACTCCTGGTGTTCTGCAATCAGTACGAAGTCCCATTATCCAAGTAGCTGCGGAATTACAACAAGCAACAACAACAGATGCCACCATCATCACTACCACTCCTTATGAAGATAGTGATGAAGAAGATAGAGAGAAACATGCAGTCTTGGGACTTCAGAGCTTGAAGAAATCAGTCCATATCTCTCCAAGTTACAAAAAGCCTCCTGTTATGTATCTGAGAAAGAAAAGCAAGTCAGCAACAACCAAGCCTAAAGAAAAAGGAGTCACTATCAGAGAAGGAGGTGCTCCATCATCCCCAACCTCCTCAGCTCCAAAGATTGATCCCAAAGACAAGGGGAAGGGCATTCTAGTGGAAGTACCAAAAGAAGAAGAAGGAGATTGAAAGGTTAAATGAAGAAGCAGCAAGGAAGCTTGCAGCTGAATGGGATGAGCAAGAATTGCAGAAAGAGGCTGAAGAGAAAGAAAAGAAAAAGATGGCTAAATTATATGAAGACTGGAAAACATGGGATGACATGAGAGCCAAGGTAGAAGCAACTCAGGAAGTACAGAAGAAGCTGCAACAAGATAAGAGTACAAGTGTTAATGAAGCAGCTCAGTTATTTAGTGAAATCTTGGCCAGAAGACAGAGTCAGTTCAGACATCAAAGGGAAATTGAAAAGGCTTCATGACCTCCAAACAAGAGTCAGCAAAAGATGTACCTTTGCAAATACATCAAATATCAAGGTGAAGACAGGAGAACCTTGAAGCAGCTAAATCAACTGGCTTGGGAGACTCTTCAAAGACTTGCTGATAGAATTCAAAGAAGCATTCTCAAATTTAAACCTATGCATGAAGATGATTTTGTTGAAAGATCACAACCTATTGGAAGTTACAAGAGACCATCAGAAGAAGGAGTTTCTTCAACTGCACCCAAAAGATTGAAAGCATCGGAAGATGAAAGTGGACTAACTGAAGAGGATTTCAATCAGATGATGTTAATTGAATCCCCAAAAGATGCATTATATTCAGAGCCCATCAATACCAGATACCCCATTATCAACTAGGATATCTACACTGAAAATGGAAAGAGGCATTGGAGGATTCACAGAGCAGGTGGAAGAACAAGTGCTTATTTGTATCTAGTGGATCTGTTTGCATATATTGACAGGGAGGATTTACTCAAGCTCTGGGAGATAGTCAAAGAAAGGTTCAAGAACATAGATCCAGACAATGATAAAGATCTGGAGTTACTTTATGAGCTTCAAATTATATTTGAACCTGATCCAGCCGGAGAACAATGGAAGTATCAACCTGGAGAGGAAGCACTAACTTGGACATTGATTGATTCTTGTGGACTGCACTTAGTCACAACATGCAATGTAACAGATATCTACATGCTGGTTGAAAGAACCTATCTACTTGCATTAGGAACTCTTCTTGAAATGCTAACAGTTGGGCTAAGGATGGGTAATGCAGTTGAAATGGCTAAGGAGTTGTTGATAAAGATATTTGACAGGCAGGATTTACTCAAGCTATGGGAGATAGTCAAAGAAAGGTTCAAGAACATAGATCCAGACAATGATAAAGATCTGGAGTTACTTTATGAGCTTCAAATTATATTTGAACCAAGCCGGAAGACATAGCAGAAAATGAGTTTGGAAGAATCCTCAAAGACTGAAGAAAACTTGTGATTCTGAAACTCAATCACAAGTTTAGGGGAGGATTGTTGGGAAATAGGTTTTTGGGAGTTAATACTTATAGTAGTAAAGTTAGTACTGATAGCATTGTTTGATAAGTATTAACTAGTTAGTACTTATAGTGAAAATGTTAGTACTGATAGTATTAAGTTTGTACTGTTCTAAGTAAGGAATGTCATGTATGGTTTGTAACAGCATATCTTCTATTCCAAAAGAAGATATGATATACTTAGTGCATAGTTATCTCTGTAAGGGATCTCCTTAGTGTATAAAAGGAGATCCTAGCTAGGTTAAAATTACATCTCATATTGTAGCCGTCTTAAGAAGAGCTTCAAGGTTGTAAACCCTAGTACTAGGAGAGTACTCGTATTATTCTTAATAATATTGAAGCTGTTAGTGTTATACTGTGTTTACTTTAATCTTCTAAGTGCATTCAAGTAGATTCCGCATACTTGTGTGTATCTACAACAAAGTTTCTCATTGTTGTTTTGGAACCATCCAAGGCAACTAACACGTTTGCAAGCTAAGTGTTCTAGATCCTAGGTTTGGGACTTAACAGAACTTGTAGTCCTAAGAAGAACATAAGTTCACCCATCATGGACATTTCAAAATTTGTTTTCATGAGTTTTGAAAAAGTGTTTGAGTACTTTTTATGGGTTGAACCAAAAATGATGTCATCCACATAAATTTGAACAATTAAAATGTGTTCCCCGTGATATTGTATAAACAGTGTTGGGTCGACCGATCCTTTGACAAAATTATGGGAAAGGAGAAAGGAGGACAACTCATCATACCACGCTCGAGGGACTTGTTTGAGATCGTAAAAAGCCATATTCAGTTTGTAGATGTGATTAGGGACCTCTGGATCAACAAATCCTTCTGGTTGACTAACATATACCGTTTCCTTCAGTTTACCATTCAGAAAAGCGGTTTTAACATCCATCTGATAGACCGTGATGTTCATGTGAGCCGCGAATGCCAGAAAGATCCGTACAGCCTCAAGTCTAGCGACCGGTGCGAATGATTCTTCGAAGTCAATACCCTCTTCCTGTCTACAACCCTTAGCCACCAGACGTGACTTATTTCTAATAACCGTACCTTCAGTATCTAACTTATTTTTCCAAATCCATTTGAGATAAATGACATAGACCCTTGTTGGTCTTTCAACCAATTACCATACTTCAAGACGTTTAAAATGATTTAGTTCTTCCTGCATGGATTCAATCCAGTTGTCTTTGGTCATTGCATCTTTAATGTTTTTAGGTTCAGTTTGACAGACGGTGAGGGCATAAATGCAGTGTTCACCGTCAGTCTGAAGACGTTGTCTAGTAACGACTGGTTGATTCGGGTTTCCAATAATGTTAACTAGAGGATGGTCTTTAGTCCAACGATGTGTGGAGGTTTGATGTTGATATACATTATGCAGATTAGGTAGATTCAGATGGCTGGTAGAAGATTCCGCAACATTTGAATTTGCAGTTTCAGTAGCAAAAGGGTTGAAGAATGTATTTCCATCATAATCCGCGGGTACAGGTACATCTTGATTCAGAAGATCATCAGTTGGATCGTCGTCATTAGAAGCGGTTTGTTCGGATGTTGTTGTAGAATCAATTGGGGGTGCTTCAGCAATAGTTGTTGTTGTTTCAGGTGTATCAGGGATTGGAATATTATTAGGTTGAGCAGCGAAAACATTTGATACATTTGGAGCACGTTGGTCAATATCATCACTAAACAGAGGAGCAAATAACGTTTCCATTTGACGACGAGTAAGTTGTAAGCTTGGTTCAGCTGATGATGGGGTTTGGGGGAAGTTGAGACGGTTATGTCCGAGTTCCAAGCTGTTTTGCTCAGAAGCCATTTCTGTAAGTTCATCAAAATTAGCATGAATCGTTTCCATAATCTCCCTTGTACGACGATTCCAAATCCGGTATCCCTTTGAGTTTTCACAGTATCCAACGAAGACTCCAATGTCAGCTTTGGCCTTGAGCTTTCCAAAGTCATCACGATCATTATTTGGGTAACAGAGAGAACCAAATACATGAAAGTGTTTGAGATTCGGTTTACAGTTATGGATAAGCTCACAAGGTGTTTTGTTGTGGCGTTTGGTTATCATAGAACGGTTTTGAGTGTAGCATGCAGTTGACACGGATTCTGCCCATAAGTAATCTGGAAGTTTTGCATTTATCAGCATCATTCTTGCAGCTTCCACTAACGTACGGTTTCTTCTTTCGACAACTCCATTTTGTTCTGGTGTTCGTGCAATTGATGTTTGATGCTCAATTCCCACTTTCTCATAGTATTCTCGAAGAGTTTGATATACAAATACAGTTCCTTTATCTGTTCTGACTTGTCTGACTGTATTCCGGAGCTGAACTTGAATTTTCGTCAGAAAGGTGATGATCGTTAGTGGAGCTTGATCTTTACTTCAAAGAAAATAAACCCAAGTCCATCTTGAGTAGTCATCAACAATTCCTAGGATGTAGCGTCTACACACGCATCGGGCCACACAAATCCATGTGAAGAAGATGAAGCACATGCTGAGAGTTGTGTTCCACCTTTGAAGAAAAATGAGCACGAGTACTTTTCCCTTGTTCACAAGCTGAGCATAGATGATCTTTAGAATACCGAAACCTTGGTAGACCCTCAACTATTTTGTATCGTGCAAGATTGGTTATGGTTTGAAAGTTCAAGTGTGAAAGTCGTCGGTGCCATAGCCAAGATTTTGTTGATGTTGCCTTAGAAAGTAGACAAATGGGAGATGAAGCAATCATGTCTTGCATTGAGATTGTGTAAAGGCTTGATGTGCGGGTTCCATACATAAGATTGTTTCCTTGTAGATCACGAATGAAACAAGTTTTCTCCCTAAAAGCAACATCCAAATCACCATCACAAAATTGACCGACTGAAAAGAGATTGTGACCGAGTCCTTCCACATAATAAACCTTGCTAATTTCGATGTTCCCATTGATGTAATCTCTGTATCCCATGATAGCTGCGAAGTGATCATTCCCGAACCTGACAGTGCCGATGAACTTTGAGACAAAGTTGGATAACAGTTTGAGGTTTCTTGTCATGTGTTGGCAACATCCGCTATCAACGATCCAAAGGATGATATGTATCACCTGCATTACACACAGACGATACAGGTGGAATAGAAGTAGAGGTGGAACCCGAAGAGTTAAAGGGTTTCGTTACAGTTACAGTTGAAACACACATGTTAATGATTTTAAGAATCCATTTAAATCCTGGTGTATTTTGTAACCATCTCTGCCAAGTCCAACTAGTTTTTGATTTGGTCTTAGTGAATGCACTAGGTGATATTCTCTTCCTAGGAGGTGAAGTGGGTTCTATGGGTACACAATGATAGTTGCAGAAACACTAGAAGGCGATTTACCTAGCACAGACTTAGAAGCATTAGTGGGCCTAAAGGTTGTTCGATTTCTATGTTTCTGCTTACGAGATAAGATAGACTTAGCAACACATTTATCATGACAACCAGAAAACATGCTTTTACGACAACCAATACAATATGCTTCAAACAAAACATTCAAAGTACTTGAAGATTCAGCATTCGTTACATCACTTTTTCTATTACATTTGTCTAACCCAATGTCTAAAGTGGGTGCAACATGAGTTTTATTCAAAGTCCTAAGGTGTTCTTCTACTTCAGAGACTTTTGCTGATCTTTTCTTATGTTGCGACTTCGTATTCTTCTTTTAACTCTTTCTAATCTGTGAAGTGCTAACGCTGGGAAAAGAGGTAACTACTCCTGTATCAGTGGAAGGAAGCACATTAGTATCTTGTGGTTTGTCATTAGGCGTTCTAGTTTCAATTTTAAATATTCCAGGTGCAAGGACATATGTGTTACTAGTCTTATCTTGTTCATATTTCCCTAACTTCTCTTTCAACTCAGCTATAGTGTGCAACAAATCTTGATTTTCAGAGCGAATGTTTCCACTAACGTTTAAGATCTCTTTAGTGTATGCAAGATGATTATCAAGTTCTTGTGATGCTTTAACACGAGTCTTTTTGAGCAAATGAAATATGACACCATATTCAGTTTTGACTTTGGCAATTTCTTGTTAATATTTTGAAACTTGACATTTTAAAGATACGTTTTCATCATCCAGTTGTTCAAGTTTTGGATCAAAAGATTTTGCACGCAACTGGTTGATTTTGTTTTGCAAAGCAAGTTCTCAATTTTGACAATCTTTTTGACACCATTGAAGACGACGTTTTGCATTCGAAAGTTCATTTAACAAACGCTCATTTTCAATTTTCAAAGACTCGATTTGCGGCACATTATCAATATACTCAACATTATCAACAGAATCAACAACAATATAATCAAATGCATATGCAACAGTATGTAACAACACAACATTCATGGTATCAGCACAAATAACATCTTCCAAGAGTCGATCAACATGATTTCTTAACATTTTCTTTTTCCGTTTAGTATTTGAAATCGATGTTTCTGTTTTCTCAAAAACTGTTTTCATAAGTCCAATCTCCTTTTGAAGATCCCGTTCCCAATATATTGCACACATTTTTAAATTTCGTACATGGGGTAAAAGCCTTTTCTGAAAAATATCTCTTTGATTTCGCGCATGTGGCGATTGAAAATGTTCAGCTTTTATTTCAGAATTAACTTCAATTTCATGTTCCAAAAGTTTGATGTCAGACATGAATGTATCAAAATATTTAAGAATTTGACATCTTTCGGGTAATGATTTTACTTCACTGAAGGAAGGTAAATGACCATTAATTTGTGCAACATTGTTTCGGGGACCAACATTAGAAGATGACTCAGGAATTGGTGTGATAACCCAATGTGTGTTAGTATCATCCTGTTGTTTGAAAAAAGGTATGATTTTTGAGTAATCGAATGGTTTGTTAAATTCAACATTTTCCATTTTTAATCGACTCTCAGCATCAGCATCTGTTTCCTCATCACGATTATATTCAACAGCACTCATAATGGAATCATCAATTCTATGTTCTGCATTGTAAACTTGAGGATTTGGTTTGAATGCTCTATGTGAAAAACTTGGTTTGTAATCAGCAAGAATTGGTCCATATCCATCTGGATTTAGCTTAAAAGAAAACTTTTGAATTGTTGTGATTGACTCACCATGTTTATAAACAACATTTTGAAACTCTTTTATTTTGTTTTGTAAATCGACAATTTCATCAAGATACTGATCAATTTGTCTCCTCGAATGCTTTTTGTACTCAGAAAACTGTTTTTGACAAGTTAACAACTCAGACTTAGCTTGTTGAGTTTCCGAAGTGAGAGCGTTAATTCGTTGTTTATGATCAAATTTTTTTTGTTCAATTTGAGAAAGTAATGCATTCTTGGATTCAACTAGATCACGTATCTGAATTTCTAAAGATTTTTCATTTTGGTATGATTTTGCAAAAGCGACTTCAAAACTTTGTTCGCGTTTCTCTTTAGTTTCAAAAATGTTGAGTTGAAACTTATAGTATTCATTATCCTTAGTTAACAGTGCAGTTTTATCTTGCAGTTTCTTATTAATCTCATTGCATTTTTCCAATTTAGATAGGGTAGTCTGACATAAGGTCATGAGTTCTGAATCTGGATTAGACAAAGGTTCATTTTGTTCAACTTGAGTCTCAACATAATCATTATTTAGATCCTTAAATATAATCAGGGAGTCAACTTGATTATCAATATTAACCATAAGGTCATCTTGATAGTCAAATTTAACTACGGGATCCATTTGATTATCTTTGTAATGAGATGTAGAAGGCTCATGTTGAACACTTTGTGCCTCGTCGGATGCAGATGCAGACGGAGATATCAAATCATGTATAAGTATATTAGGATCCGGTTCCTGAGACAAGCCATCAGTGTCATACACTGGGCCTGTGTCACTCATGTGGAGCTCTTGCATGTTTGCCATTAACATCACAACTGCATTAGCTTGCAAGTCCTCCATGTCATCATCAGAATCTGCATTAGCCATGAAGCTCTGTTCCTTGTTGGTAAGAGTTCCACCACCTTCATCCTTGAGAGCCAATAGTAAAGCCTCCTTGTGATAAGCGCTTCCTCTTGTTCTCGGCTTTGGGCATGCATTAGCCAGATGACCCTTCTCGTTGAAGTTGTAGAATCGAAGACCATTAACCCTAGTCTGAGCATTTCCCTGATCAACCATTTGAACCCATTGTTGTGGAGCACCCATGTTATTCCTTCCATTAACATTAAACCCTTGACCACTACCCATCTGACGACCATTTCCACGGTTCTGAACCTCAACTCTTCCTTTGTTAACAACAGCTTGATTTCTTGTGTTTGATGAGGTACGTGATTGTTGGATTTGTTAGCAAATCTCCCGAAGGTTCTAGCAATCATTACAAATCCTTGATTCAATGCATCGAAGGCTTCTGCATCCTCATTTGATTCACTGTAGAGCGCATGATCATTGTTGTTGTTGTATGAAACCAATTGAGTTTCTTGTGATTGTTGCTGTGATGGATCATATGGTGTAATCTGAGCAGTTGGTTGTGGTGGATTTGTGAAGACAGTTGGTAAGTTCGGAAATTGAGGATAACATGATTGAGTGTACAAAGCAAGAGTTTGATTATCCGGGAGTGTTGGAGAAGCAGGGACTCCACGGATGATTCTGTCTTTGTCTACTTCCTTTTGATGGTGCTTCAAATAGTCATACAACAATCCGTACGTTGCTTGATGAAGATTCTTAGCTTGACGAATGAATGTAACATACTTCTCCCAATCAGGACCAAGGCAGCTGAGGAACTTTGTATTCATTGCAATCCTTGGCATAATGATATTATGTTTGTCCATGTAACACCCCCAAATTTGGCACATCGGAAGCATTCGGGTTGTGGGGTGCTACTAATTGGTATCACAACACAAAGTATAGAACAACGGTTTTTGACATTAAGAAACTTCATAAATAAAGGTATAAAGTTTACATTATTCTAATAAATAGTGCGGAAGTACAGGCCCATAATAATAATAAATAAGCGGTCCCAAATATGCCAAAGTATACTATGACCATGCCATGTCATGCCAAAAGCCACCAAAGTAAGTTGTCGCGTTAAACCTGAAAATACATGCTAAAAATGTCAACACGAGGTTGGTGAGTTCATAGGTTTAAAATAAAGTAGTAAACCAGTTTTGCTGTGCATTTGATAAACAAATAGGACAAGTGTGCAAACAATAATAAAGCGTAGGGCAAACCGATATATCATAGTTAAGCACATGGCTAGTCAGATAACCACCCATAATCATATGTACTACATGTATGCCTACCAGCTGGAGCTAAAACATGAGCACTCTCACGTCAAATGGATTAAATCCATGACGCGAGAACCACACAGAAATATCACACAGAAGTATCACACAGAATAACCAGAAACCACTAGTGCTCCTAACGCAATTATATCCGCACACAAGCTTGTCCAAAATAATAAACAAACATTTAACCACGGCATTAAAAACTTGAAATATTTTAGCAAAGTGCATAAAGCTTTTAAGATATCAAATCATTTGCAAATATTGGAATTTTATAACACAAGCATGTATTTTCCACCAAAAGTGTTTCAAAACAAGTAAAGTAGGGGCTATGAACTCACCTCAATATGAGGTAATGCAAGAATCACAACTGGCATCAAGAAAGATAATATAACAATATCGAGAGTACAGGTACAATGGTAGGGATTCGACACAACCTAATACGAATATAGTTAACTCAGAATAAATCTAGCAAAACAAATGAATTTCCGAAAGACAACGTGTCTTAGTTTTCGTGGAATACCCGTATCATTAATATCAAAAGTCCATTATCAATTTCTCAAAAGTTTAGTTTTAACGTTTCGTGTGGTGGTAAGAAAACATAGACTTGACATACAACTCACGCTAAAAGGGAATAAATGAAAAATAAATACAAAACGTATCCCACATGCACAATGCGAAAATAAACAAGTAAGGAACAGTTAGCAATTAGTGAAAAGATAAATAGATGGCTGAGTTTCGATCATTTACCCGATAACCCCAATTATATTTGCTAAGAAATATATGTTTTAAGTATAACGTAGTTTTAAACTAAAAAGTAAATGAAAAAAAAGTTTTATTCTTCATGAACTATACTTCATTCTATAATCGGTTCTTAATCGAATGTAAGTTTCTAACAGTTATATATTAAGCATAGAAATAAATATTTAATATGACTCGTTAATCAAAATACGTTTCGATAATAATTAATTTGGTTTGATGAGTTAAAAGGATTTAATAGTCCATTTTGATAGTAATTACTAATATGGTTGTATGTTCAATAATTATCGTCTTTACAATCCAATAATAGTCCGCAAGTCCAAATATTATTATCGGTCCGGTTTAAGTCCAATATGTCCTGTCACAACTCGTTTTATCCAATACGTTAAGTATTTCTATAATCCAATACCGAGTATCAATCCTCAATGTCCGAAGCTTATCTACAGCACTTAAGTCAAAATAAAAGAATCAAATAAGAAAATAGACACAATAAGTCACGGAAAATGGGCCACTACAATTTAAGCCGAGCCATAGCTCGTTCAAACCACCCCTTAGACTATTTTAATTTGTCCCCTATTGTTTTAATCTTACAGCTAATTACAAATAATAATTTATATTGGATACATGCAAAAGCCTTAGCATAACTTTTTGACCATTTTAGTTTGTAGTCACAAAGCTCTTGTTTATGTCAGTAAACGAGAAGTTAAAGTATGCCTTTAAGATTTATTTTATCATAAAATTAAGAAAACATGTTCATCAATCAACTGAATATGGTGATATACTGGTGTTGTCCAACCGAGTACAATACAGACACATTCAAACATAAGCACAATATTACACATGATACCAAATCCGGTTTTTGACCCGAACCCGACAAACATATAAACAAGTACTAAGGGTCCGTTTGGTTCATGCTTTAGGATGGATTTTTAGTTTGACACATAAAAAACCTATGTTTGGTACATAAGAGTGGGCCCCAGGATTTGGCATCAATGATAAATATTTGCCATACTAGAATCCGGAACAAAGAGCCGGGGATAGAAAAAAATTACTGACATTCCTTGTACTTTTTCAAAAGTAATGGGCCCACACTTAATTTCAACCATTCATTTTAGTTTAAAAATTACTTTATGAGCTAATTTATATTAATAAATTAATATTCTTTTTTTATTTATTTTTAAAATAAAAATATTATACAATTTAAATATTATTTTCTCTCTCTTATCTCAAATTAATTTTAAACCAAATTCAAATCCAAATCCAAATCCTAATCATAAACCCATCTACGAACCAAACGGGCCCTAAGATCAAAGTAAACAAATCCAAGACCAAAAGTATAATAACAACATCAAACACCATCAAACTGTAATCAAAACTGCAATTGCACCCGGGTCGTCTCGACCCTAGTCGTTTGACCCGACCCGCATACAACATGGTTGAAACAAACCCGTAATCAACAAGCACCCAAACAGAACATGTTACCACACGAAACTGGAAATGAAACATTGTATCTCTTTTACCACCGGAGGCAACTTTAATACCACACGAAATCAATTAGAGCTCATTTTTAAATCCGTTTATTACAAAAAAAATAACAAGACATGATCTATTATTCTGTTTTTCCACGAAAACAATAATGAGACACATAATATCGGATATTAATCAAGAAAATAAAATGAGGAACGTTGTGAGTGTCGGCTTACCCACCACACTCGCGAGAGAGGTGAATCGGACCAAAACGTGAACCCAACCAAAACCTTAGTCGTGGCCAGATTATTACACTTGTACGAGCACAATCTAATGCACCAAATGAATCTCATATGTGATCCAACGCCACATAGCTAGACCCGTTCAAAATACACCACTTTCCAGCATCTTGATCTCTTGATAATAGTGATGGCTGCGATGGTGGTGGTCGTGATGGTGGTGTGGCGGCCAGGAGGTGGTGGCAGCTGAGAAGTGACGGTGGAGGAGGAGGGAAAAGCTGCTAGGGTTTTCTTTTTATCTACAATGAAAACCTAAAATCAATTATAAGCTTCTTTTTTTTTAATAGTTGAAAAAAAAGGTAAAAGGTTTACAATTCATGAGGGGTGGTGGGGTAAATATGGCACAGGGACCAAAAGCGAAACTTATGAAATCTTTTGCAAGTATTAGGCTCGAGGCTTAATTGAACAAGTAAACGCGCGAATTAAATTACGAAAATAACGCTATCGCGATTGGATTAATTTTTCCATCAAAAACGAGTATTTACTTGACTAGCATTTTATAATAATTATTTAAAAATGTTTATTGAGTTACGGTTGTCGACACGCATTGTGTGCAACTTTCTTGTAGAATGAGATAACTCTTTGTTTTTTTTCGATTCAAAATGGGTCGGGGAAGTCCGAAATGGAAAGGCAAATAATAATAAATATAATTTGTATTAAAATATGCTCTTGAAAAATTACCGGATGCTACAGTCCAAGTCATTGATGATGTCTGAAAAATGATACTATGACTCTAATGATTCCCATGGTTCAATTATGAAGTTTTCTGTTAATACAAATAAGCCGTAAAAACGTTTATTTATATTTTACGATCTTCCAATGTTTTGTCGATAACAAACGTAAAATCATTTTAATGAAACAAATAAAATACGTAAATGGTTTGAGTCAATAGTTTTCTAGCACACTTACGTTTTCACATAAAACACTAAAACAAGTATAAGTGATTTTATGATTTAGTAATACATATGTACAACAACTAGTGTGTACATATTGGTAAATATATACATAACTAGTATGTATTATAATAGGTAATATAAATGGGTAGAAACTTAAGTATTTGAAACATTGACCAAATACATTGAATGTAGTTGGGAATAACCCAAAGTCCATGACCCATACACATGGAGCATGACCCATAACCCATTGCATGACATCATGCTTAAGTTATATATGGATATTATCCATGACCCATGGTTTTAACCCATTACCCATGGACTAGATGCATTGCATCTTGTAAATACATTGTATCTACTTGGATACCCATGATCCATAACCCATGACCCATGACCCAAAACCCATGGGCAAAAGGGAGCGTCCCACGAATCCCCAGTATTACACTGGACGGATCCCTCAAGCGAGGGATCCGTGGGATCCGTGGAACAGTAGCTGTTTTTCCTCTATAAATAGTGAGCCATTTCTTCATTATTCCTCACCCCTTTCTCACATATTTTCTCTTTGAGTCATAAACTCTCTAATCTCAGATCCAAGTGATCTATATATGTAGTTTTGATTTTGTGTGATTCTCTAGGTTCCTCTTAAAGGCGAGATAACCATCTTTTGAAGACGAGAAAGCTCAAGTCCATGAGTTGCCATGCTTCGTTATCATCAAGACTACTAAGGTTCTCTTGTTGATAGTTCTCTTCTTTCTCATAAGAAGTTTAGTGTTGAAGACATTAGTGAAAGATGTCTAAGAGAGTCAAGACGAAGACATTAGTAAAGGGTGTCGATCGTCCGTATTGAAAGTACTAGTGAAGGGTGCTTAGAAGTCAAGGCTAAAGGCACTGGTGAAAGGTGCCTTGAAGAACGAGTCAAAGGCATTAGTGAAAGGTGCCTTGAAGATCGATTCAAAGGCATTAGTGAAAGGTTCCTAAGATTTACATTCGATATGATGTGATTCGATGTACAAGATATATTAGTTTTGGGTCAAAGGATATTGATATCCTTGTTGATGTTGTTGTAAGGAGTAGATCTCCTTTGGGGTTAGGTGTCTTGTAGTAGTTGGGTAGTAGTTCCTCCTTTGTAATGGAACTCGGTACTTAGCCTAGTACCGGATAAAGGGTAGGTGACGTTGTGGTAGGTGTGGTTCTCCTTGGTGAAAGAACCCAATGGTTAGCCTAGTACCGAAAAAAGAGTAGGCAACGTTGTGAAGGCTTCTCCGCCATAAGGAGTTGGTGTCGTGTTGTGATTACGAACTCTCGAGTAGGTGACTCGGGGAGTGGAGTAGGCCAAGGAAGGTGTCCTTGTAGCCGAACCACTATAAATACTCGCATTGTAGTTTTGTGTTTCTTACTCCTTATCTTTTCATTACATACTTATATATGCATGTCTATCAACATCCAACACACATGTTTAATAGATTGACATAAGTCGATCTAAATAGTTTAAAACCAAGTTTTAATCGGTAAAACTATTCAACCCCCCCTTCTAGTTTTCCACAATTGGTATCAGAGCTTCGTTACCAAGTTTCTTAAAGTATATTGTACTTTAAAAACTTGTACGATCTGTGTTAAATTGAAAACTACAAAGAAGGTCTTTTACAAAAACAAACATCATATTTTTAAAACACCTTGTTTGGATGTTGATTAGATAACAATTTTTTTCTATTTATTTAATTGCACTAACCTTCTTTGTCATATTGCTTAGTTAAAGCTCATACCTACCAAGCCATAGGAATTGCTTGGTAACAAGACTACCTTCCCTAAGAAGGTATCTTAAACACGAAGGAACCGGAATTATCTTCTGACATTTGTTGTGTCATTTGTAAAGACATTCCTAAGTGCTTTAGAGGTATGATTTTCTGCTTATCTCTAAATAACATTAGCTTAATAAATAAGTATGCTTATATAGGAATTTATATGATTATCTTTTATACATATTCATATATTACACGTAGCTTCGTTAGGAAACTTTTTCTCGCATACGTGTTACTCTTTCGTCTAAAGTCGAGGTTTACAAAATTAGTGTTTTAATTCACTTAATTCATAAATCATATCTTTCTAATAATAAAACAAAACACAAATCTCAAAAATTTCTCCTTCCCCATAAAACCCCCTCCGACATCCACTCCACCAAATCCCCATTTTTTTTTCAAATCTTCCATTTTCAAAAATTACCTCTCATTCAAAACTTCATCTTCCTTTTCATCTCATCTCATCTCAAACCAAAACCAAGAAGGTTCTTCATCAACATGGTTTACGTCGCCCTCGTACTCATCGCCCTAACACTCATCGCTCTCATGTTTCCTATGATGAAGTTCTCATATGGAGACATATACTTTGTGTTGTTAATCTACATTGATGTTATATACCCAATCATTTGTATCGTTCTTAGCATTGAAATGAAATATTACTAATGTTCTAGTTTATATAGTTAATTTCTCATAATATGTTTGTCATTTCTTTTGCTTTATATCTTTCGTATTTTTGGGGTCTTGAGATACATTTGAAACTGACAATGCATGCTATAGTAAAAATTGGCTAAAATACATACCTTTGTATAAACATATAAGATGAAAAAATCCTTTTTCGTTAAAACCTTTTTCTGTCACTACAGATCCACGGATCCCTGTAGGTACACTAGCCGGATCCCTCATAACAGGGAACCGTGAGAACCGTCTTTCTGAAAAACAGTTTTTCATGCAATATAAAAACCGTTTTCTTCCTAAAAGAAATGTTCCACTAGATTGTCAACCATTAAGTGAGTTAATTATCATTGTTAATAATCATCTTGTAAAAACGTTAGGTAATCATTGTTTTGCCCGTAATACGTCACATCCCATTAACTCTTCTTTTCTATAGGTTTCGCTATGTCGCATGAGTATGAGTTTGATTTTTCACTCACCAGCGTTTATACCCCTAACATCTCTCTTGAACCCAACACACCTAGCAATCATGTCCGTGGGTTCAATAATCTCGAAACCCGTTACTTCCATGAAGGACGTATTGTCGACACCCCTCTACAATATGAAGAAGGTATCAATACCTCCTTCAGAACCATAGGACTAGAATGTCTTCTCGAAATTAATGAGAAAATATGTCCGAGGTTTGTATTGGAATTCTTCCGTCAAGTTGAACTCGTGCGTAACGAGGATCGCTCTCTATCTCTTTGGTTTTGGATCAAAAACCAAAATTTTGTTCTAACCCTTGGGCAATTTTCCCACATCCTCCGAATTCCAAATCATGGACAATGTGCCTTCACTAAAGATTGGTCTCTTGATTCTCTCTTCAACTATCGTGAAGAAAATAGTCCGTATTGTTCACACATACCTTCCCCGGAAGACTTGACTCGCATAATATGCAAACCCCATTACTCCGATCCAAAAATTATCTATACAAGGGATATCCGAGAAGAGTACAAGGCTCTTGCACTCATCCTACGTGAAAATTTTTGGAATCTTAGGGGAAATCGAGAAATCCTTCCCGCTTGTTGTGTTCATATAATGTATTGTTTGCTAACACAACAACCATACAATCTCGCCTACTTCTTCGCAAGGCGAATTGTAAATCTTCAAGGCTCCAAGAATAAACTAATCCCTTATGGAATGTTCTTGACACGCCTTTATCATCACATCATGTACTTCCACCCTCAGTTTCAAAGTCCGTTGTACGTACTTGTGAACAAGATGATGGAACCTCTAAACACAACTCTCATGAAGACTTTCTTCATTCCTGAATCAGCAAACACTCATCAACCATTTGATGATCCATCTAGCGAAAACGCTCAAGAAACTTAGCCTTTCTTCAAATAAGGTCAATCCTTAGTATCCATGCTTTATCAATGTTGTGACAACTCGCAATTTCAGGTCATTTCTCAAAACAATTCATGCTTCACAATTTCAACATTTATCGTAAACTAGGTTTGCGTGTTCCAAATTCGCGTAACCTTAATGGTTTAGCGGCGAATTCATGATCATATCATCACGAACATTTCATATGGACTAAGTTTAGTCTACATTTCATTAGCATCATTTGCATCATGTTAGTTCATTCATGATTTTTGCATTTCACATTAAACGCGTAAATTTTATATTAAATAAACGTTATCGCGTGAGTTATTATTTTGAACATTTAATCCGATACTTCCAAAAATGAACCCGATATATTTTTATACTTGCATTTAGTTTATAAATATAATATTTTGAGTTTACCTAGTGTTCCAAATTTATTTTGTATATAAATTGTTAAATTTATATTATTACGACACTTTTCTTAAAAACTACACGATAATTATTATATCACTCAAATTATGCAAGAAATATATTTTTACAATTTTTATGACTCAATATATTTTACTTTGACCAATTAAAAATTTATTAGCTAAAACTATCCTATTGCACAAATGTATACACAAGTTACAACAAACTTATACTTAACTACATCTTACTTACACATTTTATACATAATACATTTTATAAAAAAAAAAATATAATTGGGAAACAATATCCCCTAAAAACCGGCCCTTAGGGGTTGGGCATTAAATGGTTGGAAAAAGTTTACTTGATTGTATAGATACATACTCCAAGTAGCATTATTTCATTTCATTCAATTATCCTCATTTTTCATAGTTAGTATAGTTTTTGTTCTCTCTTGTTCTTCTCTCTAAAAAGAAAACCGGCCAAGCATATAGGTGCAAGAGGAAATCACAAAAAAAAATTTTCAAGCTCAAGTTTATAACAATCTAGATCACACTCTTATTAAGGTTTTGAAATAAAAACCTAGGGTGTTTAGGTTAAACCTTTGTTCTTTGCACCTCATCATAGTTTACTTGTAAGCATATTACTATCATTTTATATCTTCCACTTTCATTTCATATTTATCTCTTCATTTTTGGAGCAAGCATGCAAGACTTGTGTTGTTTATACCATTTTAACTTTGATTTTTAGAGTTTGATATATATAAGGTCATCCTATAATTATTCCCTTGGTATATATTGGTCTTGATGATGATTAGGAACCCATGACACCCTAAGAAGGTGTATGGTAGGATTAGATTAGCTTTGGAGTTGATTTGAAGGGATTGGAATAGGTTTAGTACGAGAAAAACTATTTTCGACAAGTATATAAAGTGGTCTGTCCTTATTTTGTTTTTCTGGAAAATCCGACAGTAGGCACGAATTTTTGGCCTTGATATTTAGAAAATATACTTTAAAACGAATCCGTGGCCGCTTGAACGGATTAAAACGGAGTTATAACGAAGAAGTTATGAATTTTTCAAGTTTAACGACGAGATATACAATTTCAGAAAATTTCAGCAAAGTGTTTTTGGTTTGTTCGAGTGAAAAACGAGCCTTAAGCTTTACAAATTATTTCGACTTATCAAAAATATATTAGTATACTTTGATACGAAGCTAAGGACGTATAATACGTAGAAAACGGATTTGAAACGACTAAGATATACACGTTTTTACAAACTTGCCGTAACTATTATTTTCAGAAAAACTATATTATTTTTACGAGATAAGTGTTACGGTAACTAAAACGACCATGTTGAAGGCTGTTTTTAACGTTGATGTGGAACTTTTTGTAACGAGATGTCTTATAATAAAATCGAGATCATCAAGCATATTTTTCAAAATGACCAACCGTTTGTATAGCGGAGTTGTAATAAATTATTTACGGATGCTTAAACTTTGCCGAAACTCATTTTTAAACAACATTTTGGACAAAATCACCATCTTTAACCTTTATTATCCTTATGTTCGAGACCTTTATGTCGAAAACTCCTGGACTGAAACTTTTAGATTTTGATACAAGCTTTCCAAAACCATCGAGTTCGTTTCCTAACGTTCGACGTACACCATTTTACGACTAGCTTTTCGAAGTCATTTTTGTCATTTTCATGAAATTTCCAACGACATGATTTTACAACGAAAAGTTAAAATTTCACTATAAAACATTACGAAACCATTGTAGGATGACATTTTGACCTAAATACTTGTAAAGTGATTTAAGAATGGTCAAGACGTCAAAAGAGTATTTTTCGACGATAAGTATTATTTCTTTTCAAAACTCGCAAATGGTATAAATAACATACGAAATGCATGCATAACATTACATCATAACTCATTACATATCATATCATTCGTAATAGGTCCAGATTAAAGTTTCCCGCTATACCTCAGTGTACTCACTCTTGTCATCATACCAGTTTATCAAGTGAGTTTTCATAGCCCCGTTTTACAAGTTTTTACATTATTTCAAACCTACGGGGGAGAATACATTGCACAACATTTTTATTACGATACCAAGTATGTTAAATTCATTTACATTGCTTAAGTTACCACGTTGCCAGTTAAATGTCCCCACTTCATATGCATGAGCCGTTAATTTCCTAGAAGCGTGTGTGAGTGGATAGATCTATCGAGGGTGACGCCTCCATCTGGGTTGGTGAATCCCAACTAGTCATACGGATGCATTTCATTCATAAACATTATTAGAGTTGTTTGGCAAGACACTCTGTTGGGGCGAACATCAGTCGGAGCTTCGGTATCATGCGCTTAAGCAATTGTAACATTTTTATGTGACATGATTGTCATACCTGTAACATTTTTATGTGACATGATTGTCATACCTGATCTATACTTGCGTAGTCGTATAAAACATTTACCTAAACCTATGATTTCTCACCAACATTATTGTTGACCGTTTTAGCAATGTATTTTCAGGTAACTAAGGCATTATCATCATGGCATGGTTAAGGAACCACCTTTTGGGTCGCGGCGTCGACTTACATCATTGTACATTATGGCACTTTCTTTCAAAACCATCGTTTGGACTTGTATTATATTTATATTTCCGCAAACTTTGTAAACTTTTGGGACCTATGTAGTAACTCTGATTATTTTATTAAATCAAACGATGTATTTTCCAAACGACACTTTAGGTCGTTCAATATAACTGTGATTGTGATGCTATGACAGTCAATCCCCAGGAATTCCATTCCGCTGCAAAACAGGTAATTTGGGGGTGTGACAGATTGGCATCAGAGCTTCAGTTATAGAGAACTAGGTTGCATCATTGACCCTAGACTATAACTACATTATCATAGCATCTCATCATTTCATCATAAGTGCATGTTCACTTTACATGCGGTTTATACGTACATTTTTCGAGTTATTTACTTTCATTTCATATCGATTGTCACATGGATGCCTTTAAATGCCCATTCCATTATTCTTTCTTCATACTCTAATGTGGAGAATTCCTTGTCATTCCCTATCACAATTTTCACAATCAATTGACTCATCACCGATAACGTTGAATGCCGAGATAAACCTTTAAATAGGGCGAAGTCACTCTCACTCCTTTGTTTCACCACTAACATGTCGAGTTACACGTTATTCACACATTAAGTCACTAAACCATCATACATTTGAAGCACTTACAACATCTCATAACCCATCTTTTGGGGAAACCGTCGATCATTTTGAAAAATAACCTCAAACTTACCACCTCCTATCACTTCTCTTTAGAGCGCTTATTCTTAACATAGGATTTGACTACGTCTCATTTTCCTTTTATTTTGAAGAGTTATGGCGCCGAAGAAAGCTGCACTAGAAATGACACCAGCTGCTATCCAAAGGTATGTAGATGATAGTATAGCCGAGGCACTAAGGAAAGAACGAGCAACAGTAGCTGCTATTACCGAGGCTGTAACTGCTGCTGAAACGGCGAGACTTGCTTACATCAAAAGGTTTCAAGAGTTGACTGTTCTTTGTCCAGCTATGGTTTCGGACAATGAGAAACTATTGGAAAATTTCATTGGAGGACTTTCACAAAATATCCAAGGAGATGTAACTTCTTTCGATCCACAAACAATTGAAGAATCTACCCGTATGACTCAAATACTCATGACTCAAGTTGTGAAAAGGGAAAACATTATCAACAATAACTACCACAACAATAACAACAATCACACCATCAACAACAATAATAACCGCACCAACGACAACAATCAAACCAACAACAACAAAAGGAAATGGGAAAACGACCAAGGAGGTTATAACAACAACAATCAAAACAGTAATACTAACAACTATCAACAACAGAAAAGAAGGCAAGAAGCTACTATGGTTTATGTTGCTGCGCCAATAGAAGGCAGAGGTTATGCTGGAACACACCCACTATGTACTAGATGCAAGTTTCATCACTCAGGTCCTTGCCCTGCCAAGTGCCGCAAGTGCCAAAAATTAGGACACCTCGCCAGGGATTGTAGAGGTAAAACTATAATGACATGTTTCGAATGTGGGGAGCAAGGACACTATCGGAGCCAATGTCCCCAAAACCAAGATCAACAAGTTGAAGGTGCTCATAGGAATGCATACATGTTAGAAGGAGGCAAAGCTCAACAGGATTTCAACAACGCGGAAGACTGAAGAAGTTCGGAAACTAACAGTCTTATTTTTTTTCTTTATGTACTATGTTGTACTAAGTTTATGTTTTCCATCGTATCCGAATCTTTATAACTTAAGATGTACTACTTTTGCTAAACCACTCGTTGTAAAATATTCTCATCTATCGTACTTATTTTCTTTCCGATTTGTTATTACTTACGAGAATTTTACTTCTTTTTACTTTATCGACCATTTTAACGGCACAGATTAAATCTTTGTAAACATTGAGAGTTATAACAACTAAACCGAACGTCACGTCATCGTTCCTTAATTATACATAGCCTAGCTAACTATGTCTAATTCTGGAGGGATCATGTTATGTTGGGAGCGGTTATTTATAAATCTTAGTGCAAGCAAAATTTTCACATGTTCCAATTCAAAGTGTTACTTATGAGAGATTCATCCGATATTTTCTTTACTATGATGTTTTATACACTCTCAATCATCGACAACCGTAACGGCACTTCTCCATGTCTTCTCTCCTCGATATTCATCACAAACTCAAAAATTCGATAGACTAACACGAACTGAATTCAGGGACTGAATTCCTTTTTGGTTGGGCGAATATGACAACTCGCAATTTCAGGTCATTTCTCAAAACAATTCATGCTTCACAATTTCAACATTTATCGTAAACTAGGTTTGCGTGTTCCAAATTCGCGTAACCTTAATGGTTTAGCGGCGAATTCATGATCATATCATCACGAACATTTCATATGGACTAAGTTTAGTCTACATTTCATTAGCATCATTTGCATCATGTTAGTTCATTCATGATTTTTGCATTTCACATTAAACGCGTAAATTTTATATTAAATAAACGTTATCGCGTGAGTTATTATTTTGAACATTTAATCCGATACTTCCAAAAATGAACCCGATATATTTTTATACTTGCATTTAGTTTATAAATATAATATTTTGAGTTTACCTAGTGTTCCAAATTTATTTTGTATATAAATTGTTAAATTTATATTATTACGACACTTTTCTTAAAAACTACACGATAATTATTATATCACTCAAATTATGCAAGAAATATATTTTTACAATTTTTATGACTCAATATATTTTACTTTGACCAATTAAAAATTTATTAGCTAAAACTATCCTATTGCACAAATGTATACACAAGTTACAACAAACTTATACTTAACTACATCTTACTTACACATTTTATACATAATACATTTTATAAAAAAAAAATATAATTGGGAAACAATATCCCCTAAAAACCGGCCCTTAGGGGTTGGGCATTAAATGGTTGGAAAAAGTTTACTTGATTGTATAGATACATACTCCAAGTAGCATTATTTCATTTCATTCAATTATCCTCATTTTTCATAGTTAGTATAGTTTTTGTTCTCTCTTGTTCTTCTCTCTAAAAAGAAAACCGGCCAAGCATATAGGTGCAAGAGGAAATCACAAAAAAAAATTTTCAAGCTCAAGTTTATAACAATCTAGATCACACTCTTATTAAGGTTTTGAAATAAAAACCTAGGGTGTTTAGGTTAAACCTTTGTTCTTTGCACCTCATCATAGTTTACTTGTAAGCATATTACTATCATTTTATATCTTCCACTTTCATTTCATATTTATCTCTTCATTTTTGGAGCAAGCATGCAAGACTTGTGTTGTTTATACCATTTTAACTTTGATTTTTAGAGTTTGATATATATAAGGTCATCCTATAATTATTCCCTTGGTATATATTGGTCTTGATGATGATTAGGAACCCATGACACCCTAAGAAGGTGTATGGTAGGATTAGATTAGCTTTGGAGTTGATTTGAAGGGATTGGAATAGGTTTAGTACGAGAAAAACTATTTTCGACAAGTATATAAAGTGGTCTGTCCTTATTTTGTTTTTCTGGAAAATCCGACAGTAGGCACGAATTTTTGGCCTTGATATTTAGAAAATATACTTTAAAACGAATCTGTGGCCGCTTGAACGGATTAAAACGGAGTTATAACGAAGAAGTTATGAATTTTTCAAGTTTAACGACGAGATATACAATTTCAGAAAATTTCAGCAAAGTGTTTTTGGTTTGTTCGAGTCAAAAACGAGCCTTAAGCTTTACAAATTATTTCGACTTATCAAAAATATATTAGTATACTTTGATACGAAGCTAAGGACGTATAATACGTAGAAAACGGATTTGAAACGACTAAGATATACACGTTTTTACAAACTTGTCGTAACTATTATTTTCAGAAAAACTATATTATTTTTACGAGATAAGTGTTACGGTAACTAAAACGACCATGTTGAAGGCTGTTTTTAACGTTGATGTGGAACTTTTTATAACGAGATGTCTTTTAATAAAATCGAGATCATCAAGCATATTTTTCAAAATGACCAACCGTTTGTATAGCGGAGTTGTAATAAATTATTTACGGATGCTTAAACTTTGCCGAAACTCATTTTTAAACAACATTTTGGACAAAATCACCATCTTTAACCTTTATTATCTTTATGTTCGAGACCTTTATGTCGAAAACTCATGGACTGAAACTTTTAGATTTTGATACAAGCTTTCCAAAACCGTCGAGTTCGTTTCCTAACGTTCGACGTACACCATTTTACGACTAGCTTTTCGAAGTCATTTTTGTCATTTTCATGAAATTTCCAACGACATGATTTTACAACGAAAAGTTAAAATTTCACTATAAAACATTACGAAACCATTGTAGGATGACATTTTGACCTAAATACTTGTAAAGTGATTTAAGAATGGTCAAGACGTCAAAAGAGTATTTTTCGACGATAAGTATTATTTCTTTTCAAAACTCGCAAATGGTATAAATAACATACGAAATGCATGCATAACATTACATCATAACTCATTACATATCATATCATTCGTAATAGGTCCAGATTAAAGTTTCCCGCTATACCTCAGTGTACTCACTCTTGTCATCATACCAGTTTATCAAGTGAGTTTTCATAGCCCCGTTTTACAAGTTTTTACATTATTTCAAACCTACGGGGGAGAATACATTGCACAACATTTTTATTACGATACCAAGTATGTTAAATTCATTTACATTGCTTAAGTTACCACGTTGCCAGTTAAATGTCCCCACTTCATATGCATGAGCCGTTAATTTCCTAGAAGCGTGTGTGAGTGGATAGATCTATCGAGGGTGACGCCTCCATCCGGGTTGGTGAATCCCAACTAGTCATACGGATGCATTTCATTCATAAACATTATTAGAGTTGTTTGGCAAGACACTCTGTTGGGGCGAACATCAGTCGGAGCTTCGGTATCATGCGCTTAAGCAATTGTAACATTTTTATGTGACATGATTGTCATACCTGTAACATTTTTATGTGACATGATTGTCATACCTGATCTATACTTGCGTAGTCGTATAAAACATTTACCTAAACCTATGATTTCTCACCAACATTATTGTTGACCGTTTTAGCAATGTATTTTCAGGTAACTAAGGCATTATCATCATGGCATGGTTAAGGAACCACCTTTTGGGTCGCGGCGTCGACTTACATCATTGTACATTATGGCACTTTCTTTCAAAACCATCGTTTGGACTTGTATTATATTTATATTTCCGCAAACTTTGTAAACTTTTGGGACCTATGTAGTAACTCTGATTATTTTATTAAATCAAACGATGTATTTTCCAAACGACACTTTAGGTCGTTCAATATAACTGTGATTGTGATGCTATGACAGTCAATCCCCAGGAATTCCATTCCGCTGCAAAACAGGTAATTTGGGGGTGTGACAAATGTAATGTAATTTCCTTCATGAAATAAAACATCTTACATTTGTTATCTCTACTACATTCGTGTTAGAACTTCTTAGAAAAACACTAACTTTGAAATACGATGCATTGCGCAACCATTGCATACCTTTTGTAAAGGTTCTGCTTAGCAGAGAGACGGATCCCAAAGTTTGTGCTAGACTGATCCCTACTCTTAGGGAACCGTGGGATCCGGCAAATAGAAATGCAATTGCAATCATTGTATTTCAAAACATGTCTTTAGATCACTTCACACTAAGCTAGACATAGTGCCTTAGGACAAATTGAGTCCTTATCAAGTTGAGTAAATGTTTCATACTCACGCTTAACTCACTTAGATCTCACTCTAAAAGCTTGTAGATCTATCGTTTCACCAAAACTCATTACTCTTCCGCTCATATGCTTACACATCATTACTCACATGATTGTACATCTAACTTTAGAAATCTTTCAACTTTGGCAAATTGATTGTAGTCATCCTTACCTCAAAATAGGTCGAAATGGGCCAAATTCTAGCTTTTCCATCTTAAGCTTTTAGGATATTTTCCAAAACATTATCTTAAGTTACTATCTGGTATCTAGAATCATTTAGCTTCATTTGACACTCTCAAATCTTTAGGGTCATCTTTGGTACTCATGAAAATTCCAATTTCTTCCATAAAATGCAATCATTTGCTACATCACTCATTGCTCTTAAGCATTTAAGTACCCTTTCATTTAAGACTCTTAGATGGACTGAAACACTCAAGAAGGTATAGGTATTAGACCTTACAAACATCATTTTTATCTTTTCTTAGTTGCTGAGAGACGGATCCCTAGGATTAGCCTAGACGGATCCCTCATTGGAGGGAACTGTGGGATCCGTATGACAGATTCATGTCAACTCTAGTTAAAACAATCATTTCAAGCTCATCTTGCTAACTTGAACACTCCATCTCATCTTAATTAAGTTCCTAGATCAGTACAACTCTGAAGTTGACTCTTGTGCATGCTAATCATCAAATTCCAAGGAATCTTAGTGGCTTAAGTCTTGAATGCACTTGCCAAATCCCTTGCTTTATAAACCACATTGTTAGGACTCCTAAAGTCATCATCTTCATCCTCATTTTCAGCACTTAGAAACTTTTACAAACCTCTTTAAATCATCTCATCATGAGGAAAGCTCCAAGTGGTAACTCATCCACCAAAGGACCACCCAAGAAAATTGCTCGTGTTGTACACGAAATTTCTTCAACCGAATCATCTCCGGTTAAATCCACAAATGCTAGGATTTCTCCTTCACCAACTCAACCAATCAAACCAATCCCTAAAAGGATAGTTCCCACAAAACTACCTATGCCAAACACCACAATACCTCCTAAACCAAACAATCCCATTTCCACTAAACCATCACCATTGGTGCCTAGAGATCTATCATTCACCACTCCACTCTCATCACCACATCTCTACAATCTAGAGGATTTGCCTCCTAGGCCATCTCATCCTCCACCACCGGCAACATTCTCCTCATTAGGAGGAATAGTGGAACTAAATCAAGGTATTGTGTCAACACTAGCTCCGGCTTCCTTTTCGCCGTCAACATCAAATAATCCCATTTGAATTATGAGAAATTATCAAAGTCAACCACCCGACCACATGGAAGTTGACACCTCTCTACCACCACCATCATTCTTAGTCGAGCCACCTTCGAATGCGCCTCCCCTAATCCCTCCATCGTTTGAGGCTCCTCAACCCGCTTCACTTGATCCTTCACATCAAGCAATTTCCTTTCTTCCATCACCACTACCTAGCCATGACAAAGATTGTTATCATTGTCAACATGTTGAAAGTTTGATACATGAAGTACGTGAAGATCAACGTTTCATGTTTTATCACCTCCTAGAACGTTTCGACGAGATTAAACCTAAACAAACTTGAGCTAGAGGATTCTATTGGTGTCCTAGTATCAAGCGCACCATCATTCTTAGTCGAGCCATCTTCGAATGCGCCTCCCCTAATCCCTCCATCGTTTGAGGCTCCTCAACCCGCTTCACTTGATCCTTCACATCAAGCAATTTCCTTTCTTCCATCACCACTACCTAGCCATGACAAAGATTGTTATCATTGTCAACATGTTGAAAGTTTGATACATGAATTACGTGAAGATCAACGTTTCATGTTTTATCACCTCCTCGAACGTTTCGACGAGATTAAACCTAAACAAACTTGAGCTAGAGGATTCTATTGGTGTCCTAGTATCAAGCGCGACTTAGTTAGTCTAGAAATTCAAAGTCATGTATTGTTCATTTTCTTAGTGTTTATAGTCATGTATATCATATCTCTAGTTTATTAAATGAAATTACATGATATTTGCTATATTGTTCTGAGTATATGATTATTGGTCTAATACATATCTCATTTTGATGCTAACATCCTTTTGGTACATCACATTTTGCTGTATTAGAATTACAGACAGACGGATCCCTAAATTTTGCCTAGACGGGTCCCTCCAAGGAGGGAACCCTGCAACAGAAGACTAGTTTTATACTAACTTGAGTCTTATTTACAGGAAATTATGTATTATATACTTGTTTTCTAACCCTTGTTTTGTAGATTTTCAATTTACACATGAAGACTTTGACACACTAAGCTAGGGGGAGCTTCGTGTCAAAGCAATACATTGCAAAATCACTTGCAATATTAGGATTACATTTCATGACATCCCTTTGCAAAGTTGCAATCATCAAGGGGGGGCATATTCGTCACATAGACGAAATCTTTTGCAAACTTAGTTGCAAATGAAATGAATTAGGATTTTTTTCTTGACGCCCTCGCAAAGGGATGGACTCGTCAAGGGGGAGTTAAGACGAGAAATCTTCTCGTTACTTGCTCTCTACCTTTTTATATTATCTTTTTACTTCACATATTTTTCTTAAAACAATGTTTTAGTTTCTTTTCGTAGTTCTTTTTGTTTCGACAAAAAGGGGGAGAAGAAAGTAAAAACTACAATTCAAACTTTTACAAATTTTAGTTCTTCTTTAAAATAATTTTATGTTTTGTCATAAAAAAAGGGGGAGATTGTTAATACCAATAAGCCGTAAAAACGTTTATTTATATTTTACGATCTTCTAATGTTTTGTCGATAACAAACGTAAAATTATTTTAACGAAACAAATAAAATACGTAAATGGTTTGAGCCAATAGTTTTCTAACACACTTATGTTTTCACATAAAACACTAAAACAAGTATAAGTGATTTAATGATTTAGTAATACATATGTACAACAACTAGTGTTTACATATTGGGTAAATATATACATAACTAGTATGTATTATAATGGGTAATATAAATGGGTAGAAACTTAAGTATTTGACCCATTGACCAAATACATTGAATGTAGTTGGGAATAACCCAAAGTCCATGACCCATACCCATGGAGCATGACCCATAACCCATTGCATGACATCATGCTTAAGTCATATATGGATATTATCTATGACCCATGGTTTTAACCCATTACTCATGGACTAGATGCATTGCATCTTGTAGATACATTGTATATACTTGGATACCCATTATCCATAACCCATGACCCATGACCCAAAACCCATGGGCAAAAGGGAGCGTCCCACGGATCCCCAGTATTACACTGGACGGATCCCTCAAGTGAGGGATCCGTGGGATCCATGGAACAGCAACTGTTTTTCCTCTATAAATAGTGAGCCATTTCTTCATTGTTCCTCACCCATTTCTCACATATTTTCTATTTGAGTTATAAACTCTCTAACCTCAGATCCAAGTGATCTATGTATGTAGTTTTGCTTTTGTATGATTCTCTAGGTTCCTCTTAAAGGCGAGACCACCATCTTTTGAAGACGAGCAAGCTCAAGTCCATGAGTTGCCATGCTTCGTTATCATCAAGACTAATGAGGTTCTCTTATTGATAGTTCTCTTCTTTCTCGTAAGAAGTGTAGTGTTGAAGACATTAGTGAAAGATGTCTAAGAGAGTCAAGACGAAGACATTAGTAAAGGGTGTCGATCGTCCGTATTGAAAGCACTAGTGAAGGGTGCTTAGAAGTCAAGGTGAAAGGCACTAGTGAAAGGTGCCTTGAAGAATGAGTCAAAGGCATTAGTGAAAGGTGCCTTGAAGATCGAGTCAAAGGCATTAGTGAAAGGTGCCTAATATGTACATTCGATATGGTGTGATTCGATGTACAAGATAGATTAGTTTTGGGTCAAAGGATATTGATATCCTTGTTGATGTTGTTATAAGGAGGAGATCTCCTTTGGGGTTAGGTGTCTTGTAGTAGTTGGGTAGTAGTTCCTCCATTGTAATGGAACTCGGTACTTAGCCTAGTACCGGATAAAGGGTAGGCGACGTTGTGGTAGGTGTGGTTCTCCTTGGTGAAAGAACCCGGTGGTTAGCCTAGTACCGGAAAAAGAGTAGGCAACGTTGTGAAGGCTTCTCCGCCATAAGGAGTTGGTGTCGTGTAGTGATTACGAACTCTCGAGTAGGTGACTCGGGGAGTGGAGTAGGGCAAGGAAGGTGTCCTTGTAGCCGAACCACTATAAATACTCGCGTTGTGGTTTTGTGCTTCTTACTCCTTATCTTTTCATTACATACTTATATATGCATGTCTATCAACATCCAACACACATGTTTAATAGATTGACATAAGTCGATCTAAATAGTTTAAAACCAAGTTTTAATCGGTAAAACTATTCAACCCCCCCTTCTAGTTTTCCACATTTTCATATGCTAAGTAAACTTTGGATTCCATGTCTTCTTGATTGAGTTCAGTGCCTTCCATTAGAAGATGAATGTGCTCACACATTGCTTTAGCAGTCTTCTGAGCATCAACACTACGAAGTATCAGATTGGGTAGACCCAAAGGGATATATTGCATTGCAAGTTCATCAGCTTCTAAGTGAAGAAGTTGTTCAATAGTGAGTTGATCGATGCTAAGAACGTTCGTAACATCATCTCTTGGTGGAGTAGCATTCTGATCTCCGGTTATAGTGATAGTAGGCATCTGAAAAAGACCTTCAAGTATGAACTTCTTCAAAAACTTACAATGTGGTTTCTTGAGATCACAAAACCTATAAAACCTTATCACCCATTGATCGTAGTTTTCGGGAGTGAGCATTGAAGGTCTATCAGGGGATCCAGCTTCATGAATGGATTGTTGGCTGCTTAAAGCTTCACACATCTTTGCAAACCAAGAAGGTTCCTTTTGCATTGTGACATTCATAGCATACTTAGCGGGAAACTGATATTGAAAGTAGTTACAATGTTGAACTTCTTGACGAGGGTTTGGTTGAGGCATCTGAGATGGAAGAGGTTGTGCTCCTTGAGGAAAGTACATCTGAGATGGTGGTTGAATGTTGTTAAGGATATTGTTGAAAGTGTTGTTGTTGTTATTGTTGTTGAGGATACTCATGAGGAAAGTACTTAGAGTATGGTGGTTGAGACATTATGAAACTTGTGTTGATGATGGATCTTTGTAGTCGAATGAAACTTAAGTTTGTTGATGAAGTACACTTAGGCGTAGAAACTGTTGAGTTTATAATACATGAATAACAATAAAACATGTAGACACCACAGAGTACACAGCGGAAGACTTAGGAATATAATTGCAATTAATTAACTGAAAATAAAGTGTAACATACCTCTTGCAATTGGATAGATCTCTTCAATTCAAGTAGAATGGTTTAAAGAGTTGTCCCTTACCGTTTTACAACTCAAACCAATTAGGTGTAAGAATAATGTCTTACAACCACAGTTTTGTACACATGAATTAACCAACGAATCAAGCGATTGCTAGATCTAACACAAGTCCTTGTTTTATGAAAAAACAAAACCAAAACACCCTTAGGAGGGGGGTTCGGCCGAATAGTAGCAAGAGAGGAAAAGAGAGAGAGATCTAGGGTTAATTCAATGCACAAGTGATGAAAAACCCTAAGCCCTAGCCTTTGTATATATAGTGTATAGAAATATTGAAAAACAAGTTAGGGTTTAGGGCATGGGGAAGCCCATATGGCCGGCCACCCTAAGAGGTGTAGAAGAGATTTCAAATCTTTACCATTTTCAAGATATTCACCATATATTCTCCCATTTAACATTTAACGGTCGTTAGTCATTTTCGTTAAATACTTAACGATCGTTAGATGGACTTTATGTGTAATAATTAATCGTAAACATTAACATTAATTATTTAACTTAAATTCTCATTCGCTAATGTGTGCAATCCCGTGGTCACGAGTTCGAATCCGGACATTTACATATTTGTAAATATATACATTTCCAACAGCTCCCACTTGGATATGTTTACAAAACGTGAAATGACATTGGTTAGCGTCTAGCAACATGCCAATGCCCCTGGTACAACTCGTGTATGGTTTTCTGGAGAAAAACCAAGTTTCGATGATTCATCGTCATATTCATCCTTTTGTTTCTAATACCATGTTAATAAGAATATGGATCTCACTCATTTCTTAATTAACTATTATGTTTCTCGCTTTATGTGATTTATCAAGATTACCAAATCTTCTGAACATATTCCAGAAGACCTTGGGCATGGCCATGCAAACATCTTAACAACCCTACGAGGGGCCCAGCAGTATTATACTTCAAAATAAATTTGAAGGAAAAAAATCCCGTTTTGACTACAAGCAGAAATCATAAATTTCGCAACACTTCTGAAAACAACCCTTATAACTACCAGTTACATATAGCGTTAGATTGCTTCACAAAAATGCACTACATCCATGACATATCTCTGGTATCTCATGTCAGAGGATAAATATCCATGATATACTTAATGACAAAGATCCATAAAGTATCATCATGTGAGTGGGATAAGTCCTATACTCAATTCATTGAATATCATCTGAAATTATTCATGCTACGCATCAATATACTTTCAAGTATATTCTAACTAATACTCAGATTTGTCTTAATTCAATATCATTCCCATGTTATTGATTGACAACGGACTATTTAGAATAACTTAAGTTATTCAAGGATTTAAACATGCAAATACAGGACACAATATTATAAATGAAATTAAACATATACCGTACTTTAATTCATTATAAATAATAATTGTTTAACATCCTTTATCCAAATACTAAATAGATCAATGCATGATAATACTAGTTAATGAATTTTGCCACAAGTCATGAGAATCATACTTGTTGACAAGGCATAATTTCAATTAACTTTGATCTATAGGAATTTTGAGAATACTTATTTCAAGAATTCAATAAGTGAATTTCTTGTATGTGTTTACACATATCTTGATATTTTCATAACATTCCATAAAGTGCGTGACAACCTGAACCACCTTTTATGACAAACATCTTTCAAAACTTTAAAGTTTAAAGTATTCTTTATTATTTTAATGTATAATGCAACTATGCTCTTAGTTGAGCATAACTAGTCAACATGGTCATCACCAACGATACCATGACTAGAATTGAGTGTCATCTCAATTATACTAGCATCATTGTGTACAATAATATGCTCTTTAAACATCCGTAAACTTTGAATAGTTATAGTGTAATGTTGGTGCCTACCAAAACTCAAGTTTGTTGGCAATGACAATTATGAAACAATTGCCATATTTTCATCCATAGAATTTAGGAGCATCTCCAGACTGTGAAATGTGATTCTAAATCCAAACATATTTCCTTTTAAAATATTTATTACACTAACAACTTTCAATGTTGTCAAATCATCTTGTAATCAAACATGATACAACAATCTTATACACAACATGATGTACATGATGAATCTTCAAGTTAGACTTTAAGATCTCATTCATATTCTATCTTGTCAAAGATATGTATCTATCATGTTCTTTTAGACTCATTTATTTACCGCATATGTTTATAGTAATAAACATATATTCTAAGGTTGTATTTCTTATTTCCAAATCTTACAAATGAAGTTTCATTCCCAATTAAAACTTAATTTAGGTGGAATGTAGTTGCCCATACAACATATAAGATTTAAGAAAATAATACTCCCACTAGCTTTCAGGAATACTTATGAGCTATCTTATTTTAATTTTTAAATCAAACATGGATTTAATATTAAACATAAGAATCATCTCATAGATGCATGCATATATCCATTCATGGATTCTTGCAGTTTGTACATATTCAAAGATTATTTGAATTCATAAAACTACGTTGTATTACTTATCGTCCTCGCAAAAGTAATTCCACAACAAAGAGTTTTGATATTCATTGTCAAAATTTCATATCAATGAAACTAAGTATGACAATTATAATCTTTATACTTCTATTTAATGTATCTAGAAAGAATATTCAATCATAGTTAATTGCTTAAATATGATTAATATTATTATCACTAGACATGCATTAAATATGTGTACAATATTGTCCATATGATTTCTACACAAAGATTTAAACCACTAGGGTTTCCATCCTTTGAAGAAACTCATTTTCATTATTAAGATAAACCAAGTATCTAAATTTGATTATCTTTATGGACATCATATCAACATTCATAGTATGATTGATTTACCACAATTCAACATTTGGTAAATTCATCATCATGATTAACAGGCTTACCATGATCATGTAACTCATAATCCTCAGCATATTAAATATCTGAGATATCCTTACGGATCTATGAATGACAATTCCATCATATTGAGGTCTATCATTTACATGTTTAACCTCATCATGATATTTGCTAGTGTATTTTAGAAGATTATGTATTTTGTAATTTAATCTTTCAAGATCTAAACAAAACTCCCACTTGCCTTTAACAATTTAAGATTACCTTTAAATAGTTTAGCAAGTAGAGCAACAATACATTGTTCTCTTTTGGGATATTACAAAAAACATTTACAGTTCCTGACATTGGTTTGTTACAACCCACTTTACAAGTAGTTTAACAAATTCAGAACTTCATTATAAGACTTAATGTGATTCATCACTTTCCATAAAAATGGTGTCTTATTAATCTTCTAGGTTGGAGTCTTATTGAGTATATTCAATCTATACTCAATCTACTAACCTTGATAACTTTTGGAAGAAACTATAGTTATCTTGAATCAAACAATGCCAATAAATTTTGATTCTTCTAACTGAACATACCATAAGACTATGGTATTTCATTAGAATTAATATTGTAAGATTAATCTAACAATATTTAAGATAACCATATACTCTTTGGTTTATCCTATTTACCAACAAAGTAAAACTTAATGGTACAATAGAATTACCAAATCAATTGCATGCATTATAACTCAAGTATTTTTGACCAAGTCAAAAGACATAACAGTTATAATCCCACTATACGTTATAAGTCATTAATCATCTCATTGACTTCATGCATATGTCTTAAAACATAGCAAGTTAACGTCTTACTTTATATTGTAAGTCTCGTATTAAAAGGCTTCATGTTTGTGACTTTACAAAGAAGTCATAAACATGTATAATTAAAGTAATTATGAACACCACCTCGGGTTTCAATTAATAATTTCAAGTTAATATTTACCACATATATTTAAGTCATTCAACACGAATACTTAAAATCAAAGTACTATTAGATTACTTCATTTAATTATGTCATTCCATGAAAAGTTCAACATAAGAAACTGCAAAATCATCCATGCTCGTTCTCACGACACGTGGATATTTTACCTTGGTCTATAATCTAGTTCACGTTCTCACGTAACATAAATTGCAACAACAAGTGTTTCTTAAATATTGAATGAAATAAATATTTAAAATAAAGTAGTCTTTGTTATTATCTTGACACATGTTCTTAATAGGGCAATCATACACATTTAAATGTATAATTCCTATTAGAACGTTACTCTCTTACCTGCTGTCAAGAGAATCCATTTAAATCATATTTATATGTGTTGTACCTTACACACAATAAAGATTTCTCCCACTTGTGCATGGAAAAACATCATGTAGCAGATAAACAACACGATACACGTTCGTTTATTTGATTAATATGATTTGTGTCATAGATATAACAAGTAGATGTAGAACTATATTGTTTAGTAAGGAAACGTACACGACTATCCTTAGAAACATAAGTGTCTACAATTGGAAAGTAATTATCTTTGAAGATAATCTGGGTTACTACACAGGAAATAAAGCTTGTAGCTCCCACTGAATTAAAAATAAAAAAACAACTTCTTATTCAGTAATGCAATACAAATGCTCCCACTGAATCTGACAACATTGTAAGTGTTGCATAACCAGTGAAAACAACTTGCTTGCTTTTAACTTTCCTACACCTTTAAGAACCATACGTAATCATTACTAAGGTACTAAAAGGTGTATTCTACTTTATGAATGATAGGTTATCCATCAATGTTATTAACTCGAAAATTGGGTATGCAATTTCTTCCTTAACAGGCCTACCATGCCCATAATGGTATGTAGCACCTTTAAAGGTTTAAGCAAAACAACTAGATAAAAAAAAACTAGTTTGCCTTTTACCAATTTTTGCGGTAATTTGTCTAGCTTCTAATTTTGTAACTCATATACATGTTTTCCAGTTAACCAACATTCATGTTTGTTACAAAAGGATTCATTCACCAAATGAAGGTAATGAAATCTTTATGGAAAATATGACGTGCAATTCATTGCTATGAGTTACATTAGAATTTAGACAATTGAAACGTTCCTATTATACCTTTCTCATTCATGAAAAGGAATAGGATTGAGTCTCATGCTTCTCCCATGGAAAAGAGACTTCGTTTGTCTTTTCGGTAAATTATTCTCGATCAAACATTTGTTTGAAAGCATAATGGATCAATTTACTAATCAAAGACTAAACTTCGTTTACGGTTAAATGTTGCATTTATACATTCAAAAGAATTACAAAATTCAATTTTAGTATTTTCGATAATTAACCTTTTCAAGAAAATTATCTACCCATGGTTCATAAGCATATAACCATTTAATTTTCACTGAAAAACTAGGATCCAAATTGACATAGTTTCATCACATCAGTTGATCTGCTAGTAATGAAATTATTCAAGATGGTACGAGTCGAACCTTAATTGCCAATTTTCAAATTGCAATTCCTAGATTTATGGGATTTACATCTAGCCAATTTCAATTGCCATGTAAAGATGTTTTATCCCCATCTTATGCCTTGAGTTGTCAGTTCTCGCTACAAAGCTCAATTAAGTTATCCAACTTAAGAAACTGCAAAATCATCCATGCCCGTTCTCACGTCACGTGGATATTTTACCCTTTGATTATGATCTAAATCACGTTCGCACGCAAATAAAAGGTAATCTCAGGTGTTTCCGTTTCGTTGGATGGCATATAACTTAAATTAAGGGTAATAATTTTGATGTCAAATCAAATATGTACAAAGATGTCATGCATTCATCTTCGTAGCATAGTTTTTATTAAAACATTTATATATCTTGTTTTAATGTATAAGCTTTTCATCATCAAACTTTAATTGAGGTATTGGATAACCAATTAAAAAATTACCTTTAATTACCACTGTATCCTACTACTGCATGAGTCAAAAGACCCAAGTTATTCGGATAATTACCACAAAAGTGGCGTGTAGAATTTAGGTCAATTCACCCTTAAGATTTTATGCACATTCATAGGAATACTTGGTAGCTCCATTAAGACGCACAAAGTTTGTCAATAATGGGTGAGCCGTTCTAGCTATGTTGTGCATGAAAATCAATCAATTACACGATTACGATTACTATGCTTAAAAAAATTACATGTTTCACCATTGTTTAGGTCAGTTTATTTTTCTTCTAAAAATACCCTCTTGTTATACACAACAAACAAGCAAGTATTTTAAAATAAACAAATAAACAATGAATGCATAACAAATAATAAATAAGTCATGCATCTCAAATAGCCACATGCAAACCTTTTGATAAATCCTATTAATAATCAATTCTAGATCTGTCAATATGTATATATTTAATTAAGACTTTCACCCGTTTTCATCTATGTACAAGGTGAGCCACATGCATCGATTCATCGATTGTGTAAGTCAAAATTAAATATATATCACATAGCACATAATTGATTAAATAATAATTATTGAGGTCTTCTCCAATATTAGATCTATCATAATTTAGTGTATATCACTTAATCAAGAAAGACATACAATAAAAGCAGATCCATGATAAAAACATGCAGATTAATTATCATGGATATAAATCACACTTAACAATTAATGCAATTAAACAGAGTTACGCAATACACATAAAATTGCATGCAATCTAGGGTTTCTAATCCAATTAAAACTTTAGTTTACAAAACCCTAATTAGGGCACCAAAAAACGCCCCCCCCCCCCAAATAAATTAGGGTTTAGGTTTTGCAAACCCTAGATCTATGCAAACAAATAATAACACACTCATGTTTATTTTAATTATGTGTTTCAGTAATTAATTACTTGTTATACAAGGCTCGTGATGCCACTGTTGAGTTTATAATACATGAATAACAATAAAACATGTAGACACCACAGAGTACACAGCAGAAGACTTAGGAATATAATAGCAATTAATTAACTGAAAATAAAGCGTAACATACCTCTTGCAATTGGATAGATCTCTTCAATTCAAGTAGAATGGTTTAAAGAGTTGTCCCATACCGTTTTACAACTCAAACCAATTAGGTGTAAGAATAATGTCTTACAACCACAGTTTTGTACACACGAATTAACCAACGAATCAAGCGATTGCTAGATCTAACACAAGTCCTTGTTTTATGAAAAAACAAAACCAAAACACCCTTAGGAGGGGGGTTCGGCCGAATAGTAGCAAGAGAGGAAAAGAGAGAGATCTAGGGTTAATTCAATGCACAAGTGATGAAAAACCCTAAGCCCTATCCTTTGTATATATAGTGTATAGAAATCTTGAAAAACAAGATAGGGTTTAGGGCATGGGGAAGCCCATATGGCCGGCCACCCTAAGAGGTGTAGAAGAGATTTCAAATCTTTTCCATTTTCAAGATATTCACCATATATTCTCCCATTTAACATTTAACGGTCGTTAGTCATTTCCGTTAAATACTTAACGATCGTTAGACGGACTTTATGTGTAATAATTAATCGTAAACATTAACATTAATTATTTAACTTAAGTTCTCATTCGCTAATGTGTGCAATCCCGTGGTCACGAGTTCGAATCCGGACATTTACATATTTGTAAATATATACATTTCCAACAGCTCCCACTTGGATATGTTTACAAAACGTGAAATGACATTTCCAACAGAAACCAGCTTAGGCGTAGGCAGTGACTCTTACGCGTAACCTCCTTTTACACGTAAACTAGTGCTTAGGCGTAAATGCTCCTTACACTTAATCTTAGGTTAAACGTAATCTTAGGCGTAAACTAAATGCTTAGAAGTAAGAACCTTAAGCGTAAGATTACCTTAGGCGTAAGATTTAACTTATGCGTAAGAATAACTTACGCGTAAACTTTTACTCGTAAGCGTTTAAGCTTATGCGTAAGTTTAGGTTTTTAAAATCCTTTACACTTATCCAAGTGTAAAAGATATCCACAAGTCGAAGTGTTTTCAGGCTTATCCAAGCAAGAAAACACTGAGTAAACCAACAGCTTCGAAGATCAAATGAAGATAACCTTAGGCGTAGGAAACTGTTAGGCGTAGATGACTTAGGCGTAGATGCTTAAACGTAGAACTAGGGTTTTGCTAGGCGTAGAAAGTACAAAATTTACCAAAACTGATTTTTATGCCCAAAAACGTGTTGTAAACCTGATTTTAAAGATGAAACAACTTCAAAATCACCAAAACAGCAATAAAGTTTGAAACTTGATGATCCAAAGACACTTTCACCCTTACGCGTAACAAGTGAAACACGAAACAAACCAAGCTTAAAAACTAATCTACACACGTAAAGTTTGAAACTTTTTGCTAAAAACTGAAACTTTAACACTAAATAAACCTTAAACCACAAGAATCTTGAGTTTACAAGTGTAAAAATCAAAGCTTTAAGCGTATCAAAAGTGTAGAACGCTAAACCCACGCGTATAGAAACAAACTTCAAAAACAAAAGTATTTCACCCAACTAGATGGCGATTGATACCACTGTTAGGTCACCATAAGTTAACACAAGGATCAATATGTAAGAAATATAGGTAAAGGTGATCGGATGAACACACAATACACACACACGTATGATAGTAAGGAAATGTTATGCGTAGGAAATGTATTAGAGTGAACAACCAACCTTCAAGTGAAGGTTTACAAGTCTATTTGTAGGGGAAGGGAGCTAGGGCAACATATCTAGTCCCTTCCTTCCTCATTTGGCTTTGGCATAGGCTCATGGGCTTTCTACATAAGCCTAGCCTTAATAACTAACATAAAAGCCTAATTAAGCAACCTATTACATATTAAATGACTAACATTTGAAATACAAGTTAGGACTGATTCAAACATTGAAACTATGCTTATCCTTGATTATTTGTCTTGTCCTATTTCATTTGTGTAATAAATCATGAGAAATATCAGTTAGGGTAATTTTAGCACCAAATTTAAAAAATTTCATGACTTGTACGAGTGGGTCTTTAGTCTTAATAAAGCATCTCATGGATAATAAGTTATATGACTAGCACAAAAACCCTTTACCACTCAAATTCCACCCAAAAAATGTGAGGTTCGCCCCTAGATTTATAGGAATTAAAGCATTCACCTTTAATGCTTCGAGAGCGTACCGGTAGTATATTAGATTCTAGAAAATTTTTTGTGATGCATCCCGAGATCGCTAGTAAGACTACACTTGTGTAGTTAGGAATAACTAAATGATAAGAGGCATTAGGATAACCCTTGTTTGATACCCGTATTATAATTACTTCTTCCACATCGGTTGAGTAATTCCCCCATACCTTTGCGTTGTACTCATCTTTAGTACACGATACCCCTAGTTAATCCCTCAGAGCCTATCCTTTTCGCGGTTCTCGTGATGTTTCGGTTTTCCAGAATATCAATGAACAACATTGTTTACAATCCACCCCCAAATGTACACCTAAATTGCCTTAGCCTACCTTGTATGCACTCACTTTTAGTGCATTATTGTTATCATACTAAACCCTTATTTCAATTATCTAGTTACTTGCATGGTTGCTAAGTCGAGTCATATCTTTTGTACACAGTTTTGGGATGATTGGGACTCATGGGTAAAGTTAAATTTTATGGAATGACGGGAAAGAACGTAAAATTCAAATTCCCTTTATTTACGTAATAATGTACTCCAAGTGTTTTGATCTTTTCAATTTGGGTCAAATTAGTGTTAGAATATTAAAAAAACTCAAGTGTAGGGATGTGCCTATAAATCCCTTATATTTTGATGTTATCGTAGAGGATGGTAGAGTAAAAGTGTATGCAAAAACAAATACGGGCAACCATCCTACATCTATCTTTATATTTATGTTTGTATGTTTCAAAGTTATCTAGAGTTTAGAGAGTCGAGTCTTGGCTTAGCAACGCCATTCTTCTCATGCTTGTAACATAAGGATTTTTGACTTGCCACAACTAAATCGTCTATCCAACCAAACCCTTTGTTTCCCTACCGTAAGCCTAACGTTACAACCCTTTAAAAGACCTCTTAGATAGTTTTTCCTAGGTGCTTACGCCAAAGCGGTGGAGGTTTGATCTAGTCTCAAGCCTATGGTAATCTATGTTCTATGACCGGTTAATGAGTGTTTATCTTCCATTTCCATTTGATATATTTCATATACACCCAAGAGATGAGAGTATCCAAACACCACTTGTGAGGTGCTAGTATATAATTTTCGTGCTTGTTATGACTATTGCGGGGCTTATACTTGTTATGAATATGTTAAACCATTGCTTTATGCCCCCTAACTTATAAATTGATTGGCCAAAAGCACATTTTTTTAGGACAAGCAAATACCAAGTATAGGGATATTTGATAAGGATTTAAAACGTACACTTTTAAGGGGTCATTTAAGCCTTTAATCGCCCACTTTTATATCCGTTACTACTTCATTTCATTCCTTTTCACTTTTTAGGTCTCTTAAAGGCAAAATGCCGGAATGATGCTTAATTGGACGAAAAGGAGTGAATATGTGAAGAAAATGGCTAAAGTCAAGATCAAGACACTCAAGCTGCTGGAAATGCACCCGACGGCGTACGAAACAAAGGGCGACGTCGTCCCTGATTTTGTGACGACACAGTAGCGAAATTGCTATTTTACACCTGACGCGTTAGGCTTTGAAGAGTAAGGACGTCACGAAAACTTTTCATCCCAGACGCCCTAGATCCAGATTCAGACGATGTCAGAGCTAAAGCAGACGGCGTCACAACCACAACGTGACGCCGTCCCAAAGTTGACTTGGCCAAGATGAAACCCTAATGGCGGCGATCTGACGGCGTCACAATTACAAGGTGATGCCGTCGCAGTTGTAAATCTATATATATATCCAGTTTGGACAGTATTTTAGGGTTCTCATACCCTATTTTACATCGAGATAAGTTATTTATTCCCTTGATTTCATTATGTCTTCGATTGAATGTGTGTATGCTTGCATGTTTAACATGTCCGGCTAAATTACTTGTGTGTTTGCTTAGATCTATGAAACCTAGTTATTAAATATTGATTGGTTGGCTCTTATCTTAATTGTAATTGGCTTAGGAGTGCTTAAAGCTATCGTTGTTTTTTTAATGCTTGATTAATCTTTGTTGAACATTAGTTTATAATTACTAGTGGAATTGTAGGCTAAAAATCCAAAGACAACCTTAGTGTTAAGTTTATGAATCCTAGAGATTTCGTAGTCATTAACCTTAAGGTAGCTTCAAAGAGTTAGGGATAAAAGCACACCCTACGACCTTAGAAAACACAACGCGTTAAGAATAAGGACGTGACAATTCAACCACCAATAAAAAATAACTAGGGAGTAATAGTATCTAGGTAAACACATCTTTAATCATCATACGAGCACACTTCAAAAAGACATAGACTACCCTTAGTTAAGATAATTAGATAGTAAAAAATAATCTTCCTCAACCTCAACCTTAGCGTAGTAAATTTCTCACTAGCATTCCTATTCCCCTAGAGAACGATATCAATCCCTGAGGCTTACCCTAATACTACACTACAACGATTAGGTTCACAGCCTAGGTGGTTGAAAAACTTGCTCGAAGAAAAGGAAGTTTCCTTTGACCCGAACGCACGTTGTACGCGTATCATTTTCCCTTGAATTTGATATTTGCAAAGATTATTCAAGAGCCAAACTGTAATACAAACTCCAAAAACAATATTTACATCATAAGAACTTGAATACCTTTTACCTTTATTCTCTGTCCTTTCCTTTATTGCCCTCTTAAACAAATCTTCAAGATTTTCTAGCCTGCTATCCAGATCATCACAAATCTCATTCAGATTTTCACCCGTGACCCGTAAATATCCGTAAATTTTGGTTTACTCTCATCCAATTTTTCATTTGTGATAGCCAAAATGATTTAAGTAAGACACTGGAATCACTCACGGTGAACACAATAATTTGGCACCACTCGCAATCAATAATACTTCCCACCTATGACTACATTTCCATTTAATCTTCCTAAACTATGCCAAACTCTATTAATTCCTAAAATCTGTCAACCTTTATGCAGTTTCATCCTCACATAAAAAAAAACAAAGTAAAGCAAATAGAGGGACACACTTCCAAAATCATAATCCACCAAAAAAAGCATTAGTACAACATCTTAGAAATAGCAAAATCAAACTAATCCAACGCGTTAAATATTTAACAACTTTGCATATTGATATCATATAACTACATCATTAAGCCAACTTAAAACGTATAAAAGAACTATAAAACATTAACTTACCACCATCCGCAAGCCGTTGCTACCTTCCACTACCACGTGGCCTTCCCCTCTTCTTTTATGGTGTCGATGTACTCGGATAAGGTATTGGATTCTATTTTCTAGGCACCCCTCTTCTTCTTTTTTTTCTACAACAACTTCATTCCCGCATCCACCATCCATGTTAAAAAAATTAAGGTTTGTGTAGTCAAATCAAGCAACAAGGGTTTATGCTTGTGGTGTATAACGAACCGGGTTTCTGTTTGTGTGTGTAGAACGAACAAACTATGTGTTTGTGTCAGATATTAGGTGAAGACTAAAAGGGATAAAGTCAAGGGTACATTAGTCATTTCGCATGGCGTTTGACTTTAACTAACAAAAGAAAATAGCGATCGTTAGGGTAAGGGAGATAACTTGTTAGGAAAATTAAACAGTAATGACATAATTTTTTTTTTAAAAAAGTAAAGGTTTAGGGTGCAAAATTAGGAAACAACAGGGACATTTTTTTTGCAATTACCCAAAGAAGGGTAGTACGAAAACTTGTATCATATTCCAAACACAATTAGGATCAAATGAGAAAAAATTTATTAATGAAAAAATTGAGAAGAAACCACAACCACATATTTTAAATACACCTAATGTAGATGAAACTCCCCTTAAAATTACCCATCTTATTTGAAATGTGTGACTAGAATCCTTTTCATTTTACTTTTTTTTCTCATCGGATCCTTCCAATTAGTAATATATGTTGGAATCACTCCTAAACTATAATTCAAGTGTTAGTCATTATTATGTAATAGGTAGCTTATTATGGCCTTTATGTTTGTTATTAGCCTTAAGCTTATGTAGAAGGCCCATGAGCTTAGGCCCATGTCCATTAAAGAAAGGATGGAAACTAGGAGTGTTGCCCTAGCTTTCCTCCTATAAATACCTTATGTAAACCCTCACTTGAGGGTTGGTTGTTCAAGTTATTTCTTTCACATACATCTTACGCATAACCGTCCCTTATTATCGTGTGTGTGTGTTTGGATCTTGTTCAATCGCCTTATCTCTTTCTATATTACTTGTGTTTGTAAAACTAGTGACCTAACAGTGGTATCAATCGCCTAATAGTTGAGTGAACATATTGTTTGAAGTGAGTTTTGGTCTCATGCATAACTTGCGTATCCCTACTTTTGGCTTGATCAAAAACATATTTTTTTCACTTTTTAATCCAAGATTCTTGTCCTTTCAACGTTATAAGGTGTTAAACTTACTGTTTTTGGCAAAAAGTTTGGAACTTTATGTGTGGATCATTGTTTTTCTACTTGTTTTTGAACGAGGGTTAAGTCCTACGCATAACTGTTTTAAGAGCTTTGGATCATCAAGTTTCACACTTTTGTGTCTTTTGGTGTTATTGAAGCTATTTTATCACACAAAAACTGGTTTAGCAACATCTTTGGGCAAAATAAAAATTACGAGTAATCCTACGCGTAGCAAAACCCTAATCCTACGCGTAAGTTATTCCTTGGTTTGATCTTCGTTTTCGTGGTTTACTCCGTGTTTTCTTGCTTGGATAAGCCTGAAAATACGTCGACTTTGGATATCTTTTGCACTGTGAAGTGTAAAAGATCACTTGGGATAAAACCCTAAAATTACGCATAAGCATAAGCTTACACGTAGAAATCCTACGCATAAGATTTATCTTACGCCTAAGCCTAGTCTTACGCATAAGATAATCCTACGCCTAACTTTCTACGCCTAAATTTTGTCTACGCATAACTTTAGAGTCTTTTCCATACTTACGCGTAAGCTAAATTCTACGCGTAACTTCTTATTGTTACGCGTAACTTTGGTGTTTTTACGCATAAGTGCTACTTGGTTATTGTGATTTCTACGCCTAAGGATACTTCTTCAACAAAGGTTCATTCGACTACAAAGATCCATTTTTACCAACACAAGTTTTTCAACATGTATCAACCACCATACTCTAACTATTTCCCTTACACTTATCCTCAACGACAACAACAACTAAGTCCACAACATCAACAATGGAATCAACAACAAGCAATTTATCAACAACAATTTAATCAAAAACATACTCCACAACTTGGAGCAATTCCTCCACCACAAATGGTTCAAACACCGCCAAGTCTTCAAGTTCAACCCTACACAAATGACTTCAATCAACATCCATCAAGGAACACTATGAAGGAACCCACTTGGTTTTCAAAGATGTGTGAAGCTTTAAGCAGCCAACAATCAATTCATGAGGATGGATCACTTGATAGACCTCCAATGCTCACTCCAGGAAACTACGATCAATGGGTGATAAGGTTCTTTAGGTTTTGTGATCTGAAGAAGCCACATGGAAAGTTCTTAAAGAAGGTTATCTTGGAAGGTCCATTTGAGATGCCTACTGTCATTGTACCCGGAGATCCAAATGCCATTCCACCAAGAGATGAACAAACGAACATTGCTACAGTTACAGACTTGAATCCTCAAGAACTTCTACACTATGAAGCAGATGAACTTGCAATGGAATATATCCTCTTAGGATTACCAAACCCAATTCTTCGTAGTGTTGATGCTCAAAAGACTGCACAGAAAATGTGGGATCATATTCGTCTTCTTATGGAAGGATCGGTACTCAATCAGGAGGATTTGGAATCCAAAATTTACTTGGCTTATGAACACTTCATGATTGAACCTGGAGAGACACTAGAGTCCTATCATCAACGATTTTCAGACATCATCAATGATTTGGATAAACACAACATCAGCATGCCAAGAATTGCAGTGAATACTAAGTTCCTGAGTAGTCTTGGTTCTGAATGGGAGAAGTATGTCTTTTTTCTCCGTCAAGCGAAGAATATGCATCATTCTACATATGGATTGTTGTACGATTACTTGAAGCCTCATGAAAAGGAAGTTGATCGGGAAAGGATTCTCCGTGCTCAAATTGCTCCACCTACACATCCGGAAAATCAACAACTTACCTTATATGCTCAACAAAGTTATCCTCCTCAACAAGCAACTCAACCAACTGCCTCAGTCACACCAAACGATCAATCACAGCAATCTCAACAAAATCAATTGGTTCCTTACAATAACAACAATGATCAAGCACTTCATAGTCAAACTAATGAGGAATCCGATCCGTTCGAAGCATTGCAACAGGGATTTGTTATGATTGCTAATGCTTTTAGCCGTTATACCAACAAATCCAACAATCGTATTCGTTCCTCATCCAATATACGAAATCAGGCTGTTGTGAACAATGGACGAGTTGAAGTTCAGAATCGTGGTTATGGTCGTCAAATGGTAGGTGGTCAAGGGTTTAATGCTATGGGAAGGAATAACAACAGAGCTCAAGTGGTGGAACAGGGAAATGCTCAGAATGGGTTGAATGGTCTTCGATGCTACAACTGCAATGAGAAGGGACACCTGGCTAATGCATGCCCAAAGCCAAGGACTAGGGGCAGTGCTTATTTCAAAGAGGCTCTTCTTTTGGCTCTTAAGGATGAAGCTGGTGGATCTCTCACAAACAAAGAACAGAGCTTTATGGCAGATGCAGACTCAGATGATGATATGGAGGACTTGCAGGCCAATGCAGTTGTTATGTTGATGGCTAATATGCATGAGTTACACATGAGTGAAATAGGCCCAGTGTATGACACTGATGGCTTGTCTCAGGTACCCGAACAAACCATCATCATATCTGAACTAATATCTCCGCCAATATATGAATCCGGCACGGCTCAGACTGTTTAAACTGAGTCATCTACATCTCATTCTGACGATTTTCAAATAAACCCCGTAGTTACATTTGACGATCAAGATGACCTTATGGTTTCCTTTGATAATCAAATTGACTCCGTGGTTGTACTTGAGGATCTAAATAATGATCATGTTGTAACTCACGTTGAACAAGCCGAACTGTTGCCTCATCCAGATTTTGCTCGTTTAATTCAAGACCATCAAATCAAAATAGAGGAATGTTATGCATTAAATAAGGAATTAAAAAGCAAAAATGCACTGTTAACCAAGGATTTTGAATGCTTACAAATGCAACTCAACTTTTTCAAAACTCAAGAAAACCGTGAAAAAGGTTTTGAAGCCGCTTTTGCTAAATCTCATCAAAACGAAAAATATTTAGAGAGACAGATGCGTGATCTAGCCGCTTCGAAGAATGCTTTGTTGTCTGAAATAGAACAACTGAAACATGAACATAAAAAGCAAATTAACGCTCTCACCTTGGAAAATCAAAAACTAAGGCTGAGTTGTTAACTTGTCAAAAACAGTTCTCCGCATACAAAAAGCATTCAACGAATCGGGTAGATGACCTTCTTGAAGAAATTATCGGCTTGCAAAACAAAATTAAAGAGTTTAAAACTGTTGTTTACAAACATGGTGAATCAGTAACAGCTATTGAAAAGTTTACTTTAAAACCCAATCCAAAAGGATATGGACCAAATCTAGCTGATTACAAACCAAAGCTTTCACTAAAAACATTCAAACCAAATCCTGAAGTTTCCAGTGCAGAATATAAAATTAATGATACTGTTATGAGTGTTGTTGAATATCATCGTCAAGAGGAATTAGATGTAGAAGACGAGAGTCGATCAAAATTAAAAACTGTTGTTTACAACAAACCTTTTAATTATTCAAAACTGGTCACTTTCGTCACACCAACGGATTCTTCTAACACACCAAGGGTTATCATCAAAACACCTGAGTCTTCTAATGTTAATCCCCAACCAGATTACGCACAAACTTATGGTCCTTTACCTTCCATCAGTGAAGTAAACTCAAAACCTGAAAATCAAAAAATTCTTAGATATTTTGACATTTTCATGGCTGACCTCAAAATTTTACAACATGAGATAGAATATTGTTCTGAAATCAAAACTGATCATTTTCAATCGCCTCTGGCGCGAGAACAAAGAGACATTTTTCAGAAAAATCTTTTACCTAACGTTAAAAATTTGAAAAGTTGTGCATTAGCTTGGGAAAAGGATTTTCATAAGGAACTTGGAGTGATGAAGGTCGTTTTCGAGAAAACTGAAACATCTATTTCTAATACTAAACGTAAAAAGAAAATGTTGAGAAAAGATGTTGATCGACTCTTAAAAGATGTTATCTGTGCTGATATCCATAATGTTGTGTTACTCCATTCTTTGCCACATGCATCTGATTATATCTCTGCTGATAATGTTGACTCTGTGGTAACTGTTGAGAATACTGATAAGATACTTCAAATCGAGTCTTTAAAAGCTGAAAATGAATGATTACTTAACGAACTTTACAATGCAAAACGTCGTCTTAATTGGTGTGAAAAAGATATTCACAATCAACAACTTGGTTTTCAAAAGAAAATCGCTCAGTTGCAAACAAAATCTTTTGATCCTAAAATTGAGCAACTGGATGATCAAAACGTGTCTTTGAAAAGTCAAATCTCAAAATATGAACAAGAACTTGTAAAAATTAAACAGGAATATGGTGTCATATTTGATTTACTCAATAAGACTCGTCATGAAGCATCCAACGAACTTGATCACTATCTTGCTCACACTAGAGAAGTCATGAATTTTGCTGGTAATATTCGTTCTGAAAATCAAGATTTGATTCACACTATCTCAAAGTTAAGAGAAATGTTAGGAAAGTATGAACAACTCCCGCCAACCATCATTAAGATATTAGCACCTGTAACACTTAGTAATCGTGCACCTAGAATCCCTACTGCCAAATCACAAGTTGCTAACGTGCTTCCTTCTACTGAAACAGGAATAGTTGCGTCTTTTCCAAACGTCCGCACTTCACAGCCTAGGAGCACTCAATCGAAGAATAGGAAGTTGTGACCTAAGAAAAGATCAATAAGGAATGCTAAAGTAGAAGAACACCCTAGGACTATGAATAAGACTCACGTTGCTTCCACTATAGATATTGCGTCTGGCAAATGTAATAGAAATAGTGATGTATCGAATGCTAAACCGTTAAGTACTTTTGATATTCAGTTTGATGCACCTTGTGTTATTTGTCGTAAAAGTATGAATTCTGATTGTCATGATAAATGTGTTGCTAAAGCTATAATCTCTCGTTTACGGAATCCTAAGAATCGGAATACCTCTAGGCCCACTAATCATTCTAAGTCTGTGCTTGGTAGACCGCCCTCTTTAGATTCTACGTCATGTGTGGTTGTCCCTGTAGCTCCAGTTTCACCTCCTAAGAATGTAGTACCACCTAGTGCATTCACAAAGACTAAAGCAAACAGTAGTTATAGATGGCAGAAATGGATATATAACACATTAGGATTTAAATGGATGCCTAAAGTTATTAATGTGTGTATATCTACTATCACTGCTTCGGAACCCTCTAACATTTCGGGTTCCACATCTACTTCTATTCCATCTGTGTCGTCTGTGTGTAATGCAGGTGATACAGATCATTCTCTGGATTGTTGATAGCGGATGTTCCCGACACATGACAGGCAACCTTAAACTGTTATCAAACTTTATTGCAAAGTTCATTGGCACTGTCAGGTTCGGGAATGATCACTTCGCAGCAATCATGGGCTACGGAGATTATGTCAATGGGAACATCGAAATCAGCAGGGTTTACTATGTGGAAGGCCTCGGTCACAATCTGTTCTCAGTAGGTCAGTTTTGTGATGGAGATTTGGAGGTTGCTTTCCGGGAGAAAACTTGTTTCATTCGTGATCTACAAGGAAATGACCTTATGTCTGGCTCGCGTAATTCTAGTCTCTACACTATCTCTATGCAAGACATGGTTGCTTCATCTCCCATATGCTTACTTTCAAAGGCAACATCAACAAAATCCTGGCTATGGCACCGTCGTCTCTCACATCTAAACTTTCAAACCATTACCAACCTTGCTCGACACAAACTTGTTGAAGGTCTCCCACGATTCCGGTATTCAAAAGATCACCTTTGCTCAGCTTGTGAACAAGGAAAAAGCACTCATGCTCATTTTCCTTCAAAAGTGGAACACAACTCTCAGCATGTGCTTCATCTTTTTCACATGGATTTGTGTGGCCCAATGCTCGTGCAAACGATCAATGGCAAATGCTACATCTTAGTAATTGTTGATGACTACTCACGACGGACTTGGGTCTACTTTCTTCGAATCAAAGACCAAGCTCCACAAATGATCATCACCTTTCTCACGAAAATTCAAGTTCAGCTCCGGAACATCGTCCGCCAAATAAGAACAGACAAAGGAACTGAATTTGTTAACCAAACCCTTCGTGAATTTTATGAGAAAGTGGGAATTCAGCATCAAACATCTATTGCACGTACACCAGAACAAAACGGAGTTGTTGAAAGACGATACCGAACGTTAGTGGAAGCTGCAAGAACAATGTTAATCAATGCTAAACTTCCAGATTACTTGTGGGCAAAAGCTGTATCTACTGCATGCTATACTCAAAACCGTTTTATGATCACAAAACGCCACAACAAAACACCTTTCGAGCTTGTCCACAACCATAAACCGAATCTCAAACACTTTCATGTATTTGGATCCCTTTGCTATCCGAATAATGATCGTGATGATTTTGGAAAGCTCAAAGCCAAAGCCGACATTGGAGTCTTTATTGGATATTGTGAGAATTCTAAAGGTTACCGGATCTGGAATCGTCGTACAAAACAGGTGATGGAAACGATTCATGCTCATTTTGATGAACTCACGGAAATGGCTTCTGAGTATAACAGCTTAGAACCCGGTCACAACCGTTTAAACTTCCCTCAACCCCCATCATCAGCTGAACAAAGCCCCCAGCTCACTCGTCAACAAATGGAAAGGTTATTTGCTCCTCTGTTCAGTGACGATATTGATGAACGTGCTCCAGGTATATCCGCTGTTTCCGCTGCTCAACCTGATACTACTCTTATACCTGATACACCTGCTACAACAACTACCGTTGAAGATGCACCTACACCAGTTGAACAAACCGCTTCCAACAAATGCGTTCTTTAACCCGTTTGCTAATGACACTGCTGTACCTGATGTCGCGGAATCATCAACAAACCATTTGAATCCTCAGAATCTGCACAATGTATACCAACATCAACCCTCTACACATCGATGGACAAAAGACCATCCTCTGGCTAATATTATTGGCAACCTGAATCAACCAGTCGTTACGAGACAACGTCTTCGCACAGATGGTGAACATTGCATTTATGCACTCACTGTCTGCCAATCTGAGCCTAAAAACATTAAAGACGCAATGACAAAAGACAACTGGATTGAATCCATGTAAGAAGAACTCAACCAATTCAAACTTCTTGAAGTATGGGAACTGGTTGAAAGACCAACAAGGGTCTACGTCATTGGTCTCAAATGGATTTGGAAACACAAATTGGATGCTGAAGGGAACGTAATCCGAAACAAGTCACGTCTAGTTGCTAAGGGTTATCGTCAGGAAGAGGGAATAGACTTTGAAGAATCTTTTGCTCCAGTTGCTCGTCTTGAGGCTGTTCGGATATTTCTCGCGTTCGCGGCTCATATGAATATGACGGTCTTTCAGATGGATGTCAAAACTGCCTTTCTCAACGGACAACTGAAAGAAACGGTTTATGTCAGCCAACCCGAAGGATTCGTTGATCCTGAGTTCCCGAACCATGTATACAAACTAAACAAAGCTCTCTATGGTCTCAAACAAGCCCCTCGGGCATGGTACGATAAGCTATCATCTTTCCTCATTTCTAATAATTTCACCAAAGGTTCGGTTGACCCAACTCTTTTTATACAATATCACGGGGCACATATCTTAATTGTTCAAATTTACGTGGATGATATCATTTTTGGGTCTACACATAAAAAGTTTTCAATCGCTTTTGCAAAACTAATGAAGAAAAATTTTGAAATGTCCATGATGGGTGAACTTACGTTCTTTCTAGGACTGCAAGTTCATCAATCACCCCGTGGTATTTTCTTGAGTCAGTCCAAATATGCCCTTGATTTGTTAAACAAATTTGGAATGAAAACCTGTGATACTTATGCCACACCAATGACTCATACCAAGAAGCTAGACGCTGATTTACATGGGAAATTAGTGGACCCTACCAAATACCGAAGTATTATTGGGTCTCTCATGTATCTAACAGCTAGCAGACCTGATATTGTCTTTGCCGTTTATCTATGCTCCCGTTATCAGTCGCGACCAACTGAAACCCACCTCTCTGAGGCTAAAAGAATCCTCCGATACATCAAGGAAACCATTAACTTGGGGATCTGGTATCCGAAGGATTCTGGTTTTGAACTAATCGCCTTTTCAGATGCTGACCAAGCAGGATGCTTAGACTCAAGGAAAAGTACTTCAGGAGCACTACAATTTCTTGGTGATAAACTGGTGTCTTGGCAATCAAAGAAGCAGGATTGTACATCGCTGTCATCAACCGAAGCAGAATATGTAGCCATGTCCACGTGTTGTGCTCAAGTCATATGGATGAGAACACAACTCAAAGACTATGGTTACGTATTTGACAGAATCCCGATGTACTGCGACAATCGGAGTGCCATTGCGATCTCGTGCAACTCAGTTCAGCACTCGAAATCAAAGCACATCGATCTACGCTATCATTTCATCAAGGACCACGTGGAACAGGGTACTGTTGAATTATACTTCGTGGGTACAGAATACCAATTGGCAGATCTTCTCACCAAAGCCTTGCCTCCCGCTAGGTTTAATGAGTTGGTCCACCGAATTGGTATGAGGTGTTTGACTCAAGAGGAATTGGATGACCTCCTAAAACAGTCTTAAAAACCTGTCAAACACCAAAATCTCTTTTGTAAATACATTTTTCAAAAACAAAATACAAAAATATAAAACCTGATAAAACAACAAAAATATTCTTCTAATCTAATTTTCTTTCAACATGGCAAGTACATTTCTTCCATCAACACTTTAATCTTTCAAAATTCAGTACTTTTCCGATCAAGTGTTGAGGGGGAAAAATACTCACTTAACTGTTTCAAAACATATGTGTACTTGCATGTTATTATATCCCGGTTGTTTCTTTTATCAATGGTGGTAAACTTTTCTGGTTAAATGACACTCGTCGGACTAAAATTTATAACCTTTCATCATTTATTAAGTCGAGGGGGAGTGTCGTCAAGTTTCTTTCTTAATATCTTTGCTTGGTAACCAAAATGGAAGTTAAATGGCTTTGTATGTAAAAGGAAAAGGTGGAGGGACCAAAATTGTATTTTAATAAAACACCTCCCACCTAACTTTTTCACTTCACATTTAATACTCTCAACCAAAAAAGATCCTACGCCTAAGAATCAATTGACAAATCCGTGCTTTTGATCATCATTTTGTAAGTGATTTCGTGTTTACAACATGTTTTTAAGCAATGGTTTTGAATTTTTCAAAAATCCAACGGTTAAAACGTTGTATAATCTTGTTTTTGTGGTCTACGCGTATGTGTATGATCACATGATAAAGATTGTGTGTTTATGGTTAAAAGGATAGTGTCAAAACGTTTCTAATACTTCAATGATATCGTTTTAATCATCAAAACTCACCCAGAATCACGAATTGAATGATTTATGAAATTAGGGTTTATGAGTGGTTTTGGGTATTTTCAAATGTGAAGGTTCTTGGTCAAAAATATTATTGTGTGATACTCATATCATGTTGAATTAAAGGTTTCCAGGCTCTATAACCACCCAGAAACTCTCATTGATTAAAAATTGGATGTTAGGGTTTAAAGTTCTTGAGTTTGGGTATTTTTGATTCACCACGATTTAGATGTTATAACTCTGTTATTAGACTCTCATAACATCAATGACCTACCAGAATTGAATTGGTGCTAATCCTATGGTTAAAACTCTTATGCGTAATTCATAACCCTTAGGGTTTTGACCTACGCGTAAGTGTTTCTACGCATAAAATGTTTAACAAGCTTTCATGCCATGATTTGATTTTAGAATGAATATAAGTGTTAATATTGATGATATGATGGTTTTATTTCAGGCTTGCTACGCATAAAATTCAGAATCAAGGTTGATTGTTACTCTACGCATAAGGATTACCTTACGCGTAGGCAGTTATGCGTAAGAGAAATCCTACGCGTAACTACTACGCATAAGGTTCTACAATGGGACTACGCGTATCCTGTGAAGGATATGCGTAAACAGTGACTCTACGCATAAGGTCTACTCTTACGAGTAATCCTTACGCGTAAGGTCTTTATACGCCTACGCATAAGCCCTACGCATAAGGTCCCCTTTTCCTACGCGTAACATTTCTTACGCGTAAGTAAGGATCCTACGCATAAGCCTACGCCTACGCATATACTTCTTCTGTTTACGCGTAACTTTCCCAAATCTACGCCTATGCCTTTATTGACCTTCGTTATGAATTGTTACGTGTACAAACTTGTTAATAAACAAATCATATCGTCACAAATCCAATAATGTCACTAATAAACTTAAACGTTTGATATGTTGTGAACTATAAGTGATAACATAAACTTTAAAACTTAAAGTTAACTAACTCACGAAACATTTCACGACGTCATTAGACTATTGGACAAACAAGTGACTTAGGACTCGTAACAATCATTGACACTGTACATTCAATAACTAGACAATAAAACCTTCTATTGACTAACATTATGTCTTTCGATATGTTGGTTCTTTTGGCTAATGTTATTTCAGATCACGACATGGCTGCTCAAATGAATGTGGATGCACCAGAAGTTCTCACAATTGCTGACATCTTCCCCAATGGCTATCCTAGAAAGATTGGAAAGAACAACCTTAGGGTTGACTTTGAAACCCTCACATGCTCAGAATCTTCTTGTCTCATTGCTGTGGATATTCTAAGGAATCATCCCTACCAGAACATGCTCTCACACTCTGCTACTGTACCGGAAATCTACATTCAGCAATTCTGGAATTCTATGCAGAGGATCACAGGTCAAAGTGCAGTGACAGTGACAATTATTCACAAACAAGTCACCATCACTCATGCTGACTTACGGACTGTTCTTCTCATTCCTGAAATTGAGCCAACTGACTTCTTTGCCACAGCTACTGAAGAGACAGTTCTGCAATTTCTTCTTGACATTGGCTATGATGAAGCTTCAGGGATTGTTACTAAGCATTCTCACGTGGAGCTTAAGAACATTCCTCAACCGTGGAGAACCCTCTACATCATCATTACCAAGTCTGTTTCTGGTCGTGACAGTGGATATGAGCATCCAAAGCTCATGGAACTGCAAATCTTCTGGTCTTTGATCAATAAGAAGGACATCGAAATCGAAGCACTGATATGGGAGGACATGGTGCTATCTCACAAGAAGCTTGGCTCAAAGATTCCCTATGTCAGATACACAAAGCTTTTGATCCAGAGAGCACTTGGGCTTAATCCTGATATTCCCATGAGGCTCAATGACCCTGACAATCACGACTTATTGTCCAAACCTATCCTTTCTATCAGAATCAAGGAATCGACAACTAAGAAGCAGGGTGCCGTGCTGCCTGATCACCTTCTATCTAAAGAACTCAAGAATCTTGAAACGTACAAAAGGTATCTAGTAGCAGTAAAAGAAGGCAAAGTTGGTCATCTTGATGAAAAACCTTCAGGAACTCCTACTCGGAGAACCAGAAGAGGAAGTGCTGGAAGTTCTGAAAGTTATAGGAAGCTTCCCAAAAGGAATCCTCCTCGTAAAAGGATTGTTCCCGTAAAGGAAGCTGAACCTATTCCCACACCTGAACCGCAAAGAAAGCTTGTGGACGAAAGCTCTGAAGGTACTGAATCAGAAGAAGAGATTACTTACTCTGAAAGTGCAAAGGATGACACTCCATTAGTACCGAAACCTCCTAGTCCTCCAGCTGACCTAGGAAAAGGAAAGACTCCTGTACTTGTGCCATATGAAGAAAGCTCAGAAAGTGATGAAGAGCAACTAGATAAATCCTACAGGAAGAAGTTTAAATTAGTTAGACACCTTCAAAAAGCTAAAGAATTTGAACAAGAACAAATGGGTGGCCCCGGAGGATCAAGTGGTGCTGTCCACTCTTCACCAGGTCCTGATGCGGTTAATCGACCCGATAAGGGATCTGGTGCCACCACTCTTGTGCAACAACAAAAGCTTGTGGAGGATACTATCGAATATGAGTTTGAGAAACCTGAAACTGAGAAGTCTAAGAAAGATAAAGATGCTGATTATGACAAGCTGCTTCTGGAAAGTCCTACACGTTCACAGAAGGAAACTTCTGAACCGCCCAAGGTCCCCGAGTCTCCTCATGTCTCCTCCTCATCAGATTCTTCATCTCACTCCTCACCACCACCATCAAAGAAATCAACCAAATCAACATCCAAATCTGTGAAGAAACTGTCACACCCCCAAATTACCTGTTTTGCAGCGGAATGGAATTCCTGGGGATTGACTGTCATAGCATCATAATCACAGTTATATTGAACGACCTAAAGTGTCGTTTGGAAAATACATCGTTTGATTTAATAAAATAATCAGAGTTACAACATAGGTCCCAAAAGTTTACAAAGTTTGCGGAAATATAAATATATTACAAGTCCAAACGATGGTTTTGAAAGAAAGTGCCATAATGTACAATGATGTAAGTCGACGCCGCGACTCAAAAAGTGGTTCCTTAACCATGCCATGATGATAATGCCTTAGTCACCTGAAAATACATTGCTAAAACGGTCAACAATAATGTTGGTGAGAATTCATAGGTTTGGTAAATGTTTTATACGACTACGCAAGTATAGATCAGGTATGACAATCATGTCACATAAAAATGTTACAGGCATGACAATTATGTCACGTATAAATGTTACAATTGCTATAAGCCCATGACACCGAAACTAGACTGTTCATAATGTAGGCCCCAATAGAGTGTTTGCCAGACAACTCAATAATGTTATTAAATGAGATGCATCCGTATGACTAGTTGGGATTCACCAACCCGGATGGAGGCGTCACCCTCGATAGATCTATCCACTCACCCTCGCTTCTAAGATTAACGGTTCATGTTCAGGTAAAGGGGACTTTCAATTGGCAATGCGGTAACTTAAGCAATGTAAATGAATTTAACATACTTGGTATCGTAATAAAATGTTGTGCAATGTATTCTCCCCCGTAGATTTGAAATGAAGTAAAAACTTGAATAAATCGGGGCTATGAAAACTCACTTGGTAAACTGGTATGATGACAAGAGTGAGTACACTGAGGTATAGCGGGATGCTTTAATCGGGACCTATTACGAATGATATGATATGTAATGAGTTATGATGTAATGTTATGATATGCATGCATTACGTATGTTATTTATACCATTTGCGAGTTTTGAAAATAATACTTATCGTCGAAAAATACTCTTTTGACGTCTTGACCATTCTTAAATCACTTTATAAGTTTTTTACGTCAAAATGTCATCCTACAATGGTTTCGTAATGATTTATAGTGAAATTATCACTTTTCGTCGTAAATCAATGCCGTCGGAAATTTCATGAAAGTGACAAAAATGGCTTTGAAAGACTAGTCGTAAAATGGTGTACGTCGATCGTTAGGAAACGAACTCGACGGTTTTGGAAAGTTTGTATCAAAATCTAGAAGTTTCAGTTCAGGAGTTTTCGACATAAAGGTCTCGATCATAAAGATAATAAGGGTTAAAGATGGTGATTTTGTCTAATTGTTGTGTAAAAAGTGAGTTTCGGCCAAGTTTAAGCATCCGTAAATAATTTATTAAAACTCCGCTATACAAACGGTTGGTCGTTTTAGAAAATATGCTTGGTGATCTTGATTTTACTAGAAGACATCTCGTTACAAAAAGTTCCACATCATTGATAAAAACAGCCGTCAACATGGTCGTTTTAGTTACCGTAACACTTATCTCGTAAAAATAATATAGTTTTTCTAAAAATAATAGTTACGGCAAATTTATGAAAACGTGCATATCTTAGTCGTTTCAAATCCGTTTTCTACGTATTATATGTCCTTAGCTTCGTATCAAAGTATACTAATATATTTTTGATAAGTCGAAATAATTTGTAAAGCTTAAGGCTCGTTTTTGACTCGTACAAGATAAAAATAGTATGCTGAAATTTCTGAAAAATATATATTTCGTCGTCAAACTTTAAAAATTCATAGCTCCTTCGTTATAACTCCGTTTTAATCCGTTCAAGCGGCCACGGATTCGTTTTAAAGTATATTTTCTAAATATCAAGGCCAAAATTTCGTGCCTACTGTCGGATTTTCCAGAAAAATAAAACAAGGACAGAACACATTTTATACTAGTCGAAAATAGTTTTTCTCGTACTAAACCTATTCCAATCCCTTCAAATCAACTCCAAAGCTAATCTAATCCTACCATACACCTTCTTAGGGTGTCATGGGTTCCTAAACATCATCAAGACCAAAATATACCAAGGGAATAATTATAGGATGACTTTATATATATATAACTCTAAAAATCATGTAAAAATGGTATAAATCAACATAAGTCTTGCATGTTTGCTATGAAAATGATAAAATACATATGTAATGATAAGAAAAGATGAAAAATGATAGAAACATGCTTACAAGCTATTATGATGAGGTGCAAAGAACAAGGTTAGCCTAAACACTCTAGGTTTTTATTTCAAAACCTTATTAAGAGTGTGATTCTAGATTGTTTAAACACTTGAGCTTGAAAAATTGATGATCCCTTGTGAAAACCTTATGATGGCCGGTTGGAGAGGAAGAAGAAACCAAGAGAGAATTTGATTTTTACTACTTGTGAATTATTAGATACATGAATGAGATAAATGAAAGTGTAAGTCTTATATGTAAGTGTATAAACATAAACAATCAAAGACCATTCCACAATTAATGTCACCCTCCCCCTTGGTCGGCCAAGGGGGGAGGAATTTGTAGATATTTTTTTTTTTTTATAAAATGAATTGTGTAAATATTTGTGTAATTGTTACAAATGTAGGAAAATGTATAAGTAAAGGTAAATGGTAACTTTTTGGTACAAGTAAATTTTTAATAGATCAAAATAGAGTATAATGATTTTATAAAATTGTAAAAATACATTCCTTGTAAAATTTGAGTGATAAAATAATTACCGAGTAGTTTTTAAGAAAAACGTCGTAATAATATAAATTTTAACGATTTATGTACAAAATAAATTTAAAACACTAGGTAAACTAAAAATATAGTTTTTATAAACTAAATGTAAGTATAAAAATATCTCGGGATCATTTTTGAAAATAACGGATTAAATGCTCAAAATAATAACTCACGCGATAACGTTTATTTAATATAAAATTTACGCGTTTAAAGTAAAATGCAATGTCATGAATGAACTAATATGATGCAAATGATGTAAATGAAATGTAGACTAAACTTATTCCATATGAAATGTTCGTGATGATATGATCATGAATTCGCCGCTAAACCATAAAGGTTACGCGAATTTGGTACACGTAAACCTAGTTTACGATAAATGTTGAAATTGTGAAGCATGAATTGTTTCGAGAAATGACCTGAAAGTACGGGTTGTCACATTCGCCCATCCAAAAAGGAATTCAGTCCCTGAATTCAATTGTTGTTAGGTCCTACAGTGTTATCGGTGAAAGGTAAAGATATCTGGGTCGTATTGGTTCGTCCAGTGTTTTTCTAAATCGTACCACTCCTTTCCAGGACGGGTCCTTGTGCATAATTTGTTGCCCACTTGAGGTTCTAATGGTTTGCGGCTTATGGGACATATCTCCAAATTTGCATCGCATAACGATGTAGCTTATCTAGCTATATGTTGTTATTTGTAAATGATTCTTGATTTGTATGACTTCTTTGTTTGTTTCATGAATGAGTTATGGACTAATGAATTGGACTTTCCTGATTTTAATCCTTGAATAAGTGATTGATACCTCAATCTTACAGTGCCTCAAATGGTGTAGTCAATATGTTCATGAGCTAACTATTGTTGCAAAGAAACTTGTCGATGGAGAATGATTTGCCTAACCATTTCTAGAAAGTCATATTGGCTTGAGCATATTATCTAATGTGGGAATTGCTCTCTAGCTCTAACCATTGAGCTGAGGATAGTAGGCGGTAATCATGTCCTAGTAGGTTTCATGGAAATCCTGAAATGACTGTCAGCAGTCCAAGGTGAATCGAATAGCTTATAATAGGTACAACTGAAATTGATACCACGTGTCTCGTGTTAGATTTCAAAATGTTAAATCTGTCGGAAAGAACCATATTGAAAAGAATAGATTATAGGTAACAGTTGTGATTCCTCGAGTTTCTAGTCCTATCGAATGTCATGACCTGAGTCTTACTTGCCTAAGGTGCTTAGTCTCTATGACTAAAATGTTTATTGTTTGATTATCGAAGTGTTTCCATGCTCCATGTAGTAAAGTCATAAACCTTAAATATTTAAGTGAGGTGGTGTAGTGGTTGATTTTCAAGACTTGTTTCAATATTGAGTGCTTCCAAAAAAAAATAGTTCATCCCTAATATTGTTATCATGCTAGCAAGAAAATAGATATCAGCTCATACTATGTTGAAGAATGTTTGTTCTAGTTTCACTTGTAGATGGGGAGTCATTGATTGTCCGACATGTTCAAACCTGTGGCATCTCTTGATATGGAAGTGAGGTTACTTGGAATTTCTAGAGAACACAATGCCTTAGGGGAAGTTTATATCGATAACCTTAATTTAACCAAATTTTCCTTTAAGGAAAACTCATTGTAGGGAAATTCACATATTGTTGAAGTTATGTTTAGTGAAATGTTCTGTAGTCTCGATTAGAATATTTGGTTTTATCCCTATAGTGTTGCTTCATGGGTATTCGCTTCATATTAAATCTCGTAACTCGGTCTAGCTAGTACTTTTGGAATGATAGGGTTTGGATTCTAATCCAACATAGTGGTTCGGAAGGTCTCGTGATGTCTTAAGATTTTTGTCGAGTTTTGAATCATCCTACCACCTAGTTCTAGTCCTTGTTGGTAATTCCAAAATCCTTTCATTGTTTTCTTGTATCGAGGAATCCTCCTCACAGATGGTATAGGAAGTCTTTCCTAAAAAGGTCACTCGTCAAATCCCAACTTATCGGTTGAGTGAGAGATAACTGGCGTAAGCATCTATAGAGTGTTAACAAAAAAAGAAATGTTTATGCACGATATATCTGATTATAAAACTTTGCTTTCAAATGAGAATTGTTTTAGGAGATTTGAAATGATGCTTGTTACTTTCATGACATAATTCTTCCTGAATTATACATAGGTGATCAGGCCATGTATAATCAAGGACAAATGATGTGATTTTTTTTTTTTTTTTTTTTTTTTTTTTTTTTTTTTTCTGAGTAACATGAAAATCGTTTCGCATGAGGATTTTAAATCGTTGATAAAATGACTGAAAACCAATTGATAAGTTGGTAATAAAACAACTTGCGTTAAAACTTTATGAAACAACGTTTCTAAGATGGTGATAAAATAGTTCGAAATAAAATCAAGTGAAATAATTTCATAGTAGCAGGATAATTTGGAATAAAATTTGTTGGATGGTTTGTAGGATACATAGGAGAACCTTATCGAGTAGTAATAGTCCACTAATTGGTCGAGAATAAAGTTGGCCTAACCCCTAGTAAGATAGTGATGTATCGTCGTGAAATGATGGAAAATTGGGCAATTGGAGTAAGGAATGAAATAAACAAGGTGGTGATTATCGTAGAGATAATAAATGATGAGGATTACATTAGCTAGAAAGGTACTTATTATCTGTTCCTGTTGGTGGTATAATCGTGTTTCAAGTGTAGGAGTAGTAGGCGGTCTAGCAACAATAGCCCTAGAACTCTCACAGTCCTCAAACCTATGAGATGGTGTAGTGTCTATAGTCTTAGTGGTAGGTGGTAATGGTGTGTCAAATCATGCACGCTTCCCAAGCTGCAAGTCAGGTGTATGAGTATCGTGTATGAGATGTGATGGTACGGATGGTGCTCAAAATGATAATGATAAAAATGATAACAATGATGATAATGGAAATCCTTGTGGTGAGTTAAGAAAATAGGTTCATTAGGACTAAGCCTATAAGTTCTACCAAATGGTATAATCTGTCCCAACAAAATGATAAAAATTGTCCTGATCCTACAGTGAATCAATAGTGATCATGATGGTGTAGTTGCAACTTCGTCCTCCTAAAAGGTCTCAGTGTCATCGTCTGATGTTATCGGTGTTGAGTCAACTGATGTTAAAATTATGATAGGGACTGACAAGGCATTCTCCATGTCAAAGTGATGTGAGTATAATGGGATGGGTATTTGAAGGCATCTATGTGACAATCGAGTTCGAAATGAAAGTAAATAACTCGTAAAATGTGCGTATAAAACCTGTATAGTGACTATGTACTATGATGAAATGACGAGATGCTATGATGATGTAGTTATAGTCTAGGGTCAATGATGCAACCTAGTTCTCTATAACCGAAGCTCTGATGCCAATCTGTCACACCCCCAAATTACCTGTTTTGCAGCGGAATGGAATTCCTGGGGATTGACTGTCATAGCATCATAATCACAGTTATATTGAACGACCTAGAGTGTCGTTTGGAAAATACATCGTTTGATTTAATAAAATAATCAGAGTTACAACATAGGTCCCAAAAGTTTACAAAGTTTGCGGAAATATAAATATATTACAAGTCCAAACGATGGTTTTGAAAGAAAGTGCCATAATGTACAATGATGTAAGTCGACGCCGCGACTCAAAAAGTGGTTCCTTAACCATGCCATGATGATAATGCCTTAGTCACCTGAAAATACATTGCTAAAACGGTCAACAATAATGTTGGTGAGAATTCATAGGTTTGGTAAATGTTTTATACGACTACGCAAGTATAGATCAGGTATGACAATCATGTCACATAAAAATGTTACAGGCATGACAATTATGTCACGTATAAATGTTACAATTGCTATAAGCCCATGACACCGAAACTAGACTGTTCATAATGTAGGCCCCAATAGAGTGTTTGCCAGACAACTCAATAATGTTATTAAATGAGATGCATCCGTATGACTAGTTGGGATTCACCAACCCGGATGGAGGCGTCACCCTCGATAGATCTATCCACTCACCCTCGCTTCTAAGATTAACGGTTCATGTTCAGGTAAAGGGGACTTTCAATTGGCAATGCGGTAACTTAAGCAATGTAAATGAATTTAACATACTTGGTATCGTAATAAAATGTTGTGCAATGTATTCTCCCCCGTAGATTTGAAATGAAGTAAAAACTTGAATAAATCGGGGCTATGAAAACTCACTTGGTAAACTGGTATGATGACAAGAGTGAGTACACTGAGGTATAGCGGGATGCTTTAATCGGGACCTATTACGAATGATATGATATGTAATGAGTTATGATGTAATGTTATGATATGCATGCATTACGTATGTTATTTATACCATTTGCGAGTTTTGAAAATAATACTTATCGTCGAAAAATACTCTTTTGACGTCTTGACCATTCTTAAATCACTTTATAAGTTTTTTACGTCAAAATGTCATCCTACAATGGTTTCGTAATGATTTATAGTGAAATTATCACTTTTCGTCGTAAATCAATGCCGTCGGAAATTTCATGAAAGTGACAAAAATGGCTTTGAAAGACTAGTCGTAAAATGGTGTACGTCGATCGTTAGGAAACGAACTCGACGGTTTTGGAAAGTTTGTATCAAAATCTAGAAGTTTCAGTTCAGGAGTTTTCGACATAAAGGTCTCGATCATAAAGATAATAAGGGTTAAAGATGGTGATTTTGTCTAATTGTTGTGTAAAAAGTGAGTTTCGGCCAAGTTTAAGCATCCGTAAATAATTTATTAAAACTCCGCTATACAAACGGTTGGTCGTTTTAGAAAATATGCTTGGTGATCTTGATTTTACTAGAAGACATCTCGTTACAAAAAGTTCCACATCATTGATAAAAACAGCCGTCAACATGGTCGTTTTAGTTACCGTAACACTTATCTCGTAAAAATAATATAGTTTTTCTAAAAATAATAGTTACGGCAAATTTATGAAAACGTGCATATCTTAGTCGTTTCAAATCCGTTTTCTACGTATTATATGTCCTTAGCTTCGTATCAAAGTATACTAATATATTTTTGATAAGTCGAAATAATTTGTAAAGCTTAAGGCTCGTTTTTGACTCGTACAAGATAAAAATAGTATGCTGAAATTTCTGAAAAATATATATTTCGTCGTCAAACTTTAAAAATTCATAGCTCCTTCGTTATAACTCCGTTTTAATCCGTTCAAGCGGCCACGGATTCGTTTTAAAGTATATTTTCTAAATATCAAGGCCAAAATTTCGTGCCTACTGTCGGATTTTCCAGAAAAATAAAACAAGGACAGAACACATTTTATACTAGTCGAAAATAGTTTTTCTCGTACTAAACCTATTCCAATCCCTTCAAATCAACTCCAAAGCTAATCTAATCCTACCATACACCTTCTTAGGGTGTCATGGGTTCCTAAACATCATCAAGACCAAAATATACCAAGGGAATAATTATAGGATGACTTTATATATATATAACTCTAAAAATCATGTAAAAATGGTATAAATCAACATAAGTCTTGCATGTTTGCTATGAAAATGATAAAATACATATGTAATGATAAGAAAAGATGAAAAATGATAGAAACATGCTTACAAGCTATTATGATGAGGTGCAAAGAACAAGGTTAGCCTAAACACTCTAGGTTTTTATTTCAAAACCTTATTAAGAGTGTGATTCTAGATTGTTTAAACACTTGAGCTTGAAAAATTGATGATCCCTTGTGAAAACCTTATGATGGCCGGTTGGAGAGGAAGAAGAAACCAAGAGAGAATTTGATTTTTACTACTTGTGAATTATTAGATACATGAATGAGATAAATGAAAGTGTAAGTCTTATATGTAAGTGTATAAACATAAACAATCAAAGACCATTCCACAATTAATGTCACCCTCCCCCTTGGTCGGCCAAGGGGGGAGGAATTTGTAGATATTTTTTTTTTTTTTTTATAAAATGAATTGTGTAAATATTTGTGTAATTGTTACAAATGTAGGAAAATGTATAAGTAAAGGTAAATGGTAACTTTTTGGTACAAGTAAATTTTTAATAGATCAAAATAGAGTATAATGATTTTATAAAATTGTAAAAATACATTCCTTGTAAAATTTGAGTGATAAAATAATTACCGAGTAGTTTTTAAGAAAAACGTCGTAATAATATAAATTATAACGATTTATGTACAAAATAAATTTAAAACACTAGGTAAACTAAAAATATAGTTTTTATAAACTAAATGTAAGTATAAAAATATCTCGGGATCATTTTTGAAAATAACGGATTAAATGCTCAAAATAATAACTCACGCGATAACGTTTATTTAATATAAAATTTACGCGTTTAAAGTAAAATGCAATGTCATGAATGAACTAATATGATGCAAATGATGTAAATGAAATGTAGACTAAACTTATTCCATATGAAATGTTCGTGATGATATGATCATGAATTCGCCGCTAAACCATAACGGTTACGCGAATTTGGTACACGTAAACCTAGTTTACGATAAATGTTGAAATTGTGAAGCATGAATTGTTTCGAGAAATGACCTGAAAGTACGGGTTGTCACAGAAACCACCTCGATCTTGGATTTCTCATACTCATGAAAGAATTGTGAAAGTTGTCCAACAAGTCAGAAAGAAGGACATGCTCTACAGAAAACTGAATTGGTTTGCTGACCAAATACAGTACTTAAATGATGAGAATGACAAGATGCAGAAAGAAAGGGAATTCGTTCAGAAGTTCATGAAAAGTCATCGTCAAGAGGAACTGAACGAAATGATCGAAGGTTACACTAACAAGTATCTTCTGGATATCGTACCTAAAGTCACAAAGGAAATGTTTACCAGACAACTATATCCGAATCTTATGCAGATAGCCAAGCAAACTATAAGATCAACACCTTTAACCGTCACAATCAATCCATCTGATCCTGTAGTTTTCTCGGATAATGAATTGGTGGCCAAGCTCATCACACAAATGTCTAAACGATCTGGGACATTTAATTCTGATGAAGGAAAGCTGTTTCAAGCATTGCTGGACTACCAACTCAAAGAAGCATGTAGATTCGAAGCAGAAAGGCCTAAACGTCCTAGAGACGATGAAGATAAGGATCAGGATAAGCATGATAAAGCTAAACGTCAGAAGAAGTCTGGTGAATCATCTTCTATGTTACCTCCTCTCCAACGGACTCCTACTCAACAAAGGTCTCCTCCTCGTTCTTCTACAGATAAACCTTAGGATGATTCCGAGTTACCACCCCTGACTCAGAAAACCGGTGATCACTTTGAGTATACGGGTGGTGACGATGAAGAGGTCCTTGAGCCCCTACAACAACCCACCTCTCCCAAACAAGTTAAGAAACCAGAATCCTCATCTAGGCCAAAACAAAAGAAGAAGAAGGCGCCCATGGCTGACATCGTATCATGGCTAGATAACGATAAAACAGATGAATTTGAATGGTTCTCTACACTTGTTAACTCAACTCCCTACCCTGAAGAAGTTCAAGATCTGGTAGACGGTAATACATTGGAGCATGCTAAGATTATGCAAGAAAAGTTCCATGTGAAGAAGATGACGAAATCCGAGTTGAGGCGAATCAAGAATGAAGCTTTTCAACTGTGGAAAGATAGCTCAGAAAGTGCCATCGAGGTTGAATATCACCTTGAAAACATTGCTCGAGCTATGTCTAACAACATGGATTGGCTCAACCCAGAAGCAAACGTCGACTTCACTAAACGGGACAACCCTCCATATTACACCGACTGGTCAAAACCACTACCAACGATCGGCCAACCAGATGAACCTAGGATCCCATTCAGATATTTCTTCAACAAAGACTTGGAATTTCTTCTACACGGTGGCGATGCATCAAGGAAATACGCTACATCTTTGACACTTCATTTCCGGCAGCCATATACTCAAACTGCATAGCTATCGAGGAAAGAGCTAATCACTTGTTCTCCAACAACGTGGAAGCATACGACCGAGATGCAATGTACGGGATTCATCATTGGCCGGAACGCCGAAGAATCTACTACCGCAGCTGCCAGGTTCAGAAGTCTCAACATGCAGTGTTCAGTACTAAGGATATCGTTGCCATCAAACACGTTGATCTGTCGACCAAATGGGACTACACCTTTCTCAAGAATATTGTGGTCAAAAGGCAAGATGAACGGGATTATGCATTCTCTGAAGCTGACTTTGAGAATTTATCTCTCAACGACATTGAAGACATGTACCTTGCCAAAGTACAGGGTCGCATGAGGCAATTTTCAACTGAAGTACAACGTGAATTCATCAAGTCACTGCTCATCTTCATCAGAAGCATAGTCATCAAAGAACGTGTAGAAGATCTCCAGCTGGCTGTTGAATCATATCAAACCCGTGTTAACTTCACCCCACCTCAGCTTGATCTTCCCGACATCAACCAGCTCTTACAATATACACTCATCAACAAACCATTCGGCGTCGTTTACCGCAGTGAACTTCAACGAAATTACTTAATGGCGTGTAGTGATCTTCACAAGTTTGGGGATCACACTTTGAAGATGGTTAGGGACGGATTGGCTTATAGGTTGAAGGATATACGTCAAAAGATTGGGTCTCCTAAGCGATGGAATTCTCAAGATAGAAGGGATGTGAGGAGAATCATCAGAATGATTGATGAAAGGTTGTTTCGAAGGGATCAGTTCAGAACGTTGGAAAGCTTTGTTGGTGGTCGACCCAGGATTAACATCACCGGCTATCAACGCCCTGTTCGCACTCCTGGCGACATCACTGCACTTCCTGGTACCCCTTGAATTGTTTCCTTCAATATTACATTTGGATGTATGATTATATATGTGAATGGCTTGTGCACACATAACAGTGTACAACCCATAATTGTCAAGAAAGGACCCTGTGGTACGCTTCAGTGCCACAATCCTTATAAAAGGAGCGAAAGCTTCTTACTTTTGAGTAAAACCTATCAAACCTTTCATTTTTTCAAGGTTTTGCTCAAAAGGACAAGTACTTCCCCATATGATTTTTCAAAACCTCAACCGTTTATATCACTAGTTGAGGGGGAGTATTTGAATTAAAACTTTGTTCACAAATTGTTCATAGTGGTCATCTTCCCGCAACACTCGAAATGGTCATATTTATTCTCAACTGTTCAAAAATAACATTTTATATGCCATTTTTGAGGGGGAGAAAATTATGTGATAAGAAATATGTTGTGTAAATGAAAATGAATCTTTGTGTAATAGACTTAACCTACGAATTGACGGTACTAAACTGTTAGTAACTCGAAAAGACTTGTCCTGGACGGGTAATAATTTCAAGCTAGTTCGCTAGTAATGTAAACGTGTCTCGCAAAGGACTTGTCCAAGTAGAATGTACCATTCGAGAAACTCTTGGTAGACATGAACTCTGACGGGTATGACAACCTTTCGAGGTTTGTCTACACCTTCAAGGTAGTTATTAGAGCTAGTTGTCTCCTAAAAGCTGACAATGTAACTCTTTAACTATGCAACGTAACCGTGTCTCGTGGGGGATTGTCTATCTTGAGTGGATCAATTCAAAAAGTGCGCGCTCTTTCCTCACTCTGCATATAACCGTTAAAACTCTTAAGCACATGTGGAGGGGGAGTATTTATGCAAAATCTTATCTCTCACAGTGGTTCAAACATGTTTTTCATTTACAAACCCTTTGAGAGATTTTCTTGAAAATTGGTTTTATGGCAACATAAGTTAGTCATGGAGTGATAAGGTGACTAAGGTTAGGTATAACCGTCCTATGATCCGCCAGAGCCGGAGGGATCTACCCAAGGACATCACAAATAGTTAGTACTTAGAAGTCCTTAGGTATGATTATAAAAAGGAGAAAATGAGAATCGGAGAAAGAAGGAGTTGAAGAATTAAAAAGAAATGCAAAGAAAAGGGTGAAAAGAAATAGCCCTCCAAATTATTCAACTTAGGGCAGACACCGGGTTCAATTCATATGCTACTGGTTGTCACTTAGTGACGCTGGTATTGAAGATTAAAAGACGTCATGGACCCAGTGACGCATGCACTAAACCTTCTTAGCCACTCAAGTTTCTCTCAACAGAAGCTTGTTTCGTTCTCACTGGGAACCCTACATAATCTATCGACTTTCTCTTAGAGATCGTTGGTATTGAAGAAGGAGACCCTCTCCCTAGTCCCCACTCAGGAAAACCAAAACGCACTATTGAGTCTAGAGCCACGAGATTCATCAAAAGATCTCTTAGGTACACTTGACATTTCATCACTTGACGTTCAACAATAAGAATTTCAGTGGTACATTATCGAGTCCTTCACAGATCTTAGCAATCTGTCGAGAACATTTATGAGAGGTTCACATCTGTGATCCTCAGTGATTGAATGGAAACTCCTGCCAGGGTTAACATCAAACAGCCCTGACAGCAGGTCACTTCGGTAACTCCCCGTGGATTACGCTTAGTGTGTCTCTAACGGTCTACAGTCGTGAGGTGATGCTTCGGTGTACCCCAGCGACTCATCTGAACTGTAGATGTACTTCGGTACATCGCGTTATCTCACTTGTGGGACTCCAGTTCAGGAACGGCCTTTGTAAGAATTAGAGTTGTGTTTTCACACTATGCTGTTAACAATCTCGAAGTTCAAACTTGTAAGTGCTGGAATCCGCTTATTACTAACCGTTTGAAATTTTTTCTTCTTATGGAAGCTCCGGAGCGGGATGATAGTGCTGATTCTTCTCATGCTCACGCCAACATCATCACTAATGGAAGTTCTATCATAAAGCAACACAACAGTCAGAGTGATTCTTCATCAAATCAAAGAATCTACAAAGTTAAAAGACTTAAAAAACTTCATCAGTACTGAATTCCAACGTCAAAGAGCGTGTGAGCATGTTGAAGAATGACGTGGAGACACTGTAGCAGCGAAGCAGACCTGAGGCAGACTTGATGCAGACAACAACATACTATCACTTTCATCACAAAGAACAATGATCAAAGAACAAAGTTAAAGATGACGTCAAAGCATAACCGTTCAAAGAAGACAATTTCTCTACACTGGGGAGATTGTTCGAATCAAGGCAATTCTTCTCACAAGAAAGAAGAATGTCAGAAGACGTCAGAGCTACTATTACATCAACGCCTTCACCGTTCATCACCAACACTTGAGGGGGAGATTGTTGGAATCACTCCTAAACTATAATTCAAGTGTTAGTCATTATTATGTAATAGGTAGCTTATTATGGCATTTATATTTGTTATTAGCCTTAAGCTTATGTAGAAGGCCCATGAGCTTAGGCCCATGTCCATTAAAGAAAGGATGGAAACTAGGAGTGTTGCCCTAGCTTTCCTCCTATAAATACCTTATGTAAACCCTCACTTGAGGGTTGGTTGTTCAAGTTATTTCTTTCACATACATCTTACGCATAACCGTCCCTTATTATCGTGTGTGTGTGTGTTTGGATCTTGTTCAATCGCCTTATCTCTTTCTATATTACTTGTGTTTGTAAAACTAGTGACCTAACAATATATTACACTTCCCAATCTCTTATATAATAAGAGAACATACAAAATGGAAAATCAAATCTTTGAGTAGTTTTCAGTTTAACCAATAAAAGAACTACATTTTGCATGTATGCGAAATTGAGCATTCTTCTTAGCCAATTAAAAGTCAAAAATTGAAACAAATTTGTTCAAGTTTGATGAATTTGGTGGAGAAAAGAAACATAAAAATATACGTTTCAAATTGGCGAAAACAAAAGTGTGACAAAACTTTAGTTGTTAAATTTTAAATTAATTATATAAAGTTAAGTTAACTTACTGGTTTCCATATTCATAATAACTTTATAAATTTAAAAAATACCCACTGAACTTTTTACCCCTTAAACTTTATATAATTTTTAAAAGGAATAACATATATGTTGTTATTTACAAAGTTGTAAAAATCGACAGGCGCTAGTGAGGCGGTCGGGTAGGGCCTAGCTATTAATCGGTTAGGCGGTGATTAATCGGATTGAAATTTATAAGCACAAAATTATAATTTTAGATACTATATTATGGGATGAGATCAATAAATACCACATAAAAACTAAATATCAAATGGATCAATATCAACCATCCATTTTTTTATCAAATTAATTAAATTCACTTTCACTCTTATATTTAAAAAGTAAATATCTCAAAAACCGTTAATAGTTAGATAAAACTAATTATACCATTGCGACAAAAACAAAATTATCTTTCTATAGAGATCCAATATTATATACTTTTGACGAACTCATTTTTTATCGTGTTTTGCTGGTTTCGATATATTATACGATAAATAGAAATTTTAAAAATACTCTTTTGTGTTAACAAAACCCCTAAACTACAAAACCTAAACCCTAACCCCTAAACCCTAAAAACCCTAATCCCTAAACCCTAAAAACCCTAAACCCTAAAACCCTAAACCCAAAAAAACCATAAACCCTAAAATCTAAAACACTAAACCCCTAAAACCCTAACCTCTAAACCAAAAAAACCTAAACCCTATCCGCTAAACCCTAAGAAACCTAAACCCTTAACCCCTAAAAAGCTTAACCCAAAAAGTCAAACCCCTAAACTCTAAACACCTAAACCCTAACCGTAAACCCTAAACCCACAAAAAAGTCGGAAAAATTTTTTTTGTCGAAAGTATATGATGTGGGATATCAAATTAAATGTAATTTTATGCTTGTCGTGATGGTATGATTAGTTTCGTCTAACGATCAATGGTTTGTGACATATTTAGTTTTTTAAAATGAAGGTGAAAGTTTGTTTTATTGTTTTGATGAAAAATGAATGGTTGAGAATGGTTTATTTGATCTTTAGTTTTTCTTTGATCTTTATTGAACCAAACTCACTATATTATATTATATGTATGAGATAAGCATAGTTAAAGGTTACTTAGACAACTCCCAACTATGACGTCACATCAGTATTTCTCAAAACTGGCATATCAACGTCACATCAGTATTTCTCAAAACTGGCATATCCCGTGGTGTGTCTCTTCTTGTGTCGTTATACAAATATATCTCACAAAACACACACATACACAAAGCATAAATGGGTGTTGTTCCCCGTTCACTATCGTTTAAAACAGTTTAAGTTTATAAAATAAGTTAATAGTGAACTATGACTGAAATTAACATAAGAAAAACACACTAAGTAATCTTCAACATCATATTCTTATTAGAAATAAATCAACAAAGAATACGTTACCCAAGTACTTGCGGAATAGTACTTGGGATTGAAATGACAAAGTTGGGTGACTCCTCTCTAAGCTCAGGCTAAGTCTGAGCACAACTCTTAGAGCTCACTGAGCTATCTCAGGAACTAAGTTGTATTTAGAGGAGTGAAAAGATGGCTTGCGTGTATGTGTGTTTTTACAATTCACAAGCTTTTTCTTTTCACTCCATCTCTTATGCTATTTATACATGTATGATATTTGACTCTTTCGTAAGTGACAAACTGACATCATACAGAAGACAAAATACTGATGTATTTTGTCTCTGTTTACAAAGACTATTCTAGGTAAGAGACAAGACTACTTTCCTAAGTTCAGTGATGACACTGAGCCTGATCTTTTGCCATTCAGGGAAAGTTGACTTTGGTTGATAAGGACTTCATCTTATCTGATTCAACCTTTTCCCGCCTTGTCCCGCTCTTTCTTCAGTCTTTACATCCTTCAGTCTTCTACTTCAGTTTGTCTTCAGTGTAAGAAGTTGGAGAGGAATCTTAGGGATTCAGTGAGTTATTGTCATCACTCACTGAATCCATCATCTTCTTCTTGACTCAGTCTTCACCCTTTAAGTTCCGCCTTACTGAGTGGAGAGACTTCTTCTTCGCCTCATACTGAGTATCCCGAAGACGACTCACTGAGAGACTATGCACTCAGTGACCTGTTTGTGTTAACGGATTAAACACTTGGGCTATTTTCTATTCAAATCCTAGATTAAGGGGTTTGGGTATTTACTGAACCCAACAATGGGCCCTGCACCAGCTCGTTACTTGCTCGTCACCAAATCGAAGAGGAGCCAACTTACACTTAAGTGACACGCCCGTACCATTAGTGTCTCTTAAGTGACATGCAAGTGACACGCCTGTTGGGAGTGGTCTTAGTAACCGACTATTATGTCATTTTTGACACAGTCTTCTAGTTTAGTTTTTTAAAGCTTACTAACTACATAATTGTTAGAGTAAATTACACCGTTCGTCCCTGTGGTTTGGCCAAAATCACATCGCAAGTCCCCCGACTTTCATTTTTGCATAATGAATCCTTGTAATGAAGTTTCTTAACACCATTCGTCCTTATCTCTAACATCGTTCGTCCGTGTGGTTTGGCCGAAATCACATCGCAAGTCCCTCAAATGTTATGGATAGGGATATATAGTGTTACGAAACTTCATTTTAAAGATTCATCATGCACAAATGAAAGTCTAGGGACTTGCGATGTGATTTCGGCCAAACTACAAGGATGAACAATGTAATTTACTCTCGTTATTATGTTATCTTCCTTGATTGAGATTCAGGTACATTTTTCTTACTATTCCGATTAAATAGTTATTCAACTTTTATGGTGACATGCGGATGTTGTTGGGACTTTGGAGGTCAAGCATGTAAAAGATAATGTATTGTTTGTTTACGGTAACTAATAGAAGGCATTTTACGATAGTCTCGCCTAGGGCATAAAAAAAGTTAGGACCGGTCGTCTGGAAAAGGTCCATGAAAGATTAAGTTACTCTGACAAGTATGTTATCAAGAGGCACTTTATTTTGCATACTCAAAAATACTTGCATACTAAGGGATAAATCCCCACCTTCCATCTAGTTTGATCTAATGGTTGTGATTAACCTAAGATTTAATTTGTCTGAACCTAAGTCCATTTTTTTTTTGTCTTTTTCTTATATTTTTATCTTTTTTATTTAATTTCTCATTATTTGTATTTTTTTTAATCACCTATTTTTTAATTTCACGTTTTTTTTTTTCGTTTTCGTCAGTTTTCATACGTTTTTGTCCGTTTTTTCCGCTTTTTATACGTTTTCGTCTGTTTTCATACATTTTCGTCCGTCTTCATACGTTTCCGTCCGTTTTCGTCTGTTTTCGTCCGTTTTCATACGTTTTCGTCTGTTTTGTTACGTTTTCGTCAGTCTTGTTACGTTTTCTTATGTTATCGTCCGTTTTCTTACGTTGTTGTCCGTTTTCGTCCGTTTACATATGTTTTCGTCTGTTTTCTTACGTTTTCATCCGTTTTCTCACATTTTCGTCCGTTTTCATACATTTTCATCTGTTTTCTTACATTATCGTCCGTTTTCATATGTTTTTGTCTGTTTTCTTAGGTTTTCGTTCTATTTTTTCAGTTTTCTTACCTTTTCTACTGTTTTCTTACGTTTTCGTCCGTTTTCATACCTTTTCGTCTGTTTTCTTACGTTTTCGTTCGTTTTAATACGTTTTCGTCCGTTTTCTTACGTTTTTGTCCGTTTTCATACGTTTTCATCCGTTTTCTTATTTTTTCGCCTGTCTTCTTACATTTTCGTCCGTTTTCCTATGTTTTCGTTCGTTTTCTTACGTTTTCGTCCGTTTTCTTACGTTTTTGTCCGTTTTCATACCTTTTCGTCTATTTTATTACGTTTTCGTCTATTTTTATTACGTTTTCGTCTGTTTTCTTACGTTTTTGTCTGTTTTCTTACGTTTCCATAGGTTTATATACGCTTTCGTTCGTTTTTTTACGTTTTCATCCATTTTTAGACGCTTTCGTCTGTTTTGAGACGTTTTCGTCCGTTTTCATATGTTTTCGTCCTTTTTTATCCGTTTTTATACGTTTTCGTCCGTTTTCAGACGTTTTTTTTTCATTTTCATACGTTTTTATACGCTTTTCATTCGTTTTTATACGTTTTTGTCTGTTTTCATAAGTTTTCGTGTAGGATCGATATATTTATTGTGTTTGATGATTCGGGTGGTCTTGGATGATGAAAATACATGGTAGCCATTAGAGAGAGAAAGTAGAGAGATGGGTGTTTTCTTGGTAGAGACTTGTAGCACAAAATGTGAATGTTAGATTATGAAAAGCACCACCCCTTCCATGGATGGAAGGGGTATTTATAGTCTTACAAGAATACGTCCTCCTATCGGACTGTGGATCAGGCATACAGTGGGTAAAGACCCGTCCTTCCTCCACGGTGTTGCTCTAAACTACACTATGCTAATAATTAACTAACTAACTACTAAATAACGTAAATACCGACACGTCTACGAGCTAACATATGCTAGACCTTAATTGGGGTGACCGACACTTTAAAATGGAATATCCAATTCCTAACAATCTCCCCCTAAGGGAGGTCACCCCATGATTTACATTTTGAATCCTAGCATTCTATTCATGACTTCGTTCTTGAGCTCGTAGACTTCAATTCTTCAAATCCGCAATCTTGTGCTTTAGCAGTGATACTTCAAAGTCCGCATAGTTTTGTACTTTCAGTGGAGGCCTTTAACTGATCCACATCTTTGATGATCTTCGAGCTTTCTTTGAGATCATCAGCCACAGTAAATCTCTGGATCATCCATAGTTGTGTTGCCTTCATGTGATGTTGTGACTTTTGGACCGACATGCTCACACTTTTGAATCATGACATCTTTCCATCAGAGTAGCGGAAGCTTTACTGGTTCATGATATTTGCAGCAGCGTAGCAGAAGCATAGTATAAAAATATCAGAGCCAGGTTATGTAGCTATGCACCAGTCATGATTTCTTCAATTAAGTGTGGATGCTGTGAGCATGCGGCTTTGGATTGACTCCTCAATTCTGATCAGCTGCAACCGTCCAAATGTACCTGCAAACAAAACAGTTAGCAATAAAACACACGAAAGTGTCTTTGATCACTTTCGTTGAATTGAGGTACACGACCCACGGTTCCCCGTTGATCAGTACAAGTACTGCCTGTGATCAGGTATAATTCCGAAGAATCTCCTTGACAGGGTTTCGCAGCTGTTCTAGCTGTTCTCAAACCGGAACGTCTCAAAGAAGACAACACGGAGTGAGTGAACCAGCGAATTGAGATTCACTGATTGATGAAAAATGATTTGGATCAGTTAAAGGCCTCCACTGAAAATGATTTTGAAATATTTGTACACAGTCGATGTGCTAAAGAAAAGAGTTTTTAAGAACAACGACCGGTTTTTCAAAGGTATCCGTCAATCCATAACCTGAACCAGGATTGATTCAAAAGATTGAATCTCCCCATTGTTTCTGTTCAGTTGTCACATGGTTGATCTATTGGATAGATCTCACATGCCACCCACCAAGAGCTTGTTTGATGTTGGCTCCAGAAGGCTTTCCATCTTCATTGTGAATATTTTTTACATATCACTCAGATGTTCTGGCAATACCACAAGGATAATGCGTAGGACTCTTAATATATTCTTACTTTCCACATTATGTGAAACAGCAAGTCATCATTAATTTTGTGTCCTAACGAGATATTGTGGATGATCTCTTGGCTCTAGACTCAATCGTGCACATTTGGTTCCTATGCCGGAGACTAGGGAGAGGGTCTCCTTCTTCAATATCAACAATCTCTAAGAGAAAGTCGATAGATAATGTCGGTTCCCCGTAAGAATGAAACAAGCCCTTTTAAGAGGAACTTGAGTAGCTTGGGAAGTTTAGTGCAGTGCGTCACTGGGTCCATGACGTCTTGTCTTCAATACCGGCGTTACCTTGGTAACCACCAGTAGCATATGTATTGAACCCGGTTACTGCCCTAAGGTTGAATTATTGGAGGGCTATTTCTTTTCACCCTTTTCACATTCAATTCTTTTTCATTCTTCAACCCCTTCAGTGCTTACCGAGACTTCATAACTAGAACCTTATTGGGTTTATTCCGGTACTAGCTCTGTCTCAGTCCGCACTCTTCCCATTTCTCATTTTTCTCCTTTTTTCATCAAACCTAAGGACTCTACACTATCTAGTGGATTGTCCCTGGGTAGATCCCTCCGACTCTGGCGGATCGTGGGAACTAATACCTAACCACACCATCCTTATAACTCCATACATAAAGTAAAATGGTCGGTCTTTTGGTACAGTTCATTCTTCCTTAAAACCAATTCAAAAATCATTTGGAAAATCAATCAAGGTATATGTGATATAAAATCAAAATATTTTGTACCTTAATTGTTTTGATCATTTTAGAAATGCTCCCCCTCAACATGTGCATATGATATTGAAATTGTTTGGCACATGGAGGCAAGAGTTCTTTGAAATAATTTCTTTGAAATAATTTCTTTGAAATAATTTATTGATCACAATTTCCTTAGAAAAAGCCTTTTGATTTTCTTTGGTAAATTCTCTCCCTCAATATGTGCATAGGATATTTGAAATCATTTTATCACATAGAGGCAAGAGTTCTTTTGAAGTACATCCATGATTACACAGCCATTAAGAAACCATTTAGAAAATCAATCAAGGTACGTATGTTGAAACATAGAAATCTGTGTACCTTGAAAGTTTATTTTCTTTTGAAGTGTTCCCCCTCAATATATGCTTCGAGATTCGAAAGTGTTTAGCAAATATGAGAGAACAGCCTGCACTTTTGAATCAAATCGATCATCATTTATCAAATTTCATTATTAAATCACAAATTTTCCCCCGATCAAAAATATCAAACCCTTTGAGATTTTGGATCCCAAGTGATTTAATTAGGTTTAGAAATGGGAGAATATGTGGCCAGGTTTAAATACTCATCTTGTTTTTGGATAAATCCTCCTCCTCAACATGTGCATTGTATATTTGAAATCGTTTGGCACATGGAGGCAGGAGTGCCTATAAAGGACTAAAACCGATTCCATTAAAACAGATTTGAGATTTAAATCACGATCTCTCCCCCGATCAAAAATTTCAAACCTTTTGAGATTTGTGATCCCAATTGATTTAAATCATTTAGAAAAAGTTGGGGAAAGACGTGGCAAGATTTAATTTTGAAAGATGACAGATAGGAACAGATTTAGACATTAAAGATTGTTAGTGTCATGCATGATAGTTTTAAGAGATCTTTAAGTAAAATAAAACAATTTCACAATCAAACAAGAACAGAAAAAATTTCATTTTAAAAGACCTTGATTCGAAAGAAAAATCATACCATGACATAACATTAAATCTTTAGATCACCACTTTATAACGTACAAACGGACTTTTTGATGAAATATCGTTTGAAAATATTTAATTTGAAATCACTTAAGATTTGACAAAATAAAGTCCGGTTGATTTCAACACTTTGAATCCGATTTATTTTCAAAACAACATTTTTCCATTTTCAAAAACAATATTTTTTTTTCAAAGTTTTAGAAAAATAGTATTATCACTATTATCCCTGCACAAAGATGCGTTAGGTGGTTGAGAAGCTTATGTTCTTGCTGTAGGGCTTGGAAGAAAAACCGTCTGCAGATGCAGTGACACTTCTTACGTTACATTTTAATGCCAACTTAGGTCAAATTAAGCTCCGTTTCTTCAATCACTGAGAAGAAAACCATCTGCTGATGCAGTGAGACCTCTTACGTTGCATTTTTCCATGCCAACACTCCATAGAAGTCCAATTAAGCTCCGTTTCTTCATTTGTCAACCCAAGATATAGTTACCCTTTCCTTTCGGCATCCAATCATCTTCAATTGTGGGATCCGGATCGGGAACATTATTATATACCAAAATACCTGCATACGTTAGTGAACACACATACAGATATATGGTGGTCGACATCACCCAAACATCAATCGACTAATAAAAGTCAATTCAACATATCAATCAGATCATTCAAATGTATGGGATTTATGTGTTCATCAAACTCTAATCATCTAATCCTAACATTCATATCCTAGGCACCTAGTCCTTCAACATTGGTTAACATCATTTTTCAGTTAAGCATTTAGGATAGTTAAGAAAGTCCGTTAGATGATATTAATTTGAAAACATTCTCCCCCTCAATCAATGACTCAATTTTTGAAAAGTTTAAAAGCGCTGAAGTCATTGATTGAGTTTGCAAATTTTATGAAAACTCTGAAGCTGATTGTTTTTAAAGCAACTCATTTACCACCATTTTGTTAAAACAAATATTTTTCTGAAGAATTTTTGAAGGAAAAATATTTGAGTAGGAACAGCAATCCTTCGACATACTTTCCTCATTATATTTTAGGATAAGTGCACGAAATATTTTGAGAATAGGTTTAGTGCAACACTTTCCTTCCTTTGAAAAACGGGTTGCTATCTGAAATAATAGCAAGCCATTGTTTTAAGCACAGGTTACAGTCTGAAATAACTGTAAGCCTTTTTTTTTTTTTGTGACATGTTTTGAAAAACATATTTACACCTCCTGTTCGAACTTCATCTATGGTCCCGTGCCATTATTGAATGACATTTCTAAGACCGCAGATGTTATCGATACCAGAAGACATGTCATGTGAAAACATATTTTTGGTATTTTATGATTTTTCAAATTTTTATGGATTTTTGTTGATTTTATATTTTTCTATTTTGTTTTGCTGGTTTTATATTTTTGTATTTTGTTTTTGATAAATATATACAAAGATAGAATATATGATATAGTTAAAGAATATGATGATACGAGTACCGAGATAAGGATATCGAGCAGCCCCGTTGTAGAAGATAGAAGTCATCATCTCTTAAACATTCACCACCAAAGCTTTCGAGGCTCCAGAATAGAAGATAGAACATGAGCCTTTGAGAAATAGATACTTTGGCAGCTTCCCCCCAAACCGAAAATCCATTAGATGAGCATATTCGAAGCTCTATTTTAAGCTTGCCTTAGCCAGGTGCACAGAGATGCACACCATTATCATAAATCCCGCTGCTCCTTTTTAAGAACGATAATCGGGATTCTTCGTTCGGGGTTATATCATCAACAAGAACAGCAACGTATCATCCCACTCATAAATAATCTTCTCAAATTTCATAACCACTGAAGTCAGAAGCAATCCATTCCAAAAGGTGTCAAGAGACCACTTCCCCCACGTAATTGAATTGATGCAGTCAGTCTCTTAGACTAGAGCTCACGAACCCGAATACACATACTCGAAGACAAAGAAACTTATACCATCGAAGTAGCAGATTAAGTCCAATAGCCAACGAATAACCCCGATGTATACTTTTCTCTCCCCCTGAAGAAAGTGTATGAAGCTCAAGAACCCGAAGTACCTGAATGCCCAAAGAGAGAATAACCGATACCATAGAAGAAGCAGGCCGAATCACTGATTATCTCTGTGGATGACAATCTCAGCGGATGTCAACTCCAGAATAAGTGATTATATCTTTGAATCACTGATTAAGCCCTCAAGTGAGACAGCTGAGCGCCCCAATGTACACAATTCTCTCTCCCCTGATGATTGCGATAACATCGAAATCATCACACACTTGTGTACCTCTTTCATCATCAGAAACTAACTCTTACATCTCTTCCCACACATAATTGGAATAAGAACACTAAACGCTTTGATGAGTAAAACCTTGAGTTTCTCTACGGTCATGACATTTGTTTTCCCGAGATATCTTCAATCACTTAGAAGAGTTAAGTTCATCAAGTTTACTTGCCATGAGTCAAACCTTGAGTTTCTCTGCGGTAATAACATTTGTCTTCCCGGGATATCTTCAATTACTTAGAAGTATTAAGCTTATCAAGTTTACTCGCGCTTTGTGTTTAGATGTGTGTCTCCTTCCCCCTTGCTGGTTTTGGCACTTCAGAATCAACAACATCTTATCAGCCCAAATACATGAAATCTTTTTGAGAAGACCATCATTAGCTCAGATATATCTGTGAGAATCAACTTGCTGAAGAAAGTGAGCAAATCTAATTGGGGATTAAATCAGACATTTCACCCTCCCCCAATTAGTGCTCTCCCCTAAACAGACAATTTGTTTAATAAATGCCCAGATTAAGAAGAAGTCTTTAGATCGTTAAATGCAACTTGTCTTTAGTCTTCTAACATGTAGCAGAATATGTAGAACAGACTGTAGACTCGACCTTCTTCAAGATTGTCCTAGTTGGGGAATAGATAGTTAACATCTTCAACTCACCAAATGCATTCCCGTTAACTTTGAAATAGCAAATCCCCTTAACTAAAATCCCTCCCAATCAAACAAGAACAGAAAGATGTTCATCAACAAAATCCGCCTCGCAACTGGAAGCACTTTGTCATTAATCATATCAGCCTGTGTGAAGATGTCAACCAACGACTCTTAAGAAGAAACTCCATGTAAAGATGGCCCGATAAGAAGAAGCTCGGATCTTACATGAGTTTGGAGCCGTTTGACCATTTATTCTCATATGTCGATCATCATGCAGTAGTTTCACACTTCTTCTCCCCCTCGAGAATTGCATACTTATTTGCCATTCTTGATTAAGCAAGTGAATATCTTCAACAATGTAGTCTATTCACACTTCTCCCCCGCAAAATTAGCACATGATGTCGCCATCGTCATTATAGTTGAGCAAGTGGAATAAGAAAACAATCAACAGTAGCCCGGTTCACTTGATAATTGAAAGCGCGTGGAATAAGTATGAAGCATGTTGATGAGAATGGTCATTAATGAGAAGATTTCTCTTCTTCCAAAGATAAAGCGCACTGAAACGTACACTTTTCTTTTCTTTAGAGAACGAGGCTTGAACTGATGTGTTCAAACGTCATAAGAAGATTTCTCTTCTTTTGAAGATAAAGCGCACTGAAACGTACACTTTTCTTTTCTTTAGAGTACGAGGCATGAACTGTTGTGTTCATACGTCATAATGTTGAAGTACGAGGCCTGAACTGATGTGAACAGACGTCATAATCTCTCTCTTTTCAATCTCTTTTGGCAAAACATGTAATCAACCCCATTATCATTTAGTAGGCTCTTTGTAGTGACAGCTGATGGAGAAAACCCGATATAATGAATTTGACCCTGAAGTAAACTACCCCGAACTCGTGACTTAAACTTGCACATATGTAACAAAGAGCGGTGCCGATTTCCATTAGCATCTCTAAGTACTCTCTATGTACTCTATACTCTTCAACCAACCAACCATCAAGTATAAGACGTACATTACCTCTTGAAAATCCACAATTGAATGTGACACTGAGCACTACAAAGTAACTCCTTAAAGTGTAGTTATTTTGTAGTGGTAAGAGCCCAATTCCCCCAAGTGGTAAAAGAAAAGGTAAAAGACACCCAACAATAACTAGATTTCCAAGTCTTCATTTTTGATAATAAGCTCGAACAAGGATCATGAAGAATCTACATCCAACCATCCCCGATACCTTCAGATACTAAGTACACTCGCCCGTGATATTTCACTTCAACCTCAAATAAATAATAGTGAATTAACTCCGTTGTCACATCTTGTTAAAAGCTCAAATCTAGCCTTCTTTGACATTTACTTGAACTTTGATAATGGTTTCATCGCGACCATGGTTAAAAGCACATAACCCCGTAAAACCATGTAATAGCCAAACTACCATGACGAATATCCAAACACACATCCAATTCATGAAATACACCCTTTTATCCCTTCTTCGAAGCAGAAACCGTAGCACCAGCATCAAGTAAGATCCAGAATTACAATTTCTCTTCTCCAAGATGGTTCCATCATTACGGGATTTTACAACTCTATGGTTTAAACCGAGAAATGATTTCTTTCGCGGGATTTTACAAAACCAAGAATAAACCGTAAGATAGATCCGGAAATGCACTTTACAATTACCAGGATGTTTCCATTGTCACGGGATTTTACAAGTCTATGATTTAAACCGAGAAATAGTTTCTTTCTCGGGGTTTTACAAAACCAAGACTAAACCGTAAACAATATCAGTTTGAATAAGTTATGACAACTTTGGTTTCGGTTAATATCTGTTTTAGGGGAACATGCAGTGGTTCATCAACGGTTCACTATCCGACATCAACAATAACACCAACCATCTAATAAACACTTTGGTAAACACATCATTCACGCATTCTGTCGGCTGTTGCTGTGACCACATGGTGAAGTAAACCTGATATGTCAAACTTGATCATGAAGTGAACTTCCCCTGATTTGTTACTAAAACTTGTACTAATCCTTGTGAAGAAGAAACGGTGTACCCAATGTACAAAACCTCTTGACATTCTCAACTGAGTGAGACACAGAAGTGATAGCTACTTTGTGGGTTAAGTGAGAAAGAATCACGAACGCAACTAAATAGCCAAGTCTTTATCACACTCAACAAACGCCCAAACAAGTCATCTTCGCGGAAGGGTAGAAAGAAAGAAGACGAAATAAGTAAACGCGCTTGGGAAAAACGTCACTTCAAACCCAAATAAGAAATATCGAACACACAACCCCGTAGTAAACCTTGTTCAAATATCAAACCGTGACATATTAATCTCTGTGAAAATGTATATACCAAGATACCAACCCGCATTCCACAACAACACACATCATCATACCAAATCTCATCAACAGATCTTATTATCATAAATCGCATCATCAGTTAACAACTCGTCGACCAAATCCAAGAATAGATATCAACCGATCCAAACAATCAAGTTTAACATGACCATGTTCAAACACCATACCCAATCATCGTGACATTTAACCCGATTCAAGACAGATTAGCAATCTAAATCCACGTCCATGGTTCATAATTTGATTGGGCCTAATCTAACCATTATACTTGACCAGACTAATAATACAAAGACAAGACCCGAATATCTTCCAAGTTATCTTCCAATATCAACATCAGTCTATCATCAAGACACATTAGAAACATCGATTATCCCGTTCAAGCCACTAGTCAATTTGCACCCGTTCAAGACACATTTGTATAACCACGTTTTCATACAACATTAACAAGTTCACGTAAACAAAAGCCAAGAAAATCAAGTCAGCCCAACAACTCCAACTCAAGACATCATACGGCCCAAAGAAATAAACACTAGATCCGGCCCAAGTCCATATTCGGAATAATCACACATTACCCTAATATTCAGTGGTATAAAAATGCCACAAACTCATTTCATACCCTAATCTCACACACACCGGCCTCTATCATCACTATCTCACACCAACCAAACCCTAATACACTTAAATAATCCGCCCCCACTTCAGACATAAAAAATTGGATTTAATAGCATCAAAACACAAACGTAACAAATCAGATCCATAATAGATGCATCAAGAAGGTTTAAAACCTTAAGATCCTAGGATGGGTCACAACCTTGATTGGTATAACATATCATTACATAGACTGTTGACGCCACAGGGATGGAAACGATATGAGGACACTCAACACCGAATAACAAACCAAGGTAGGTTTTATTATTGCTTTAAGTCTTCATTGAACCGAATCAAAAGAAGGTTGAAACACGTATGTTTTACACCTTCTTTAATGTATTCGAACATTAATCAATAACTAGTGATCTATGATGATTAAGGTTTTGTGATATAGATCTTTTGAAGGTCTCGAAGTCATTTGAAATACACGAAATTGAATTCTGAGATCCATATAAGTTTAATGATTTTGTTTTTCCATTATAGTCGAATCAAGAAGAGGGATAAAGACTTTCATGTTTTTGTTCATCCTTCAACAGATTCGGATATTTAAACAATTGAAGATCGATGATGAAAAGCTTTCGTGATTAAGACTCTAAGCAGTTTTGATTTTTCATTAAGTGACACGAGAGGATATTCTGAGATCAGTTATAATATCGAGTTGTTTTTTATTCTTGTTTTGAGATATGGTTGAATCGAGTCTTGGAGATGGATTGTGGTAGCGTGGATGTGTTATTACTGATGTGTTGTTATGGACTATTGAAGTTGTTGAAACAGAGGTTCTTGAGTCTTGTTGTAGTTTGGTAATTTTGTGGTCAAGGTCAACAACTCTTCTTCATCTTTTATTTTCTGTCCAAGTCGCTAGCCAAAGTTTTGTATCAAGTCGCTACCCATTTTTTCAAAGCAAGTCGCTACCCACTTTTTCCAAAGCAAGTCGCTACGACTTGTTAAATAACAAGTCGCTAGGTCAAATATTTTTCCAAGTCGCTAGCAAAGTTTTTGAGTCAAGTCGCTAGCATTATAACCCCAAGTCGCTACCTTTTATCCTTACAAAACGCTGTCAAAACAGCATCTCCCAAGATTTACAAGTCGCTACGACTTGTAAATACAAGTCGCTACGACTTGTAAATACAAGTCGCTACGACTTGTAAATACAAGTCGCTACGACTTGTAAATACAAGTCGCTAGGCAGAATATTGAGTCAACTCGCTACACCAAGTTGCTAAAAATGAGGTACAATGTATCTGGACACATGGACAAGTCGCTATGAAGAATGACCACTATTTTCCGACCATCTTCATAGCAACCCAGAAACATCAACTAAAAACTTCTTCATTAATGCCCGTTATGACCCAGAAAATGACCAGTTGACCGTTTTTGACCATATGAAAGTGACCACAAGACTTTTTACAGATTTGGTACAAAACAAATGATAAGCAAACGAGACATGGACAAGATAGACACCATACAGATTGAACAGTGATGGACCAAAGACTTTTAATTTTTTTTGACCAAACTAAAAGAATACAAACCTTGATAACCAAACTGTTTTACCAAACATACTAAACGGAAAATAACCCGACCATTAAAAGTACAAAAACAGTTTTACCAAGGTGCAAAAACCACAACAAATCAACACAACACAATAACCTTGGCTCTGGTACCATTTGTAGGATCGATATATTTATTGTGTTTGATGATTCGGGTGGTCTTGGATGATGGAAATACATGGTAGCCATTAGAGAGAGAAAGTAGAGAGATGGGTGTTTTCTTGGTAGAGACTTGTAGCACAAAATGTGAATGTTAGATTATGAAAAGCACCACCCCTTCCATGGATGGAAGGGGTATTTATAGTCTTACAAGAATATGTCCTCCTATCGGACTGTGGATCAGGCATACAGTGGGTAAAGACCCGTCCTTCCTCCACGGTGTTGCTCTAAACTACATTATGCTAATAATTAACTAACTAACTACTAAATAACGTAAATACCGACACGTCTACGAGCTAACATATGCTAGACCTTAATTGGGGTGACCGACACTTTAACATGGAATATCCAATTCCTAACATTTCGTCTGTTTTTTGCAGTTTTTATACGTTTTCGTCGATTTTCATATGTTTTCATGCTTATTATTAAACTTTATTATATTACATGTCTAATATCAATTGTGATATTTTATTATAAAAAAGTTAATTTCTAATATCACTTGTGATATTTCATAAACAAACAAGTATGTTTTTTAACCTTTAATATCACCTAAGATATTTCATTGCTCTGTATATTTTTATATATTATTACCTATGTGGTTTCTAATATTTTTATAATTTTCAGTTACAAGATAGTTTTTGTGCCTTTCATCGCAATTGACAAGCGCATATTTTTTAATGCAACCAATGTTATGTATCACTTGTGATATTATACTCTTAGTAGAAATAAAAGGGTTAAAGTCCCTTTAGGTGAATTCTTATTTTGTTCAAAAAATGCTAATTTAATGCAACACTTGTTTGATTTTGAGAATATGTCAAGTCTCTATTTTCATAGTTTGCTTCCTTTTTATTCATTTTGATATTTTTAAGTGACACTTATTTATCTCTTGTGATATAACACTGTAAGAAAGATGAAGAGTATTACACTCTTCATCATATATGTGTTATCAATTGTGATACTCAACTAAAAATGTGAAATATTAAATTCATACCAAATGTGATAAGAATTTAGTATTTTACCAAGTATATATAAAAGAAATGATAATAAACATAACTTATTATATTACTGTGAGGATTCTGTTCATTTTTCTTATTTGTGTTTTTGAAAATATTTAGGAAGATTTTTGTGTTTTATGATAATATGAAATATTAGAAAAGGTGTTTAACTGAAAACAAAAGATGTTATGAAACTTTTGTTAGACTTGTGGTGGATTTTTCTATTTAATGGATACATTGTGCATGTTTAGATAGGTTTTATAGCGGAATTTAAAAATATCTATGGTTGAATCAGCAAACTAAAGAAGTTATGGTTGAAGAAAGCACACATCTTTATAAACAAACTGAGTAAGCTCAAACACCTGTGATATCACACATGATATCACAGGTGATATCACAAGTGATATAAACTATGATATCACACATGCTATCACCGGTAATATCACACATGATATCACAGGTGATATCAACGGTGTTATCACACATGATATCACGTGTGATATCATAAGTTTTTGAGCTTCCTCAGTTTGTTTATAAAGATGTGTGCTATCTTCAGCCATAGCTTATTTAGTTTGCTGATTCAACCATAGATATTTTCAAATCCCGCTATAAAACCTATCGAAACATGCATAATGTATCCATTAAATAGAAAAATCCACCACAAGTCTAACAAAACTATAATAACATCTTTTGTTTTCAGTTGAACAACTTTTCTAATATTTCATAATATCATAAAACACAAAAATCTTCCTAAATATTTTCAAAAACACAACCATCACATTCTTAGTTGAGTATCATAATTGATAACACATACATGATGAAGAATGTAATACTTTTTATCTTCCTTACAATGTTATATCACAAGAGATAAATAAGTGTCACTTACAAATATCAAAATGAAAACGTCTGAAAACGGACAAAAACATATAAAATCGAATGAAAAACGTATAAAAACGGACAAAAACGTCTGAAAACGGACAAAAACGTATAAAAATAGACAAAAACATATAAAAACGGATGAAAACGTATGAAAACGGATGAAAACGTATACAAACGGATGAAAACGTCTAAAAACAGACGAAAACGTCTAAAAATGGATGAAAACGTAAAAAAACGGTTGACAACATATGAAAACGTCTCAAAACGGACAAAACGTATAAAACGGACTGAAATACATGAAAGCGTAAAAATACAGACGAAAACGTCTAAAAACGGACGAAAATACATGAAAACCTAAAAAAAAGACAAAAACGTATGAAAATGGCCGAAAACGTAAGAAAACAGACGAAAACGTATGAAAGCGTAAAAACACGTATGAAAAATGGATGAAAACGAAAGAAAACGGACGAAAACGCATGAAAACGAACGAAAACGTAAGAAAATGGACAAAAACGTATAAAACTAACGAAAACGTAAGAAAACAGACGAAAACGTATGAAAACGGATGTAAACGGGTGAAAACGTAAGAAAACAGACGAAAACGTATAAAAACGGACGAAAACGTATATAAACGTATGAAAACGTCAGAAAACGGACGAAAACGTCTGAAAACGGATGAAAACAGACGAAAACGTCTGAAATCAGACGAAAACGTAAAAAAAAGGACGAAAACATATGAACACGGACGAAAACGTATAAAAACGAACGAAAACGTATGAATACAAATGAAAACATATGAAAGCGGAGAAAAACTTGAATAAAAAAAACGTGAATTTAAAATTTTAAAAAATAATAAAAAAACGTGAACTTAAAAAAAAAAGAAAAACATTAATTTAAAATAAAAACGTGAATTCCAAAAAAAAAAAAAAAAAAAAAAAAAATGTTAATAAATAAGAAAGACAAAGAAAAAAGATAAAAAAAAAAAACATGGACTTAGGTTTCAATATTAAATCTTAGGTTTATCCCCACCATTAGATCAAAATAGATGAATGGTGAGGATTTATCCCTTGGTAAGTACCAAAATAAGAGTAGGCATTTGAAAATTCCTCATGTTATCAAATATAGAGCTCTTGTAAATAATTACTATGATAAACTAAAAAAAGCTTTGGTACATTTATATCTTGGAATCAAAGTTGAACAATCTTTCTAATTAACAGTTTCAGACCTAGAAACGCTCTTGATCGGATGACTGAATTTATCTAGATTCAGATTTATCTTTAATATCAAGAGAACAAATATAATCAGAAAATGTATATATAGTTTTCTGTACAAGGATAAAAATATAACGTTTACAAGTATTTCTCGTCGTTAATTAATTTGACAGATATCACTATCTATTGTATCTTAACAATCCTATTGAAGGGTCGGGGGACCATTGATGCACATGATCTTTGTTTGTCACGACCCCTTCAGAATTTGTGGTGTATTCCTTCCTAATTCAACAAATCATCTCAAGCTTCTTAGGGGGAGGGAGTGGTACCCTAATACCCTAGTGCCACATCACCTCTATCCAATAAAACCCTCCAACTCAAAACTACTCAATTTTTTTTTTTTTTTTTTTTTTTTTATTATTTTTTTTTTTTTACATAAAATCACATACAATATTTAAAATAAAAACATACCATTTCATTAAAAATAAAAACATTACATAATACTTAAAAAACTACAACTTAAAAATTGATGTGGAGATGGGGGTTGTGGAACGTAAAATTGATTCGGGGATGCTTGAGAATAAAATTGATTTGGAAACGGAGTTTGTTGTGGTTGCGGTTGAACGGGTTGAGACCGACCTTGACGCGAGGTGGAAGTTTTTTTTACCTCTTCTTGGATCCATGGGTTTGTGTTTTTGAAAGATTAGTGTGTGTTTTTATTTGTGTTTTGTGTGTTTTTATTTTGAAAAAATGAGTTAAAAAGGTTTGGTTTTAAAGGTAATTTTTTTTTTTTTTTTTTTTTTAATGGCAAACTAGCCGTTGGTACCCTCCCCCAAACGGTCACTTTTTTCAAATTTTCTCACCATACTCGCTCGGGCTCACAAACCGAACTACATACCCGATCGTGCTACCCGATGTGGAGAGGACGGTGTTGCCGATCGGGTAACACAAACCGATCGTGCTACCCGAACCCACTCCCTCCCCCCTTATCTTCTTTTTTACCCATCTACAAATATGTCGATCTTCTTTTTCAAAGTAAAATAGTTTAGTTTTATAAAATTCTCAGAGTGAGGTTATTTTGCATACCAAATAATCCTCACATACTAAGGGACACATCCTAACTATTGATTCAAATTTAATCAATGATGGAGATTAAAACACACTATCCACTAAAATAAAGCGGAGGGGTATAATCGTCAAATCACAACAAACACAAAAACGCGCTCTCACTCTCATTTCACACATTGAACCTACCTAACACACACTAAAAACACACACTACTCGCACTTTTACACCGATCAAAAAACACACCGGAAAAATCATCAAAACCTATCAACATCACCGAAGAAGATGGAAGATATCGACGCTGAAACTATCACGCTAAAAGAACTGAGAAAAAAAGGAACTACGAGAAAAAAAAAAAGAATAAAAAATCGGTCAAAAAACCGGCCAAAAAACCGGTTTCAGGTATAGTCTTACACTCTAAACAACTATTTCAATATCTACAACTGTCATTTATGATTATATGATGTTTTGAACTGTTTATAGCGATTATGATGAAGAAATGTGCAAATAGAAGTTAGGTTTTAACAGTTTATAGATTTTTTATTACGATTAGTAGTTAGGTTTTAACAGTTTAGAAGCTAGGTTTGCGAGATTAGAAGTATTTGTCGAAGGCGTCTTATGCGGCTAAGCCCGACGCCTTCGACTTTGACGAATGCAAAAGGCTTCAACAAAAGCATTCACTGCAGCTAAGTAAAAGGATTACCCGCAGAAGATGCCTTTGGCTTCGCCAAAGGCATCTTATGCGGCTAAACCTTTGGCTCAGCCGCGGAAGGTGCTTTTGGCTTCGCCAAAGGCATCTTATGCGGCTAAACCTTTGGCTCAGCCGCGGAAGGTGCCTTTGGCTTTGGCTGCAGCTAAGTAAAAGGATTAGCCACAGAAGATGCATTTGGCTTCGCCAAAGGCATCTTATGCGGCTAAACCTTTAGCTCAGCCGCAGAAGATGCCTTTGTCAAATGCTAAAGCATTTTATGCGGCTAAACCTTTGGCTTAGCTACAGAACATGCCTTTGGCTTTGCCAAAGGCATCTTATGCGGCTAAGCCTTTTGCTTAGCCGCATAAGATGCTTTAGCATTTGACAAAGGAATAGGCTGTGACTGATGCACAAAATGGTTTATGGGAATATATGATAACTTAAAATAAGCTTTTAAATCTGTTTTTTATTCTATATCAAATATGATATAATAAACATTTGCTTTTAAAATAGCCTTTTAAATATGTGATAACTTAAAAATTTCCTTAGAAACAAAGGATCTGGCTTAGATACGGTCATAGCCTTCGGCAAAAACTTTCAATCATTAACATTTGCTTAGCCACAGGCATAGCCTTCAACATTTCTGAACACAAATACATGTTTGTAACATATTTCGTAGCTACCAAAAACTTTATGTTAAATATCACATATGATATAATAAAGATGTATTCAACTTTGTCAATTGACTAGGGTGCAGATAAGCAAAGGCTTCAACAAAGGCTTAGCCACAGGCATAGCCTTCGGCTTTGCCGAAGGCTATGCCTGTGGCTGAGACTTTAACAAAAATGAACAATTATTCAGTAGCTAAAAAAAATTTATGGTACATATCAAATATGATATTATAAAGAATTTTGGTAATATACAGGCATAGCCTCTAACTTTGGAAAAAAGATATGCCTGCACCTAATCCTTTGAGTAAAACTGTCAGGATATTAAGTAATTGTTCATTGTTGATGATGTAGGTGATAAAGAAAATGACGATGGAGATGATGATGTAGGGCATCTAATCTCTAAATTGCCGCTACTAAAAACAACTGGTGAAGTGAAAAGCCCCGCTAAAGGTACATATCATGTTATTAAAGAAACACGTTATGTACTGAGAATATTTCAATTACTAAATCACAAATGATATAATATAAATTTTTTTGCAGAAAAAACAAAAACAGTTGCTCAAAGATTGAATGAAATAAAGAGAAACACTAAGAAGAGAAGAGCAGAGCAAGAAAATCAAAGGAAGATTGAAGCACATAAGAAACAAACTAAAAATCAAGAAGAAACAGACACTTCAGCAAAGAAACAAATGAAACGTCTACAGAAAAGAAAAGCATCAGAAACGCAAAGTACTCCGAAAAGATTTACTAGAGGTGATGCTAGAAGAATTGAAGAGGAAAAAGATGCTGATAAAAGTGAAAATGAGGATACTGAGACGGTAGAAGAGACTGAAGAGGAACTCGATGAAGAGAATGATCAACAATTGGTAGTAAAAGAAACCAAAAAGAGAAAGAAGGAAATAGTTGTTGAGAAGGAGGTTGAAGATCAGGAAGATAAAAAGAAGCTTCAACAGGTTAAGGTGAAAAAGGAGAAAACAAAAACAAAACATTACCCAACATGTTTAACAAGGTCATCACCAAAACCTCTCTATGAAGTGATGATCGGTTTATCAAATGAGAGAAAGAAATGCTTGAAAGATATGGGATTTGAGAGGTTCATAAACTTCCCTATAGTTGAACTTCCAGTTGCATTGGCGTACTATGTAATCGATAAATTCCATCCACCTAGCATGGAATTGAGATTAAAAAAAGGTTCAATAAAGGTACCAAGGCAAAAAATAAATGATATGCTAGGTGTGCCGATGAGGAAAACAAAGCTGGAAAATCTGGAGGAAAGATTTGATGATGACGACTTCGTTAAAGAATGGGAAGAACAATATGCTCATCTTGGAAGAATTACACCACCTGCTGTAGCCTTCGAGATATCGAGCACAACTAAAGCAGATTTCATGTTCAAGATGAATTTCTTAACTTTGTTTGCAAGCACCATGAGCACTTTGGAGAGTGCAGGAAAAGTACCCACAACAATCCTCAAGCACGTGAAAGAAGATGACGATATCTCTGATATCGATTGGTGCAGCTACATAATGGATTGCTTGCATATCAGTAAGCTAAACTGGGACAAAGTCAAGTCGGGGACCAACTTCTATTATGGCCCTCTGACATTCTTATGTGTAAGTTATTTTCCATTTTATATAAACTTATCACCTATGATTCACTCATATAAAATATTATCTAACAAAATTATAATTGTATTTTTGTGTTTAAAAAAGCTGCTATACTTGGACACAACAAACTACCCGAGCTTCCAAGTTATGCGTCACCGCCCAACCCTCAGAAGTTGGAACACTCCAACAATGAGGAAAAGAATTAACATGGAAATGAAAGACAGTTGATTGGGGATGTTAGAGCATCACGGAGAGTTTGATCCTGAAGAGGAGCAAACCGGCCTGAATTTGTACAAGGGAGCAGACATATACTATGAACCGTTGCCTCCCAGAAAGCCAGTGGAAAGAGAGGTAATTTTATTGAATTCATTTATAAAAATGTTGTTATAAAAAAGTATGTTATGATATATTTTACTTGTTATAAAAAAGCATGTTTAAAAGAGTTAACAAAAAACAAAACCTTAAGCTTAGGCGCAAGCATAGCCTTCGGCTTTAGCCGAAGGCTATGCCAGCGCCTAAGCCTTCAGCAGGCCAACATTCAGTTGTGCTAGCAAAAATATCATATATGATAAAACACTAAGTTGAATATCACATTTGATATTAGTGTAAAATCATATATGATATGTAATATCATATGTGATATTACACTAATATCACATGTGATATTACATATCATATATGATATTACACTAATATGATATTTTTGAAAATCATATATGATACTTTACATGTTTTTGTAAAATAAAAAATATCACATATGATTTTGCATATACATTAAAAAACTAACCTGAAATACTTCCTTTACAGGAGTTTTATGAAAAGATTGATGAGAAATTTGATTGTTGAACTTGTGCAAGAAATACAAGAGATTGTTCAACAAGATCGATTTCGATATAGAAAGTAGTTCGATGGAAGAGGATGATGATAGTGATAGTGAGAATGATGAAAGCAGTGAGGATGAGGAACAAGAAAAAACAAATGAAGAAAACAATGTAGTTGAAAAAGAGAATGAAAGTGAGGATGAGGAACAAGAAGAAACAAATGAAGAAGAGAATATAGTTGAAAAAGAGAATGAAAGTGAGAGCGAAAGTGAACAGGAGAATGAAAGAGAGAATGTAGTTGAAAAGGAGGGTGAGAGAAAAGATGAAATTCAGAAAGATGATATGGAAAACAAAACTGAGAAGGAAAACGAAGTTGGAAAAGAAGAAGCAACTCCAACTGAAACGCAAAAACAACCTGAGAAAGAAACAGAAATGGAGAAAGAAAGAGAAGTTCTAGTAGTGAAGGTGAGTGTGAAGGAAAAACAAAATGAAGTTCCAGTAGCGAAGGTGGGTGGGATGGAAAAACAAACTGAAGTTCCAGTAGCAAAGGTGAGTGAGAAGGAAAAACCGGTTGAAGTTGCAAAGGAAGTAGGAACTCCAAGTGTGGAGAAAATAGAGGGTTATAAGATGAGAGTAGCAACTCTAGATGAATTTTGGAATGAAGAAAATTTTGATAATATTGTGAGTAAAGCAGAACAAGATTATCAAAAGCTTCATGGGACAACAGAGAATAGTGATCAAAAAGAGATTGATGGGACAACAGAGATGATGAGTGATCCAAAAGAGATTCATGGGACAACAAAGATGAGTGATCCAAAAGAAATTCATGGGTCAAAAGAGAAAATGACAAGAAGAAAAATAAGAAAATCAATGACGCCACCATCTGAGAAAATGACAAGAGGAAATATAAGAAAATCAATGACGCCACCATCTTTCAGTCTTGGTATAAGCCCAATGGCAACAAAAGCTGTTGTTGAGACTGAAACAGCATCAAAACCGGAAGAAAAGACAGAAAAAAGGGTGAGAGACACTGATGCTGAGACTGAAACAGAATCAAAATAAAAAGAAGAACAGATGGCAAAAAGAGTCAAAAAACTGTCACGTTTTCTGATATCACCATATATAAACAGAAAAACTGCAATCAACACACCACCAGAAGCAGATGAAGTGATGATAACGGACGCGCTATTTTCAATGGAAGGAAATCCAGTGTAAGTCTGCTATTTCTTATTTAAAATCATACAAAAAATAATAATATTGTGATAATAATATGTATATGATTTAAATTTTGTGTAGTGACTTTGTCTTTGAACCAAGCGTAAAGGGAGCACCTACCATAAGGGACAACATGCAAACACTGGCACCAAAATTGAAGGTGGAAGCTAGTGTTATTGACAGCTTTGCTTCTCTTTTGAACTACGAAGAAATGGTGAACAATACTGGAAAAAAGATGAAGTATTACTTTCACACAGGAATGTTGGTAAGTAGATAAAAATTTAGAAACTAATTACTAATCTGTTTGTTAACAATTATATGATATTGTTGATTTTTGACAACAGACAAGCCAAATGGTAGACTTACCAAAGAAAGATGAGGCTAAGCAATATAAAGCTTTCCTTGAAAGCATGACAAGCGAGTTTCAAGAAAGCCCAAATGACATGTCATTGCAACATGTAGAAATGGTAACAAATTATTTCACTTATTATGAAGAAAAAGATTCGACTTTTATTTGAATTAAAATGAATATAATTTTCTTTCAATTTGTACAGGCATTCTTCCCAGTAATCGCTCATGAACACTTCTATGTCGGTGTATTCAATCTAGACAAAGGAACTTCAGTGATCATTGACAACTCCAACTCTGGGCTGACATATGATACCAAATACAAGAAAGAATACGATGTTTTGGTAAGTAACTCAAACTAGGCATGGAAAGAACATAATTGAATTTAATATTAGAAACTATAATATGACAGTAAAATATCATATATGATATAATTGTCTTTAATATTACAAACTAAAATATGGTAGTAAAATATCATATGTGATAAAACACTAGCAAGTAAATTGAATCTTTTGTTTGAAATATCAGATATGATAAAACACTAGTAAGTAAATTGAATCTTTTGTTTGTGCAGAAAAAAGTGTTTTCACAGTATCTGGAATCATTTAACCATCCAAAAGCAAAGCAGATAAACAAAAACAAGACAGCAGTCATGAAGGTCAAATGGGCAACAAAAGCAAATGTGATTGATTGCGGAGTTTTTGTTATGATGCACATGGAGATGTACAATGGTGAAACGGCAAATAACTGGGAGTTGAACTTTCCAACTGAAGAAGAAGGCCAAAAAATGGCAATAATCAAGCTGAGAGTAAAGTATGCAACCAAAATGTTAATGCATGAAATTAACAGTCACAGAGAATGAATCAGCGACGAAGCACATGCGTTTGCAAGGGAGCATACAGACAAAGCAATGAAACAAAGATACATAAAGGAGCAGATAGACAAGAAGAAGAAAGAACAAGATGCAACCCGTGTTGCCAGTGCAATTTGAAGGTAAAAGTTACTAGTAGACAGTTGATTGATGGTAGGAGCTGATGAATAGATAGGAAGAAAAAAGTCACTCTTTTTGGGGTAAAGGTGGAGTGACATTGGTGATGCAGTTAGAAACTTACTTCTGCTTAGTTAAATTTGGGATATCGTATGCCATTTAGAATGGTTAGAACAATATGTTATGTCGTATGGTACAATGTCAGAATGTTATGTCGTAACTAGTATTACATTTCTATCTGAAATAGTTATCTAATGAATATGGCGGCACATCTGCGGATGTGATTTTGGATTATATGTGCCGTTGTATAAGTTTTGCTACACAAAACTGATATATTGGATAAAATGATGTTGCTAACCGACTCCGCGTTTTATAACACATTGGATAAAAAGAGTAAAACTATAAAAAAAAATCAAAAATATGATAGTTGGATATGTACAAAATACAATTTGAAAACATATGATGTGAGATCTGATTAACAAATGTGCTAATGGTAGTATCACATATGATTTATTGAAAACAAAATATAACAGTAAAAAATCAAATGTGATTTTGTATGTATATCAAATATGATATATAATAGGAAAAATAAACAAGATAAATCAAATGTGATAATTCTCATAAAAGTAACCACACAAGAAAAGATGAATCACTTAACACAAAAAAAAAATCAAAATCCATTTCATAAAAACAAATCTGTAAACAATCAAAGAAGATTCAAAGTACTTCAATCAGAATTCTTAAAAAAGAAACATACTAAAAAACAAAAACAGTAAAAAGATTTATGATGTAGCTTGAGATTGAACCAAATCATCTTCTACTCTATACTTATTTGGACAGGTCCTCTTGTTGTGGCCATCTTTAGCTCCGCATATTGAACATGAATTCCTATTAATTGAACTCTCATCAATAGCTTGCTCTTTTCCACCTTTTATACGCGATTTTTCACGTCCTTTCGGCTTACAGCCAGACGGATTCTTAACAGCAACTACAGGAGGCTCTGGCACTCCGACAAGCTCTTCAAGATTATCAAGCTTGTCCTTTGATGGAGGATTCAGGCAATCAACTTCGACATCCAACTTTAACAACTTCAACTTCTCAATAAAAGCAGCTAACCTTGTCTCGTCTTTACTCAACATATGTACACAGTGATCAACAATAGAAGTAGCCTCGTTTGCATAATTCTCAACAATATCATTCTTCTCACCATACATGTTCCTTTTGTTCCTCAAACCAGCAGGTATCAAGTTCTTTGTCCAACGCCTCAAGATGTATTGATTTGGAATCATTTCAACATTCGCATTCTTAAAGACACAAAAAATGTGTCTACACAATATTCCAACTCTAACAAATAGCTGACAGGAACAAACAACTGATCCATCTTCTATGTTTCGCAAAACCTCCATGCAAAAAAAGCAATACATAGTCAAAAATCATATATGATAGATCATATGTGATACGTCATTTGATATATCATATATGATATATCACATATGATCTATCATATGATATATCACATATGATCTATCAAAATTATAAAAGTATAAAAATTAACACTAAAAAAAGCTTTAAAAGACCATCAAAAAAACTGGTGAAGAAACTAACAAACCTTATATATTCCATCTTCTCTGTGAAACAAGTTAATCGACTCCTCTTCTTCTTCATTTTTATCATTATCATCACCTTTTTTCTTAGATTTCTCTTTTTTCTTAGCTTTCTTCTTCTCCATTAATTCATCAACAAACTTTTTCTCTTTAATAACAGACACCTCAGATCCTTCAACCAAACTTTTGGAATCTATTTGGCAAAACCATGTCCCTGCAAATATTTTGGCTTGAACCAATTCGAAAAGGGGACGAGTATAAACCTTTGACGCATGACGTTCAATCTTAAGATAGGTTCTAAGTGTAGGAACAGAATCAATCGACTTATGATCTAACCTCTCTTGTATATGCCTCTGTTTTTTCATTGCCGTCTCAAAACAATTCATAAATTCATGAGAGTCGAATCGGAATTAGTAAAGTGAGAGAAAAAGGAATTCTCACTCTCAGACCTAGAAGTTGTCCTCATCAAACCATACAAAGGAGAGTCCACAAAAAAATCAGGAATCCAACATGAATGTATGCGAAACATCTTTGTTAACCACTTATGATTATGCAAATTAAACTCATCTAATAACTTTCCCCATTGATACTCAAACTCATCAGGACCAATATACATATTCCACACAATTTGATTGAATTTCCTTTTAAAGTCTGTGTGATCATAAATTTTTTACCATATCTGCAAACAAATATCACATATGATTTAACAAATGATTTACCAAATGAAAAAAGTATGAAATATCACATATGATAAATCATTAGAAACTAAAAGAAAGCAAATAAAATACAAGAAAGCACATAAAGTATCACATATGATATAACAAAAGAAAATACAAGAAAGCACATAATATACCTTTCCAGGAAGCTTTTGTGTAATATGCCACATACACAATCTGTGTTTCGATCCAACAAATTCTTGTTCAATCGCCTTTCTCATAACCCCGTCCTGATCAGTGACAACGATACTAGGAGCTTTACCAAAAGCTTTTATAAATGCTTTGAGAAACCAAATATAAGAGTTTGCAGTTTCATTCTTCAGCAACCCTGCAGCAATCGTAACACACTTCCTATGATTATCAATTGCTGTAAAAGGAAAAAACATCATTTTGTACCTGAAAAACAAAAACAAAAATAGTTAAAAAAAAAACAAATGCGAAGACAAAATACAAGTAATACAATAAAATATGATATATATCACTCAAACACTTACTTATTTGTCCTGTACGTAGCATCAAAAGAGACAACGTCACAAAACTCTTTGTAATTGTACTTGGAAACTTCATCAGCCCAGAAAATTGCAGTAAGCTCAGCATTCTCAACCAAGTAATCAAACGAAAAATCTGGAACATGCTGCTTTCTATTTTCCATCTTAGCTATAAGCATCTGCGCATCACTATCGCCTATATAACAATTCACACTCCTAAAAAAGTTCTTAAAGTCAACAGTTGTACCATGAACAAGTAAATACGATCCCTTCAGACCAGTCAACAAGTGATGAGCTCTCGTTGTACCTATATTAACGCTCGCAGCTTTAAGAATAAACAACTGCTCAGCATATGTTAACTGCCTTTCGGTCTTTGACAAATGCTTATATGCGTTACGTTCAAGCTGATGGTTATGTATACTATCAAAAACAGTCAACTTATACTTTCTAGAACCAGGAATCAACTCAAACATAACACGTGCTTTGCAACCTGTGATATGCAGGTTCGAACTTCTCTTCTGCTTGTCGCTATTCTCTAAATCTAGTGTGTCTACATGAATTCCCTTAGGAATGCCTTCCCTATTACAAACTAGATACTTTTGCTTAACAATACCGCTCCTCAACCTTTTCTGACATGATTTCCTAACCACAAACCCTGCTTTTGAAGCATATTTCATATACGCACTAATGCACTCATCAACTGAATTAAAAACATTGCCCTTAGCTAGTAAAACGTCCACAGGAACTTTAGGAATATAATAAACCGTTCCACCAGGAGTATCAAAATTGGAGTGAGTAGAAAATGATTCAGGAGTTTTCAAAGCATTCAGTTCTGAAAAAACAAAAAGCACAAATAAAAACAGTGATCAAGTAAAAATGAAATAACAAACACAAGTTCTTATGATCACATATGATATAACACATGTGATGTATGTAACAGATATATATCACATGTGATATCGCATGTGATATCAAATGTGATATCACATGTGATATATCATATGTGATATCACATATGATATCACATATGATATAAAATGTGATGCATAATATTATCAAAATAAAAAGTGCTTATCAAAACATAACTAATAGCTTATTCAAAAGATTAAACTACTTAATTCAATCAAAGCATAAACTAATAGCTCATTCAAAGCTTAATATGCTTAATTCATCAAAAACTAATTAACAGCTTAATTTGAATCTAAACGTAACTAATCGCTTATTCAGAGCTTAAAATGATTAACACCTTATCCATATTCTTCATCACGTAACACTAAACTAACAGCTTAGTTCAATCTAAAGCTAACTAATAGCTTATTCACAGCTTGAAACTAACTTAAAACTGCTTAATTCAATCTAAACCTAAATTAAAACTGCTTAATTCAATCTAAACCTAGATTAAAACAGCTTAATTCAATATAAACCTAACTAAATAGCTTATTCATAGCTTAAAACTGTTATTCAAACAGAAAACACAATGAAAAACAAAAATTAAACACATCTTACTCTTAATAGCTGCAGATTCATCACCGTGTTCATAAGCTACAATCTCTTCCGTATATTTAGCAAAAACATCATCACTAACAACAATATCTTCAGTTGCAGATTCAGTTATAGAAACAACGACGTTTTCAGGTGCAGATTCAGTTGTAGAGTCAGTTGTAGAAAGCTCAGTAGCACCAATCTCTTGAGCAGAAGAAGAACGATCAGAAGAAACTGAAGAATTTGGAATCGAATCCATAAAAGAATCATTTAATTGAAAACGAATTAGGGTTACGTGATGAAGAAGATGAAAAAATGAGAGAAAAGAGGGAAACACACACTTTGTGTGTGTGAAATTAAAAGAGCGTTTAATTGAAAGAAAGATAAAAATGCTTTTTATATTGACTAAAATACCCCTGCAGTGTAAAAATCAGGTTTAATCTAAGCCATTAGATCAAAATGAATGAAAGGTGGGGATTGGTCCCTTGGTATGTAGATAAAGTTTTGTCTCTAAATGATCTTTTATCAAATTCTCAAATACCCTTCGTTGGAAAAGTTACTAACAAACCTTGTAAGTTTGCGCGGAATATTGAATCAAAATAACCACACACGTGATTATAAACGTTATATTATATTAATTAACGAATAAGCAAAGAAAAATATATAAACTAGAAAAATGATTGTTGGACCCAATAATCATGCCTCCAAATTGTTGAGATTTAAGAACTAAGTTAACCATTAACCTATACGAGTACGCAGCGGATAAGGATCTAGTATTTGCAATTAGGTTAAACGCGTAATTAATAAACAATTAATTAATAAAAGGGATAAAAGAAAACATAACCTTGCTTGGCAATTGGACTTCAGTAACGAACAAGAAACCAATACAAAACCCGAGTATCAAAGATAGATACCTCAATGAGTATCACACACAAACCCGATAATGTATACGTTCGATTATGAAAGCTTGTCGAGAACGTAATTAACCCAATCAACAAATTGACACCTTGAATAAGCCACGAACAGAAAACCTTCAAGAAACAAGTTTACTTTCTGCCCAATTAAATTATGTCCGAGAAACATAATGTAAACCAACACCCGATATCGGACAGCTTTGTCCAATATCTTCCCTTCTTCTTTGTCCGAGAAAACGAAACCAGAAAACCTCTTTTGTTTCTGCTACAGTTGTCTACCAGGAGAACAAGAAACAAACACCAAAACCTAATATCACTTGGATCAAACAAACGATGCAAGCTTAGGATTTACACGAACCAAAACCAATATAAAATCTAATCGACTTGAGGAACAGTCGACTACAATTTTAGCTGGAACAATGAATCGTTTAGGAGAGGTTTAGGGATGTGATAATGCGTACCAGTTGAAGAGGGGTGGGTTTGTTTTTATACCAAAACAACCGACTATTGGTTGAGCTTTGTCTTGGTCGACAAGCAACCAAGCCCAACCAAAACCTTCCCTCTTTGCTACCCGATCAGTTGAGCATTCAAGGCCCAAGGCTCGCTCAAATAATCCAACCCAAGTCCATGAATAAACTGTCCATGGGTCGTATAAATCGGGTCAAGCTCTCATGCATATCAGGTATATTAATTCAAGTATAAATTACGTTCATCACGTATACTCGTGTCTATCGTGTGTGCCCCCATTGGCTCACACACTCTTAGTCATTTTGTCGTGTTTATAACTCCCACAAACCAACACAAATGAACCTAATGACTTGATTGGTTGATTTAAAAAATTGATTGGTGAGAATTTACAGAGAGAAAGTACTTAATGCAATTGTACAAGTGATTTATGCATTAGTTATATATTTAGGCTTGTGTTGTAGGTGTAAATAGCATAACTCTACAAACTATCATCCCTCTCACATCCTTTTATAGTGATGAAGGGGTACAATCTTATGGAACTAAAATTTCATAGTATCTTTGCTTGACTTGCACATCAAGCAATCATAGTTTAAGTAATTACAACTCTATTTAACTTAGTACAAATAAATCCCTATATATAAACTACTTACATTTTAACCCACTAAAAATTGCTACTATATTACACCCTTTCTAGACACGACTAAAAGCTCTCTTATTATTGTAATATGAACTAGATAAACTATTTAAGCATTTAGTTGCATATGAGAAAATTGCATTATATTTAGACCTATTATAAGATTATATGTTTTTTGGCATTCAAAATTGATTATAACATTTACGGTTATAACATTGATTTTAGTGCATCATAGTTGATGCACTTAACTATTAACTATGATGCAGTAACTTATAATAAAGATGCACTAAAATTTATTAGTGCATTAAGGTTATAAGTTACTACATTACGGTTATAAAGTTACTGCATCATAATCATGATTTTAGCGCATTAAGATTATAAGTTACTGCATCACAATTGTGATGCAGTATTTTTATAACGGTAATGCAGTAATAAATTTTGGCGGGAAAAATTTTTTTTGCCAATTTTTTTTTTTTTTTTTTTTTTCGGCGGGAAATTTTTTTTGGGGAGGGGGGGGTGAGGTGGGGGTGACACATGTCACATGACATGGCATGATGATATGGCAAAGGTATGTCACCTCCACATGCCTTCTCATTCTTTTCATTATAAAAAAACTTTTCATTTTAACCCTACCCTATATATATATATATATATATATATATATATATATATATATATATATATATATATATATATATATACTAGTGTCAAAACCCGTCCGATGGACGGGTATGACTTGTGGTTTTTATAGACATATGTAAAAACAGATCTCACTTTATCTCTCTCTTACATCATACACAAAAGTAAAAATAGATCTGAAATTTAATTTTGGTTCATAGTTTAACATTGCATAGACCCAAATGTATTGTTGATGAAGGTGTTTATTTCTGATGGATTTGTGATGCTTTTAAAGGTCGCAAAGGGTTTCCTGTTGCTAATTAAGGGTCGCTAAGGGTTTGTAGCTATTCATATTTGGTTTTTTAAGACCGAACCTGTTTTCTGGTTTTCCTTCCAAAATTGTAAGTTTTTGCACTTTCCTTATTGTTATTGATTAAAAAGAACTTGTATTTAGGGTTTCGTTTGTTTGTATTTTGGGGCTTTTTGATTTAGCCATTGAAATTTAATTTTTGAACGCTTTATGATAGCAGTTGTGTTTTTCTATTTATTTATATTTTTTTTTCATCTTTTAGTTGATTTGAAAAGTTTAATTTGAATAATTGGTGATGTCATTGTTGTTGTTAATAGTACTGTGGCTGTGATCATCTTTATTTAATTTGGTGTGTCAGTTTTGTTGTATTCAGTCACACCAAATGCCTTTTCCATTGCTTCAATTGTGACACTTTTGTTTGATTCCAAGAATTGAGAATAGACAACAATCCTGATCTTTCTCATGTAAAAACGGAAGTGTGGAATAAAATAGCGGTCCAACTTAATATGCTTCTTGTTCCCAGCTATAGAACATTAAAGATTAAATTTAAGTTGATTATGTGAGATTTACCATTTTTGTATAGGGGTGGAGCTTTAGCAACCTGACATGTTGATTTCCAATAGTTAGCACAATATCTTACTGTTGCAAGCATCACGATCTTGGGTATGCTTGGTTGCAACAACTTCACTCGTTAATATCCCACGAGATCTCGACTTTTTCCACCTCATGAACTTCAGCTACGATGGTCCCACCAGGTGATGTAACATCGTCTCACTGACCTGGATGCTTCACTTTTTGGGTAGTCATAGATGTTTTGCTCTCAGAATTTGCAAAAACAATCCACAATTAGTTATTGTATCAGGCTTACAACTCAAAAGTGATTCAAAAACTTCATATTTTGAGAGGCTAAACCAAGTGGCCATATCACATCAAGTAATAATGAAGTTAAATTTAGCTTGAGATGAAGGGAAAATATGCAAATAAGAAGGAAAGTAAAGGGTCTTTATTTTTAAAATTAATATAAATAAACATGTTTTTCGTATGCTTTTAATCTTTAAGATGGCAAATGATTTCATATCATCTCACAACCTGTTACTTTGAGAAGTGAAATTAGAGCAAATTAGAGTTCAAATAACAATATAATCTACCACATTAATGGATACGTGTTATAACAATTCACTTATATTAAGAATATAGTAAAGTATGTAGAAAATAAAGGGAGGTGTCGATTTCAAGGCTACTAACATTCTATAGCAATCAACTTTCACCAGTCGAGCCGCCTATGAAAGCAATGATTAGGCAAGGAAATAAGGATGATTTGCGCGAGTCTTGTCATAATAATCAATAAATCTGTAACCTAAACATTTATCAAACTTCTCTTAAGTATCTTACGAAGTCCAGTTGCATTCATCTCCACAAAAAATAAAAGCTTTAATAAATCTCTTCCTATGTCTCTATAGGCTTCTCGTAAAGAAGCAATTTTTGGTAAATCATATTTGATTTGAGTCATTAAAAAATATGGGAATAAGCGGATCCATTAAATATACCTTTAACTATTTTCCTCACTCTTTTAGTTGATGAGACACTATTTTTTTTCTTAATGTTTGGACTATGGGCCTTTCTTTTTCTCCGAGTTAAGATCATTAATATCTGTGGCACCTCTACTTAAACTTGGATTAGTATGCCGTTGCTCCGCACTTCTAGCCAAACGGTACAAACTGTCCCTTATGCATAACTTGGTTCTCAAATCCAACTAATAAAAGCACAGGTTCCGAGTAAAGCTATTTTGGAGGGTAAGGATTACAATTAAAACAAAACAAAAATGAGAATCAGGTGCCTGCCAAGCAATATGTTCAAAGTTTCTGTGAAATAATTGATTATAGTGGTAACATGTGTAATATCTTGTGAAATGTCTAGTGGTCGTACCACCATATCATCTCCCATAACCATGGTAAGTGATGAGTCCACAGTTGATGACACGTCGATGCATCTAAAATCAACAGACACAAGAGGTTCATCACACACAGACATAATACCATTTAGCTCATTGTTTGCAACTTCTCTGAAGGTGGCATTCACTTCCTTTGCAAAAGTCTTCTTGGAAACCTGAACCACAAGGTCCACTACAGAGAGATGTTTAGTGCTGCTGCTCTTGCATGTCTAAGGTCATGGTGACTTGCGTCTAGCAGCCTCAGTTCTCCGGTGTAGGAGTGAGTAGTCGTCATTGTCCCCTGTTGGTTCGGGTTCAGGACTCCTGTAAGTGACCCGCAAAGTGTGCCACCATCACCATACAAACATTGGAACACTTTATCGCACTCATGAATCATGACCTCTAAAGTTTCAATGTTGCAGTCCAAGCATAATGCAATAAGAATTAGTTTTCTGGCTACTTCAGGCCAAGTACTTAAATAAGCATTCCCAAACACCCTCTTAACCAGTTTTTTAGAATTTAACCCATTATGGCTGTAATAAACAGGTAGTACGTCTTATAACTTATTATTTGGCCAGTAATAACTCGATAATCTATCACCTTTGTAGAAAAGTATAAACCAAAAAGATACACGATAAACTTCAACCTTTATACATCTCGCTTCCAAAAGGAATTGGTAAAAGAGAGTGAGATACATACAGTATGTGTGTTTGTGTGTATACACACAGAAGACTGTTCCCCATATGAACAACAGAGTATCATAGGCATTACGAAGGATTAACAGCAATTTGGCTATGAACTACATGCCTCACAAAGCTATCTTTGAAGCACTCCTTAACAGCATGTTGCTCCAAATGAACACTGTTCTACTTCAACACAGAAATGATTTTTTTTATTTGATTTAATAATGATTTTTTTTTTCTTTCTAACTGTATTTCGTTCCTTTTTTCCCCTTTTGCTATTCTCCTAAGAGGCTGTAATAATGCCTCATATTTTTTTTGTTCTCGTCATTTTTTCCCATATTTTGACAATTCTCTTTTCTTTTTTGTCACTCTTTTATTACAATTATACCTACCAAAAACAGGGCTTATGAAAAATGAGCTGAAAATAAATAAGCTCATGAGCCCATTAATACTTTTAGGGGGTGTTTGGGTTAGCTTACTTTATGGGCTTATCGGCTTATTGAAATTTAGGAAAGCCAATAAGCTCACTCTTTTTGAGCTTATTAGGTTATCCACTTAACCTTATGGCTACTTAAGCCATAAACTCAAATGGGTAAGGATAATACTGATAAAAATCCAATGGCACCATATTGTTACATAAACTCAAATTGTTTGCTTACTTTATTTAAATTTTCAAATGTTCTTCATGTAGATTTAGTGGTATCCAATGGCAATAGGAAGATCATATTGGTATCCAATGACATGATCATATTGATAACATGGTTATCGGCTTATTGAGATTTAAATCTTCAAATGGGCAAGTATAGTACCTTAGTTGTATAGCCTCATGAGTTGATCCGTCACACATATTCTCATATGGGGAATATCCATTTGGTCCTGGTAGTAAAAAGCCAACTAAATAACAAAGTTATAGAAAAATGTTAAAAAAAAAATTCACAGAAAAATACTTTTAAACTATAGTAACATAACTACTAATATAACTTTCCTATGATAAAGTGAATTAGCCCTTTTGCCGTTTGATTTCCAAAAAAATAATAAATAAATAAAAGAATATGTTTGCTACACCAATTTTATTAATCACGAAACATGAACAACTAAAGCATGGTATCCCAGCGTCTTTCTGCCATATATAAAAAAGAGAGATTCACACAATATGACTTTTGTTTCTAGTGGAACATCAGAAAGCATAATTTCTTATTACTTCATGGTATCACAGGTCGTCCTTTGGAAACCGATATGGTGTGAGCAGCGGCATGATTTGATCGATGACGAAATATAGCTGGACCTGCATATGAAAACAATCTAATAATTAAAATCTAATATTTCTAATAAAGTCAACCTTAAAAAGTGGAATAAGCAAATGAATTACTGCATCTACAATAGTAGCCATACATGCTAGTACTCAATTTCTTTTATTTGAATTCGGGGAAGTGCAGACACTTATGGAGCCTCCATTTATAGAGTAGTAGAGTAATATAGTGGTAATAGATGTACTACACAAAAGAAGCAAAAGACGTGTTGGTGCTCTTTTCAGTATGTGAGCTACTCATGAACTATTAGAAATCATAGGATTGATGGTCAATACTGGGACTATATGACCGACCCTTGAGCTATTAGAAATCATAAGAAATCTCTCAAACAATGAGATCAGCTTGTTTGTCTATTTGCGCTCAAGTTCAAAAAAAATATATGGTTTGTAATTTTAGAAGAAAAGAATTCTAATGTCAAATTACCTGAGAAATATAAGATTACCAGCTAAAATCTTGAAATATCAACTAATTCAAAAAATTAAATAACCTGTTCAGCAGAATCACTTTCATCAGATAAAATGACCTGCTTAAAATCTTTTGAATAAGCTTGTAAGCATCTTGACGTACAGCCGTGAAGATTGTTCCACAGAAGCTTGTAAGCATCTTGACGTACAGCCGTGAAGATTGTTCCACTGTAATAGGGAAGGTTGGTATCACACAAGCAGAATATGTCAATTTCATCACATATGAACTTTAGAATCCTTTTAGCTTCGTTGTATTCTTTTCTTTATCCTCTACATTCTTGACTGGTGCAGCTGCAATTCAGACAAATTAGCTACAACATGATCATTGAATAGATGGTAGAATTAGTTAAAGTTTCTATTTCCATTAATGGTGGTGATGAACTTACTGAAATGGTCTATGTGTTGATTTATGAATTTTTCTTAATATATTCATGTGAATTATGATGAGTGCATCTATTTGTCATTTCTTTAGTATTTCAGTATACATGTACTACTAATATTGGTATTAGAGTAATGACTGTCAAGCATACATGTAATAATCTAAAAACAATGGAAGTGGGTTGACAACTTCTGATCCATCTGATGTTGAATTAGATTTGATAAGTGGGGGTCGTATACTTATTGTTGATACTTCTGAATTAAATAGTCGTGAAGCAAGATGCACCAAAAACGCAGGTTGGAAGTTACCATATTATTTACTGGATTTTCAGATGGTGCAGTTGGTTTTCTGCAGTCCCAGTATGCAAGTTCCATTTGTGGTTTTATAGTCTGTTCCTCGAACCTAAATCAAATAATCAATATCAGATTCTTCTTAAATGATTTTCTAAATAACATCTATCTCAAAGAATCAAAAAAATATATTGTTAGTGTCCCTTAGGTATGGTTTCGTCAAAAAGTTACCTTTAGCCCATTGGTAATCCCACGGGCCGCATCAAAACATGCCCCTGAAATTCTTCCATGTTCACGTAATTCTGGTCTCGGTTCTTCACCTAATCTTCCTTCTAGGATATGAGACAATCACATTGAAGTATCTGAAATTTGTTAAAGGACAGTTCACATCAGATATAAAGTCAAATCATTTTAGGTATACCAAGTGCTAGATTAGTCATTTCTTCATTATTGTGACGAATATAGAAGGTTGTGTGTACCCAAATACAGAAACACCAACCTTAAAATCATGACCGCCATGTCAGAGTTTTTATGGAAATCCTGAACAATATCTTCTGACATCTTTTTGGCTTTTCCGTAGGGGTTTATCGGGTTCTGGATATTCAACATAAATATTCAGTGTTATGAATGGCAACACATATTGCACCTAACAAAGTCAAAAGTGAACTCCATATGCTCCCATCCAGACCCATTAACTTAGAAATGAGTCAAATCGGGTAATGCTTTTCTCTAATGGGTCAACCAAGTAAAATCAACAAATATAGCTTATTAGGAAACAAGTTGAACATGTCAAATGGATCGAAATTCAACCGGTTCACAACGTGCATTGTATCAACCCTATCTATAGAAATCAGCCTGTTTTGACCTATTTCCCCACCCACCCATTTTGTCACCTTCATTCCCATAGTACATTCGTACCTGAGGTGTTTCTTCTGTAATTGGCATCTTTTTAGGCTCCCCATATGTGGCGCACGTGCTAGAGTATATCAGGGTATTAACATCGTGTGCTGCTGCCGTCGCCTCCAATACCACCAGGGTATTTGATGTAATGTTGTGAATTTGTGATAATACCTGCATGATTATAATATAAGTTTCGGAATTAGGAACATAGTAGAAAAGAAAAGAGCCAGCAAAAGATTAACAAAATGATTCTGCCGAAGGTACACTTACTTTAGGGGATCAAGGGTACTCTCCCCAACATATGCAACCGCTGCAAAATGTATCACTGCATCAAATGCATTTTTAGAAAAGATTTTGTTTACCCTGAAAATGTCATCATTAAAATAAACAAGTAAAAGCATGATTTCCAAAGCAACATATACTACTATTAATTTAGATGCATACACCTTTTGCGTCTCCTAAATCAACATAAATGAATTGAAGTCTCCCAGGCTCAGGAAATAGGTCTTGAAGAACGTTAACTGCTCCTATGTTTCCACATGAGAGATTGTCCTATAAAAATTAACATCACCAGTAAAATTACATGATTCTATAGTTGCATATTACTAACAGATTTGATAAAAATAAACAAAGAGATGTACCACTATAGTTACTCGGTAAGAGTCTTTTAGAAGGCTTAATGTAGCATGAGAACCAATATAGTCAGCACCTCCAGTTACTAACACATGAGTAACCCCTGTTTCTTGTCGCGAGAACTTCAAAGCAGAAACAAATTAGCTCACAGTTGATCATTACATCGAGACAATATGACAATTTATAAAGGAACCATATAAAAGTAACGAAAAACATATAACTGAATGAAAAAAATGGTCTGTTTACTAACCGGGCTAGGGGTTCTGAAAGTTGGAGATTGTTTGAGCATAAAAATGCATAATACTATAAGGCATGTAGCTAAAACAATCTTTCTTGGAAAGCCTTTCTTCTTAGTGGGCTCTGGTAAGGATATGTCGACGAAGAGGCATAAGCTTGCACTTTTGGTTGAGCAACCTTAACATGGCCATATCTGCAACGACTACCATTCACACAAGTTCCTGTTTGATTAAAAGTACACACCTGTTAACACATGACATACACATATTAGTTATTTGTACCAAGAGAATGAGTGATTTCAAGAGGACGAGTGATGTCTACCCTTTGCTCCATTACTTGCAAAGATCTATCGAGGTTCTGGTATTTCATCTTTCCAACCGAGTACTTCGTGTATATCCATCCTCTCTCCTTCTAACTCAGCATGCAAAACACTGTGTTCGACATAAGTTTAGGGTTCACCCATGCGAGGAGCATCTACTGTGGAATCTGGAACCCCAATGTATGTTAATGCGATATTGTTTAAACCTTGATCTTCTTGAATGTCGCCTGCATCACCAGTAGTTGGTGGAGATACACCTTGATGGTTTGGACTCATGTGTTTATTTCTACGACTTCTAGCTCAGTATATGCAAATGCAACTTTCTGCAAAATGCAACAAATTATTAGCTCATAAATAACCAATTTACCCGATTAAACAGTGCTTAAGAACAAAACTTGTTGAACGCATAGAAACAGTTTTCTGGGTCGTTTTGAACCAGTTACAAAAATGAATAATTTAAGGATGGAACCCACAAAATGCTGACTGATGCTAAAATGGTGTACACCAATAGATTGTTATAGTTCTTTAGGACGCTAAAAATAGGTTACAAAAGGTGTTTAGAGGACTAACAGTTTACCTTGCCAAGACCAGCTGCCATAATTGCACTTGTTGGTGTCAACAATTGAGGCATACCAGATCCACCTTTAGCACCTTCTCCTCTGATAACAACTACCTTCTCCTATGATAACAACTACCTTCCCCTAAAAACATGATTTCAAGAATAAGTTATCAACTATCTGATCATGACTTGAATACTTTGCTATGCTATGCTACATGCCATTCGAGGCTCTAAAATATCTCAATTTCAAGCTAATAACTAAATTCAAAACTTTTGGAATTATAGCCTACTCGCTGTAAACCTATATAGCGATACTGATATTCCATCTAAAATGTTTAATCATTCATCATTTAGGGATGTTTAGCATTCCCTTTTAAAAATCTTTATGTAGAAGCAATTCCACCTGACTATCTATTGTCTTTTAGAAACTTTCTTTGAAACTTTTAAATCTTATGAAATTAAAAGCTCATAAGCAATAAGCTTTTTTCAATTTTCATATAAGCTCATAAGCCCAAATAATAAGCTAGTCCAAACATCGCTTACATTTTTTAGGTCTAACATGAATTAAAGTTGTGCTAGTGGATTTAAATAAACTGTAACTTTTCCAATCTTCAGATAAGCCCGGATAATAAGTTAATCCAAACACCCCATATAGTTTTATAGATCTAGCAGCAATCGGCAGAGCTTAAAGTTGAAATACTGAATCATATACCTCAACTTGTTGAATCTGTTAAGAAAGGACCAGCTGACAGTGCAGCGTATGCTGCAGGTTTAGCTATTGAAGTTTAAACAGAGGAAGAGATATTTCAAATGGGACATTAGAACAGTTCAACTCGTACCTGGATTCCTGTGAAAAATATTTAGAGATAAGAAAGCACCGCCATCTGTGACCGTGCTCACAAGCAGGCCAGTCAGTAATTTTATTATCACTAATGGCACCATGTGAGGTTACCTGAAAATAGACCCAAAAGCAGTACTAAATTAAAAGATGGTAGCTTTGATTACATCAAAGAATAACAAAAGAGCTGGATTAGGTATAAATGGCAAAACAAACGGGTAAAATTCGAAGAGCGGTTAAAATAGGTTGATCTGCCAACAATTTTAACTCATTGAGCACGTTTGACCTGTTTCCTTTGTAGCCAACATTTATATTATATGCATTGAAACATTTAGAAATATCAGGCTTCCTTAGTTCGGTACACAGTTAACTACATAAAATATAATGAAAAAGTGAGCAAGCTTCCATTCTTACTTTTTTCAAGTCCATAGCCCCACTTTGACAAAGATATCCCCAGCAAGCATTTTCCGACACATTCTCCATGTATGCCTTAATCTTAGTCGTCTGCAAAATACCTATAGTAAACATGGAGATAATAAGCAAAGTTGCAAGTCTATTGTTCTCTTTCCGAATTGAAAGATACTGATATTATAAAATAACACTAAAAAGCATAGCTTAAAACCTGATATGCTTTGAAATTTGCACTCCAAAGATCCTATTTAATGACATCGGGGCAAATTGGAAATAATTACTGCAAGAAAAGTCACATTTGTATCAAACACATACCATAATTCTGTTGGCATCCAATAAAAAGGGAATATAATATAGTTTCGTGTATACATGACCATACTCTTACAAAATATGGTAAGAAAAAAAAGCTGACTCGTTTTTGCTCTAAGCCCTTTTCACTACAGACTCTAGAGAAAGCAAAAAATGATCGATTAAGTTGAACTATATACTAATGAAGCTCTCAAGGGCTTTTTTTTTTTTAATTTTTAAACTAAATATTGAATGATTATGTGCTTGGATGGCTACTTAAGGGGTTTTTTTGTTGATGTCAAGGGGTGTTTGGATGACTGCTTGAATAGGGTGTTTGGTTGCTGGCAGGGGTGTTTGGATGGTTTCTGTAACAGGGTATTTGGTTGTTTCGCTAAGGGTTCTAATGGGATACTGAAATAGACAACGTCCATACAGGCCCTATAAAGCCTATAATGTCCAAAGAGCTCTGAAACAGGTTCTGTCCAAACAGAACCTATAAAACCTATTTAATGATATTTGTAATTTCGTAAAACTTAGATTTGTGGGTACTTCACATGCGTGACGCCTAATGTTGGTATGCTATGGTGACCTATTATTTGGTATACACAGGATAAACCCAATAGCCCGACCCGATAGCATCCCTACTTATAAACATCAAGCCTACTTATATGCGTAAAAGAACAGAATATATCTTGCATGCTTATACATATAGATTTTGATCATATTTGAATATGAGAAGTATATGTGGAACCTACTTCTAACTGTTGAGCTAGCTAAATGATCTGCACCTAAACCCGAATCCAAGTTAAACCATCCGTAATTTCTAATCATTCTTCTTATCGGTGAAGAAACCAGGAGACATCAAAGCTGAGTTAGCAAAACTTGGTACTCGAACAGCTATAACAAAGTTGTTGACTTTTCGAGAACCGAAACCATTTTATTTTCCTAAAGGTATAGGATTTAAACATTCACCAGGTAACACTTCGGTCACCTTGCCACCCTGGTTAGCAGAAGAAGATATCGACTACTTTGCTACCCAGCTGGAAAAGACTGGTTGGTCTGGTGGCGTCAACTATTACCGAGCTTTGCACTTGTATGATTTACTTTGCAACATAATAAGAAATTTATGGAAAACAAAATATTTGTAGAAATCGTCCATGATGATTGCTTATACGGTCAATATTTTACTAACTGTGTGGATTCATTTTCCTTTTTGCTGGTCTTTGTATAGGAAATGGGAACTGACAGCGGCATGGCACGGTGTAAAAGTAACAGTGCCGTCAAAATTCATCATTGGGGATATGGACTTGGTATCATATTCCGGGCATCAAAGACTACATATTAGGTGATGGGTTTAAACAGGATGTTCCATTTTTGGAGGATGTCATTATGATGAAAGATGTGGCTCATTGGATAAACCAAGAGAAGCCCCATGAGATCAGCAAGTACATAGTCGAGTTTCTACAAAAGTTCTAAATTTGCATTTTATATAATGCATTTCGCTATGTATCCTATGTGGAAACTCAAATTTTTCGTTATTTATTGTAATATTGAGTGGACGTATCCCCGCCTTTGCTTTCAGAATTCTTCTAGATGTATCAGAGGTACTCTATAATTTGATCATAATCTCTGATACTTAAAACCAGGGGAAAACCCCTCGAGGCCTCGAGTCACTGAATCCGACCCTGAACCCATACCCAAATAACTTAACTTCAATTTTTTTGTTCACTTCTATGAGTCTATCATTCAGAAATTGAGCATATTAAAATTCTAATAAGTATTATCTTTTACTTGTATCAAGGAAACTTGATTCAAGTTTGTAGCTCTCAGTCTCAGATGAGATTAAATAAAAGTGTATCAAACAGAGCATATTAACTTTTTTCCCCTGTTTTTGATTGGCAATAAAATATAATTGTGTACTATTATTGCAAACAATGGCAACTCTATTACAACTTTCAGTTGGCATATAGCTTAAAAAGCAACGACAATCAAAAATACAGTATATGGTATATCGGAATTTGAATAAACGGGAATTGAAACAGGCAATCAGATTACCTTGAATCGTGTATTAAAATTGCATGTATATAATAATCGAAAATAGAATCTAAAGTTTAACATATCTTGTTGATTATATGTTTCCTGTTAAACATATGGAGTGAGAATACATTATGAACTCTTGGGTCAAAAAACACAAAAAGTAAGAAGCGGGTGCTTATATTAAGAAGCAAATCCCAAACAATATTTATAAATTCTAACATCAAAATTGATATTCTACATAACGAAAAAAATAGTAACTATGATCTTATAATAAAATTTGGATTTTGCAAAACAATCACTCCAAAATAAAGAGAAGGTGAAAGGTATAAGAACCTAATACCTCGTGATCGCCATCAGGAACCAATTGACATTCAAATCCTAAACAAAATAAACAAATAAATAAAGTAATTAAGGGTGAATTATGAGATGGGCAATATTAAAAAGAGGTTTAACTCAGTACCATTACAACTGATAGAAGTGTACTGAATACCGAAGTTCAAAAAAGCCTATTTCTGCATGCAAAACCCTAATTCACGAATTAAATGGTACAAAGATATCAAAATTCATATATATGAAATATATTTAAGGAAAAGATATGATTGATAAGTTTTTTTTATGCAAAACCCTAATTCACGAATTAAATGGCTTGCTCCATTGGTTGAAGCACTTGTTTATGTACTAATTGACCCATGTTCGAATCTTGCAAAGGCCAAATTTTTGGATTTGATTATATACCGAATTTTAGACTTCCAAAACATTGCTTAGTGGACATAATATGATGACATGGAAATATGACGTGGCATTATGGGGTGACAAGTGGCATTATGACGTGGCATGCCTCCTCTTATATATAATGTATAGATATATATCTATACATTATATAAGAGGAGGCATGCCACGTCATAATGCCACTTGGCATCCCATAATGTCATGTCATATTTCCATGTCATCATTGTATTTATGTGGCATTTTTTTTTAATTATCATTGAATACATGTGCCATTTTTTTTAATTTGATTAAATTGACTAATTTTCGGATTATTAAATGTATTGTAAAAAAATGTAACTAACAAGGTTCGAACATGAGATCTCTACTAACAATAACAAACATCTCAACCACTGGAACAATGGAACTTTTGATATTCTATTTTCAAATCAAAATTAATAAAGAGAAATTATTGTCAATTATTGTCAATTTTATACAAATCTTTTCCTTAAATATAGCCCATTAAATAAAACGTGCGCTTCTTTCTCCTACAAACCCTAATATTTTTATTCTCACGTATAGAAGCATGCCTCTTTTCCCTCAACAGTGATTTTGATCAAGCAGGTATGTTTATAACATGTAAGATATTTAATGTGATAAGCAGTTAATAAATTATGATTAGCATGGATCACTTGCATATTTAATAGGCTGAATATAAGATTTTAACAAGATTTTTTTTGTAGACAATGATTTCAGGTTGACAATGCATGGTTCGATTGACTTCAGGTTAATGGTTCTCGAATTATGATAAGCATGGATCACTTTCATATTTAATAGGTTAATAATGGTTCGAATAATTTCAGCCTTTCAGGTTAACAATGGTTCTCCAAATTCAACAACGACTGGTGACCAGGTTTGTTTTGGTACAAACTTGATGATGGTTATGTTTAATTTGCTACCATGCTATGCATGCTATGTTTAACTTCCGGATGATCGATAAGCTATGTACTTATGTATGTAAAGATTTTTTTAATGAGATACACCAAAACTAGCAGCAACTTTGCAAAATCAGTTTTAGTGATATCAACCTTAATCTCTTTATTTAATCAATGTTTTTTTTTGTTTCATGAATTTGGGTTGTTGATAAATAAATCTTGGTGTTAATTACTCATAACACACCCATTAGTATTTAATCGGGTATGTTTGGTTTTCAGTAAGTGTCTTTATTTTGATTGTAAATGATCAGGGGTAATATGTAGAATGGTTGTTTTGATTGTCAATGAACAATTGGTCTCGCAAGGTATATTTGATTATCATTAAATAAGTTTAACGGATTGATGGATTGTCTCTGCTTTTGAATTGTTTATGAGGCTACTTGAGTTAAGAAAAACCAACTATATTTGCACTTTGTAGTTTACAAAGATCATCATTGAACTTTGTTTTTATAAAATCTGTTAACCGGAACAAATCAATCCAGATAACTAACAATGGCAGTTTGTTGGAATTGGATATTGAGTGGATCTAATTTATGCCTTTGTAGATGGTGATAATAGTTAGGCGTAATTAGGTACCCACAACTAAAGGGACTCATGGGGTTTGCTTCTACCCAGGTGGGAGAAATAGACCTAAAAACAATAATTGCAGCGTACTAACATTTATTCATGTACCAGATGGTGCATACTTTCTATTAGTTTTGTGTCACTAACGTTTATTCATACAGCCTGACATAACATTTAAAGTAGTAGTTGTTCATTATTTATAACTTATTGAACCATGAAGCAGACTCACACAAAGGCTTAGGAATCCATATGTTTTGGTTAGTTGTGGATCTCTGATATGCAATTTAATCAGATCTTGGAATGAGTTTGACAAATTAAAATGCTAGAGTTACTGAGACATGCAACATATTTAATTTCACGCACTGTTAAGAACCTTATGATGTGTGCTAATGGATTAAGTGAAGTTACTGCAGCAATGGCCATAACGGCAGCGGCTGGAAGAGTGGAGACCATATTTCAAATATCTTTCTTACTAATATTTTTAATCAACTTTCGTATTCTGATCACTATTGACGTTAGGATTTATGTTACTAAGCGGATGTGATCGAGTTATTAGGATGGAAACATTCTTTTAATCTCATTACAATATAGGGTAAAGACGTTAGATTTTTTGCAAGTGAGAGTTCAATCCTGATCTTTGATGTGTCTGATATAAATTTTTCTCTCCCTTTTCTTTATTATTTTTCCCATCAGTGATGCAAGAGTTATGTGGGACCAAAAGACGGACGCTCTAGGGAATATGGATTTCTTTCATTTCGGAACCAACAAGGGAAGGATATGGACATTTTATAGGCTTTAGTGTTGAACAACTAATGTTACTGGAAATCATGAAGCATATCTGTTGCTAAAGCATAAAATTATATAATGGAAGGTGTCATTTGACCGGGTAATATTCCTTTATTGTTTGCTAAATTTCACACATTATACAGGTTATGGTCCCATATACTGATTAAGCTTTTTATAGTAAAAAAATGGATTTTAGGTAATCTGTACGAGTTATCTATTCAAAGTGATATGGCAGATGAAATGTTATTGAATTTGACCATATTGACTTTTTCTAACTTGGTATTGAAAATACCACAAACCTGAAATTGAAGATTATTTTTGTTTACTGAATTATATATAGGTTAGTTAGCCTTTTTAATGGGTGAAAACATATTGTGCTCTTTACAGTTTAATACTTTTAGATTTCGTTAAGGCATATCTGTCAATAAGTGGAACTTTCAGCTCCTTTTAACTATAAATAGCCGGATTTGGGTTCTGTTTTGTCGCAAAACGGGTCATATAAATAAAGATAGTCAAAAGGAGCATGAGTCAAATGGCAATTCTAGCCCATAACTTTTTCTATAATTATATAAATAGCTAATATTTGTTATCATAAACTGATAAATTCTTTAATCAAAGATTGAAAATATTTTAATGTCACTGTGAAAGGCCTTTAACCAATCTGACCCATTACCATGGGGTCATAGGTGTTGTACATGACTGGTATAAACAACTGTTTTTCTTCATATTTCCTGAACAAGTATGCTGGTCTGTTTTAGTAGCTTCTTCAAACCCCAACTGATTACTAGCTCTATCTTAAGTTGATTCACACAATAATTTTTTATATTATTCCAGGTGGTGAGCCATTTGACACATACCCTTGAATTTACGACATATTCAATGACGTTGGGCTCTTCCCCATTTAGCAAAAGAGGTAAAATCGAGATAATTAGCCAGCTTTGGTATGATCCTTTGTTAATTAGTATTGATAATCCTTTGTTAGCATGTGGTAATAGTTAAGAAAGACTCGATATAATTCTAGGAATCCATTGAACTTTGGATGACATTATTCTAAAATTTGGTGCAAGATTTGTTTGCATCTTATCTTTAAATGCATTTGAATTGTTATTGCAGTAAGACTTGCTCACGAAAAGATTTCATGCAAGATGTCGGGTTATGAACACAATGGAGCAACAAGCTTCAGCATGAACATAGACATCCTGGTGCCGACCTGTTTTTCACACCTTCAATAATCAGCCAGCTTTGGTATGATCGTGATATTCACTTTATATACATATAGTGGTGTCCCATTTAACAAGTAAGCATTTTAATCCAATTTTTAAAATAAAAAAAATTTAGGATGTTAAATTCATTTTGGTTGTAGCTAATTTACCTATTTGACGTGTTTAACCATATGTTCAAAATTTACACCTGAACGATCGACTTTAATGTTTCTATGTCAAATTGTTTTTGGTCAACTGGAATGACCTGTAAAGCTGAAATGAGTGACACCATTGCTGCTTCTATGTTATGTTTTTTGGTCAACTAGACATGTATTCAATGAAACCGGGAAGGTGGTTGATGCAGGGGTCATTTATGATAGTGAAAATGAACGTTCACACGAGTTTGATTTCTAAACAATGACAAGTAAAGCTAAAATGAAGGACGCCATTGCTGCTCTTGATGGACAAGTATTTAAACAGCTAATTTCAGCCCATCTTGAATGTTTTATACTGATGGTGGACAACATTATAAGTATATTATGAATTGACGCATTTCAATTTACCCTTTTCATATCAGAAAGTTGCCTTAACAGCTTATGATATGTAGATATCATAAGTTTCTACAATGAGGTGTACTAGGAATGCACTTAATATGTATATCAGGTTGCTCTAGAATAGATAAGTGTTATGATATTACAGAATTTTATTTGTTTGTAGTAGTCTTTATCGTTGCCATTTATTTGATAGATATTTATTTCTGTAGAACACTGCTTATGCTGCATATGTGATGTCTTTGTGGTACATGTTAACATAATAATACCATGCGTGTATGAACATTTTATCCAATTTGATATACTGGACGATTGCATTAATGATGTGACCATTTATCTAATATTTTTTGGACTAGGATGGCTGTTACCTCTCAAGAACAGAATATTCTAATAGATAACCATGAAAATCAACATTTTATTGATTTAGTAAAAGGAAGCACCGATGCTTCCTCATCAGGTTCTGGATACAAGTCTCAGAAGGAGCTTTCATAGTAAGTGTTCTCACTTTTACAGATTGTACACTTCTTATTGTTTGCCTAAAGTGTAAAATGCTACGCCTATATAATTTGTCGCTTCATTTTCTTCGAATACCTAAGAAACTTTGTTTTAGCCCAATAGAGATGTGCTATCTGGCCTTTTTTCCTTATTGTAATAGAGACCTTATAATAAAAACATCTGGTGACGCATTCTTTTGTAATAGTAGAAGTAACTATATCAGGTTTCCATCTCCATAAATGTTCTTCAGCTGTTGAAAATTCTGGAACATGTGGAAAGATCTACAAGGCTTGGGAGCAATTTAGCATTGACGCGAGCAGCCATGCGATACATACAACAGCCATGCTCACCGCCAACGTTTAAAGGTTTTGTAAGCCCTTCTCTTGAACAAGTTTTCTCTCTATATTTTCATGTGTTCTAAGAGGATTCAGTCAGTCAATTGTTTCATGAGGTTGCTTCAGTGGGTTGTTTCAGTGTGGTTGGTTCAGTGGGTTTGTTCAGTTGATGGGTTCAGGGGATACAAGGGGTGGGTGGCTTTATTGTGTTTGTACATCAGTTTGGTTCAGTTTATGGGTTCCATTAGTGGGTTCAGCGGGTCGGTACAACAGAAAGTATCAACTAACAAGATTGTTTGTTGCCATCTATTTGGTTGCTGGATGTACTCATGGAATTATAATTCTTTTCAACTTTTCACAAATGTACAGGAAAAAATTGAAGTCATTTTGAAACAACAGATAGAAGGTGATGAACAGAGAGTCGTTGCATGAGGTCTACAGAGTGTTGAAAAGACTGTGATTGGGTATTTGATATGGTAATCTACCTTGAGCTACGTTCCGTTTTGAACAGTATGTTCTATTTTGTTTCTAATAATCAATTTCAGAGTGTTTGTTTCAGGATAGGCGATGACACATGATACTGAGGTTATGCCAAACACCTCATTGTATTTAAATCAGTCATCAATGGGTAAGTGGATGGACGAAATGTCATGCTTTCATTTAACGGAGGTAAGACGAGCAAAATGATCCCATAATAAAAATGAAAACCTTAAATTAACTTGTGCATTTAGGATATGTCAAATTTGGTTCCAATAAAATGAACTGTTGTGAAACATGATTTGCTATAGACCATGTGGTTATTTGGGTAGAGTCAAAGAAATAGAAACAAAAGCTTAAGGTAATAGCTAATTTGAAAAAGCTTAAGGTAATAGCTAATTTGAAATTATAAAAAGTGGTCCATTGCTGATGTGTTTTCTTGAAAATATGTTTGGAGTTTACAAACAGATATCCTTACAACCAATTATAATATATTTGTTATAACTTCATGAAAAAGCTTGACTGATGCTTTTGCTAAACCAGATTCTTAATAATTTAAGGCACCTATGTTATTAGTTTACACTAGAATTAGAGAGCTATTTACGAAACTTTAATCAGATAAGTAGCTAACCTATAAACAGTACATTTTTTGATATGGTTGTTCTAACTTCTAAGCTAATGTTATCTTGTTTCAGTTTGGGACACATGATGTGGTTGTTCTAAAACAAAACAAGGATGATCCAGGCTCTTCTGCTCTTGAACAAGGCGTTGTTTATCGACTGAAGGTAATCATTCGTTATAATGAAATATTAAGAACCTTTTGCATGTGTATGTAGGTGACACATACTGTAGAATGAAGGACACCTTGATATAATTAAGTAAAGGTATCCAACGAGGTCCTGCTGCAGATTTGGTTCTTGAATTATTTGGAGAATGATCTCCAACAGTAGTGAAAAAGGATGTTCCCTTCACTCCTTTTAATAAAAACCTTGATCATTCTCATGTATTTAACCTTTCCATAACCTTGAACAAACATCCCCTTAATATTTGCTGATTTGGGTTTTGATTGGGGTGAGATTTTGGACTAATTATTTGTGTTCAAGATTGTTAAGATCTTATGGAGGCTGATAGGTAATTATTGTTTTTGATACAGAGATGATTTTATGGATACTGGGTGGTTGTTGAATGAATATGATAACTTTTGTAGGTTGAATTCACTGCAAACATCTGCTGTTTTGTTTGAAGTGTTTGGTTATCAGTTGCAGTTTTTGCAGGTACATGACTGGCTAATCGACTGTTTTTGGTTTGACATTAAGTCTGATTTTATTTGAAAGTTGTTTGGTTTTTTATTTGGCTCCGAATTCTAAGCATTTACGGACGACGGTTTGGGATGCTTTTATGGTATTAGTCAAGTATCTGGTAATGTAAAAACGTTCATGATTAAAGCTATTACAACCTTCTTACTTGATTGTGAACTAATGTAGCTTAAGGACAATTGATGTTAAGTTTTTGTAGGAGAAAAATTGTAGGAAGGGAAAGTTTTTTCCATCTAAATTAAAAGGAAAACGTGTTATTGAACTCGATGCTGGTTGTGGCGTTGCAGGTTTTGGTGAGTTATAATGTTATACCTCTCCCAATGTTTAAATCAGCGGGGACACCCTGACCCGTGAGACCTTTGGCTGACCTTAAGACCTAAGACCGATTTCTCTCAGGCCCTCATTGACTGGTCAACCCGATTTTTGCGATGGGGGAGTAATAATGACCAATATGTCTTGGACATAGTCCTTGATGAACTCACCAAAACCTGGAAGTTTAAAGATAGATTATATTTGTATGACAAATGACATTTGTACACGTGACCTTTAAATCGGAATAAAATGAAATTATATCGCACCTAAACTTACATCATCTTATAGATGTTTATTCATATCTAGATTTTTTTATGCACATGTTAATCTTTTATTCGATTTTCAGTATTTAAGTGAAAAGATTGATTTAGAGATGAAACTTGATGGTTTGTAAAGAATTTGTTATCCTTAAAAAGCCAATCATGAAGACAAAAGCCAATCATGAAGACTTGCACAATATATTTTATATGACTACATAAGGAACAAAGCTGCATGTATACACATACAAAAGCATGCTTATGGAGGTGCAGCAAAAACGTCATGTAAGCTTTTACAGAAATCTACAATAGTAATTTTGACTGGGCTTGAGGCACTGGTCGCGCGAATCGAGTCTAGGCGCATAAGAAGAACACTCCATCCATAGTTGAGGTATTGTATCTATCTTCATTATTAAATGTCGTAATAGCAGAAATGTAAAGATGTACTTAATGATACAAACTAAAATTATTATCGTAGATTTTTGTAAAACTGATAGAAACAAAATGATACAAACTAAAATTGATGAATGCGTAATGAAGGATGTATTATAAGTACACGCATAAATATGTTAGCATAAGCATATAAACTTAGGAATTATCATTGGCGTGTGTGCTTCTGTATACTGTTTAACCTTCGTCTAAGAACTCATGGAACAAAAACCCGCTCTAGCCTAAATCTCTAAATTTGTTAAAATTAATATTGAAAATAATTGATCATGAAAATATTTTAAGGTGCTCTAAAATGTACATGCCCGATGCATGTATAATTGTCCTACAATTAATTACTATTTGCAATATCATTTTTCTGGAGTGATAATTTTTTTTATCTCATATTATGCTCAAATCAGGTCTTTGACAGTGCTAGAACAAGGGAGCGGGAGCGTGCAATACTTTATCCAGGCGCGAGTGGAGGATGAGATCATAGATGGATTAGTCAAGGGGGGTAGGGTATGGCAGAGGTCATGGGAGCCGGGAAACATGCACATTGCATGCTGCGAGATTATATGTTGGCACTTTCGTCGATTTTTTGTCTACTCTAGGAGAAGAGGTACGTTGTTCTATTTTAAGGATAAAGGAAGAAGATTTTGTTGTTCTCTTTTAAGGATGAAGGAAGAAGATTTTATGGAACGGCTATTGTATAGGTTGGTCTTGGTGACAAACCTTATTAGTAATTACTATGTATTTTATTAAAGGGGTGTGGTTTTTAGTTGGATTTATCAAGTTTTTGTAGTTGAAGAAAACAGTTGTTAGGAAATCATCATGGAAAGTGATTTTAGAAATGAGTAGTATAGTAGTATCTTTCTTGGTTCCAACTACATGATTGAGTCCCTGATCGATATTTGTATCTTTCAGGGTTGTTCCTAGATTGTAATCGATATAATTGTCGTTAAGTTATATGAGATTGTATTAGTTAAATGTGTTGGTGTGATTGATATATGTGCAACCATCCCGACTCATTGGAACTCGAACGTTTGTAACGATGGGTCTGCTTTTGGACACATTGTAAAATGAACAGTACAACATTCTTCACAACAATTATCAATATATTTATTTTAAGTTAAACCCGTAATTAATATCTAAAGTAAATATGATTCATGTTTAAACTCCGTGCAAGTTCTTATAAGTGTTACTCCCTCCGTCCTATATTAAGTGTTCACAATGGAATCTTGAGATATCCCAAATTAAGTGTCCATAATGTATTCCAACCAATGAGATGAGACTTTAGTGGATGAAAATGATATTTGATTAGTGGAAAATATAGTTAGTGAAATTGCCTAAAACTTTGTGCATGTGAAAAGTGAACACTTAATATGGGACGTAAGGAGTATAAATAAATCATAATTTATGCATGATCATATTCATATACGTACATCATACTACATGATTATATATGTACTTGATACTCTTTGTTTTGATATATTTCAAAAAATTCATATGTGGGTCTATGAGATATTGGCTTTCTCCGTCTTTTCCCCTCTTTTGGGGCTATAAGTTGTTTCGAGTAAAATCAAGTCAACAGGGGCCTGCAATGGGTCAAGATTGGATTGACTTATTTTTATCAAGATAACAATATTAAGCATGAGCCTGGAAGGAAAAACTGTGAGCATTGGGATATTTTTCCAAATTAGTTGTTTGAAAGTTTCCGTTGTGGTCCTTATGGATTGAATTATTGCGCTGGTCTTTACTGCAATATGTAATTGGAACAATTATCAACTATAGTTTCCAAATGCAGAGGTGGTCTAATGGCCAAAAAATCTACTTTGTGTACCTAAAGTTTTCTTTTAATAAATATTGACAGGTTTTACATGTTCGCCTGTTTGACCCAGGCTGCGATTGACAAGAAAACTTCTCAGGTATGGTAGATTATGCATAATACTTTTATTAGTTTGGATTCGTAATTATACATAATACTATTAGCCATTTGAGACGACGGAGTTTCGCTTATTCGACTGTCCCTTTTTTGTTAGTGTTTAGTCTATTTACCAAGTGACTAAAATACTACTTTGACGTGCTTTTAAATGTCTACCATACCCTCAGGTTACGTGGGGTTGCCTAGAAGTACCAAAGCAACCCGGAGTTTCTTTATGGGAAATTGAGCCACGAGGTTCGGTTTCAGAATTTGGAAGCTTCGTGTCACCCTTAACGAAGAGGTAACGACCAGGTTTTCTGTTGTGCGTGATTTTGCTACTGATGCTTTCAATGTGGTCGTCCATATGGTATTCCCACTTGCTTCTTAAACATTTAATCAAAAGTTTGTATTATTTATTGTTTTTCCCATAAAATACTTATGCAACTTAATTGTCTTAATTGCAAGGCTTCCAATCAAGCACATTGAGAAGAAAAAAAAAAGACTATAAAAGAAATGAACCTGATATGTAATGAATTGAACAAGAATGTTGGAATTTTTAATTACAACGAGCTTTATGGCAAACCAATTCAAGAGGCTGTACGTGTGGATGCTTGCGAGGTGGTTTTTCAGATTCTGTGTGGTTCCAAATACGCCCACATGTGTACGAATGAAAGAGGGCATGATGTTTTTCAGTTACCAATATTAAACCGTTCAGAAAAAATATACAACCGTTTGTCTCACTAGATTAAGCGTAGTGATTCTCCTAGACTTATCTCGGATTGTTCAGTGAATCAAAATCTGCACTTGGCTGCAAAATTGGCATCTTTAATTGAATTAAAAATTATTTTAATAACCTTACTTCATATCGGTACATCAACTAAACATGTCACATCAAACCTTATGTGTCTACATGTCAGGCTGGTTCAGAGGAATGAAGCTGCTGTTTAGAAATGGTGAAGGGACTTTGTCTTAAACCGAATCAGGATGGATCATGGTTTGTTATCTACACGCAATTTTTTGTTTGTTTTACGTAGCTAAACTGATATCTTATGCCGTGTTTAATTTAACTTTTAATTACTTTTTACTATATATTTTTTTGAACGGACTTTTTACTATATATTTGTTCTACTAAAACCTAAAAATAAAAACCACAAGTCATACCCTTCCATCGGACGGGTTTTGACACTAGTATATATATATATATATATATATATATATATATATATATATATATATATATATATATATATATATATATATATATATATATATTGTTGTTTAGTTGTTTTCCATAGTTTCATAGCATCGCGTTTAAGAGTAGTACGACTTACATGATTATACTTTGGTTGAAGATGATTTTGAATCACCCTCGCCATTCGAGGATTATCGAAGTGGTTGAACGACAAAGCTTCTTGAATCGCCAAATTGGCGCATTGTTCTAGAAGAATATATGTATTGTATACAAATATACCCCCGTCTCGATCCATAGACGATTGGCCCGCTTCTGGAACCGTTTTGAGTGCATCACAATACTTGTTGTTGATATGAGCCCTCAACATCGAGTTGGATGACGCGTACAAAAAATGAAAGAAAAGCTTACATTGAGCCTTAGTCGTGTTATCCGACATCTTGACGAGGTTGAAGTGTTGCCAAATATTGGCTTTTCGGGAGCAAGGTAAAATTTCAACAACCGTCGATGCATTTGAAGAACCAACACCAGTGGTAGCTGAACTAGATTGAGTTGCCATTAGTGAAATAGTTTCAGTTTTGATTTTTAGAGTGTTTTTTGCTTATGTGAAAGTTGTAAATGAACCAACACGCAACCTCTCTATTTATACTAAACATACAATGGCAAAAAGGTAAAATTTACACAAAAAATCCAGAAATACGCTCCCCCCACTCTCCACCGGTTTGAAATTCGAAATTCAAATTTTAAATATTTTTCCGCCAAAAACCGGTTGGCTAAACCGGTCATTAAAAAACCGGTTTGTACCAAACCGGTTGAATCTCAAAAAAGCCAAACCGGTTTTCTTTTTCTTTTTTCTTTTTTTTTTTGTTACGATTTTGGTTTTCGTTTTTTTTTATATTTTTTTCACGACTAATGAGAGAGGGCACTCTTTCATCTCATATTCATCCTGTAGTAGAAGACATGAGAGGTGACAATGGACTAATGATTCATGTGCAAAGAAACAATGATGGAAAGTATGGTATATTCATCTCATATTCATCGTGTTGCAGAAGGAATGAGGGGTCTATACTGGACCAATTATCTATGTACAGATATAACTAGTGATAAAAAGTTTGGAATAGTTTCTGAAAGCTTAACCAAGCGAGTAATTACTAATCATAATTTTATAAGTGGAAGAAGCATGTGCGCATTTTGTTGGAATTATATATATATAACATGACTAATCATAAATATAAACAATAAACATCAAGTACACATGCGGAAGCGTAAAGAACATATAATTGAATAATTAATTAACTAAAACATATAGTATGCGTACCTTTTTTATTCTAGCCGAACAAGAATCAATTCCACAAAACTAGCAATTAGGATGAACCCTAATTAGGGTTTGAGTGCTAGTCGACTTAATAAAGTCGAATAGTGTAAATCACCAAAATCCAAAGTAGGATTTCTCTACGATCATGTACGCGCGTATTGTTAGCGATTTAATTAGAATGCTAGTTCAAGTCACAAATAAAACACGAAACAATGTTCAGCTTTTAATAAAATAAATCGGGTCGAACCCTTTTATTTTATATATATATTGTCGATCCATCAATTCAGTGAAGAAACAAAAGTAAGAATCCCATGCATGCATGGCATGTATGATGATGTACACTGAAAGATAGCTCTAATGTACTGTACGATATATACAATATCTAAATAAAGAGTTAGTGTCGATCATCTTTTCTTATCCGTACGAATCAGACCAAAAGACCAAAAGGGTGTATATATATATAGCATTAAACATTGTCTAACAAGTTATTGCAAGCACCTCCTTAAGTTTCAAAACTCGACACTCAACCCCTTCCTTTTTCTTAGTTCGACCATATAAATATTTTGTGACTTAATATAATTAAATCTCATACGCAACGCGTGCAATCCCATAGGTCTCGAGTTCGATCCTAACACACATCTATTAATATTTTGTCCATTAAACCAACAGCTCCCACTTGGACATATCTTAATAGTGTGATCACATCGGCTAGCTTCTAGCAACACTTCGATGCATCTAGTACAACTCGAGTAAGGCTCCTGGAAAAACCTTTTAATGATATCTCATTATTATTATCCTTTTGTTTCTAATACCATGTTAAATAAAGATATGGAATTAAGTCATTCTTTATTCAACTATTCTGTTTCTCGTTGTAAGTGATTGAGCAAGATTACCAAATCTTCTGAACATATTCAGGGGAGATCTTGGGCATGACCATGCAAACATCTTGTCAACCCTACGAGGGGCCCAGCAGTATTAAACTCCAAAATAAATTTGAAGGAACAAATTGCATCTTGACTACAAGAATAACCCATGAACTTTGCAACACTTCAGGAAACAACCCTTATGACTACCAGTTACGTATAGCGTTAAGTTGTTCCACAGAAGTGCACTACATTCATGACACTTATCTGGTATCTCAAGTCTGAGGATAACTATTCATGATTTACTTAATAACAATATCCATAAAGTAAATTCATGTAGTTGGGATAAGTCCTATATTCAATTCATTGAATATCATCTGAAATTGGTATGCTTTCTCATCAATATACTTTAAGTATATTCTACCAAATCACTCAGATTTGTCTTAATTTAACGATACTCCCATATCATTAATTGACAACGGACACTTTAGAATAAATAAATTTATTCACGGATTAAACATGCAAATATATGATACAATATATTATAAAATCAAACATACCAAGTATTTGATTTATTATAACAATTGTTTAACATCCCTTATCCAAATACTAAATAGATCAATGCATGAAAAATTCCAGTTGATGAATTATGCCTCAAGTAATGACAATCATACTTGTTGACAAGGCAAAAAATCAACCAACTTGATCTATCGTAATTTTGAGAATACTTATTTCAAGAATTCAAATAATGAAATCCTTGTATGTGTGCATTCACCAATCCACATAATAATTCATAAAGTGTGTGACATCCTCTATCACCAATTTATGACAATTTAAACTTTCAAACATTTTAAAGTTTAAAGCATTCTTATTCTTTTAATGTATAATGCAACTGCGCTCTTATTAGCACAACTAGTTCACATGACCATTAACAAGGATGAAATCCTACCATGACTAGTATTGAGTGTCATCTCAATTAAACCATCATCATTGTATACAAACAACAATATGCTCATTAAAACTCCGTAAACTTTAATATCTTATTGTGTAATGTTTGATGTCTTCCTGTTAGGAATTAGAAATTCCCAGTATTAAAGAGTCGGTCACCTCAAGTATATGTAATCGTTAGAAAGCTCGTAGTCGTAGTTCTTTTAAGTTAAGTAGTAATTTAGTTAAGTAACACCGTGGAGGACGGACGGGTCTTTACCCACTGTATGCCTGATCCACAGCCCAAAGTGTGGCGAGTTATGTAAGACTATAAATACTCTCTACCTTGCAAGGTAGAGAGTTGAAGCTCATAATAATATCTTTCACTTTCTCTCACTAAGTTCCCTAAACCTCTAACTTTCTCTCTCTAGAATTCCATCTTATTCGCCACCTTGTGTTATGGTTTGATGTGTATGTGAAAAGTTATATCTTACAATTGGTATCAAGAGCCACGGTTAGATCATATCTTGCACATCTTTGGATTTATAGTGGTTTTTAGGTGGTTTTTGAGTTTGAAAAAGTTTAGTGGTTATTGCATCATTTGGTTGATTTCTTGTGTTAAAGTTTGAATTTTGTTGGTACTTTTATGTTTAGAATCATCAAAAGTGTTTAGGTTTTCATTTGGTAAGCTTGAATCATCTTGGTTGGGTTGTTTTTGGATTGAAAAGTGAAGGTTATTTGGTTTTTCAAGCTAGCGACTTAGCTCTCGGACTTGTTTTCTTGGTAGCGACTTACTTCAGAGTTTTGTAGCGACTTACAGTTATAAAAGCTAGCGAGTTAGAGCTAGCGAGTTAAAGTACAAGTAGTGGAATCTCCACTACGGTTAGCGACTTGTGGTAGCGACTTAGTCTGTAGCGAGTTGCTCTTTAGCGACTTGCATATCTAGCGACTTGTGTAGCGAATTACTGCACAAATTTGGCTAGCGACTTAGTCTGTAGCGAGTTACTACTTAGCGACTTGCTTTTCTGTTGGCGACTTGGGACTCTAGCGACTTAGACGTGTAGCGAGTTAAGGGTTAGCGACTTAGGGCACTAATTTCTAGCGACTTAGTGCATTATTTGGTAGCGAGTTAGCACTTTATCATCTAGCAACTTGAGTGATTGTTTACGGTTTTCTCTTGATTTAGTAAAATCCCGTGAAAGAATCTATTTCCCGGTTTAATCATAGAGTTATAAAATCCCGTATAATCTGTTAACATGTCTACCAACATTCCCACTGTTCCCACTGTCATCTCCACTGTTGCCGAGGATGTTCAAGCAGCTGGCTCAGATACTCGTCCACCAATGCTTGACAGAACTGACTACGATTCTTGGGCTCAACGAATCAGATTGTATTGCCTTGGAAAGGAAAATGGTGTAAACATTCTCAAATCCATTGATGAAGGACCATATCGGGTGGAAACGACTAGAGACATACTTGATACTAATGAAGATGGTACTCCTGTCTACGGAATGGACAGACCTAAGATGTACAATGAGCTTGATAATGAGGAGAAAAAGAGATTCGATGCAGATATCAGGGCTTCAAACATTGTTCTTCAAGGTCTTCCTAAAGACATCTACAAGCTGATCAATCATAACACTGATGCAAAGGCTGTTTGGGATAACGTTAAGATGTTTCTCTCAGGTTCAGAATTAACTATGGAAGACAGGGAATCCCAACTCTATGATGAATTTGAGCACTTCAAGATGAAACCAGATGAGAGTGTCTATGAGTACTATGTGAGATTTCATAAGTTAGTGAATGACATGAGGAACATCAAGATGACTATGCCTAACATTCAGTTGAACTCAAAATTTGTGAACAACATGAATCCCGAATGGCACAAGTTTGTTACCGCTGTGAAGCTCACTAAAGGATTGAAGAACACAAACTATGAGCAACTCTATGCCTTCCTCCTTCAGAATGAAAGACATGCCATGTTTGAAAAATTGATTCTCAATCAGTTCAAAACTAACCCAGGAGAGACAAGCTCGTCTAATGATTCAACTGCCTTCTACTCAAACATTGGAATCACAACCAAAGCATCACAAGTCATACCCTTGGGTAATGGTAATCACAAACTCATCCCTGATCCTCAGTTCAAACAAGCTGATGCTGATGCACACGTGGGTAACATCATTAATCAACTTGCTCTTCTCATTAGTCAAAACATGAATTCTCTTCCACAAACCAACAACAACCTCAGAACTGCATCTAACCCACATAATCAAGCCACTATTAAAGATGGAAGGATCGTGGTGCAACCAGTTCAGGAAAGACAGTATGAACAGGGACGAGGTGGAGCTGGGAGAGGTTATGTTGGAAACCAGAATCGAGGAAGGAATGGTAACCCAGGTCAAGCCAAGCCAATCAAATGCTTTAACTGTGGTGGTGAGGGACACTTTGCAAGGAACTGCACATCTCCAAAGCGTCCACAAAATGCCGAATACTTCAGAGATAAGATGTTGCTGGCTCAAGCTCAGGACAATGGTGCTACTTTGAATGAAGAGGAACTGCTGTTTCTTGCTGAAGGCAATGCCAAGACCTATGATGCAGATGTAGATGAGCAGCCCATTCAGGAGATAGGTCACAATCATCAAAATGCCTTTCAAGTCGGTGACTGCGATGCTTACGACTCTGATGTGGATGATGGACCTACTGCACACACAATATTTATGGCTAGCATCTCTCCCATGGTGTCTCCCAAGGTCACTTCTTCACCACAAGCTGGCCCATCAAAGGACAAACTCATCTCTGAGGTATTAAAGCTATATGATGATGCTGATGTGCAACAGATGCATGACAAAGTACAACCAACCGAAACTTTTGAATCAAATATTGAAAATACGGGTAATATCAATATTGTCCCATATGATCAATACGTGAAACAAAGTGAAAGTGAAGTTGTACCTAGTGATGCATCTTCTGCAGTCAACAATGACTATGTCTTTGATGAATACACTGCATGTGCTCCTGATGATTCCATTATCTCTGAACTAAATGCCTATAAGGAACGTGTTGCCATTTATGAACAACGTGCAAAATTTGAGTTGACCACTCGTGAGCAGGAAATGGATGACCAAGTGCGTACAGTAATTAGAAAAAGTAATTTTAGAGAAGAAGTATTGAAACAAGAATTAAATTCTTTGCAAGAAAAACTTTCTAAAACAGCTAAGCAAAAACAAGAACTTCAAGAAAACGTGAAAATGCTTAAGCAAGAATTTAATGTAAAAGAATCAAAGCTCTTAAGAGATTTTTCTAATCTGAAAACTTTGAAAAACAAACTTGAAAACAAGTTGTACATACAAGGAAACACCATTCAGACTGCTCACATGGTCACCAAACATCGAGTCTTAAGCGATAAGCATAGCATTCCCCTTGTTGAGGAACCAAATCCAGAGGTAATCAAAAAGGCTAGAAATGCTCATAAGGTGATTTATGATGGTAATGAAATTCTTAAGCCTAGGCAGAAACCTAGTTGCGTTGAGTGCACTGAGGAAGATAAGAAATCAGATGAAGTCACTAGGGAAAGGATGAACAAAAAACTAGATGACCCTAAATGCAAAGAGAAAAAAATAATTATCTCTCCTCACGATTACAAAAAGGAAAACTGGATTGCATTAAACAAGTTTAAGCCTCAGACTTTGTTGACTCCCGAACAAGTCTTCTGGAAAATGGATTTAGATAAGCAGAAAGCCGAAAATATTGTAGAAACAAACCCTCCCCTTCGGAAAATGCCTAGAGCAACTGTGTATCCTCCTAATACACCTATGCATCTTGTACCTAGAACAATTGCCACTAAAAGCAAGACATTAATTAGCCAATACGTTATATTCCAACTATTTGTTGATTTTGAAAAAACTTGCAAGAAAAGGATCACTCCCACTGGTATAACTGAAGGTGAAAGAGGCTTTGAACAAATGAAAGAATGTTATTTAACTGAGGTCATGCCTTTCTTTAAACTTCTAAAAGATCACTTTGAGAGTCTTAAAAAGGGGGTAGAAGCTGATATTAAGGGTATGGAAAAGGAATTTGATGCAATGGTTGCTGAAGTTAGTGATTATGAGCGTGCACTAAAATATAATGAGATTGAGAGAAAGAACTTGCATACATTAAATGAGAATCTTATTACTGAATGTGTTGCTCAAGATGTGTTTTTCACTGCTTCAAATTGCTCTATTAATGCTTCCAAATTTCATGAATTATCTGTGGCCCTGAAAGTCTCCCATGATCGTGTCATTGAGCTTGAAAAAACTAATTCTAAACTAAATGAGAAAATTGAACTGGATGATCATGACAATTTGGTTAAACATTTTTCTAAACTAGAAGTTGAGTATTTTAATCTACAACTAAAATATCAACATCTCAAAGAAAATGTCAAAACTTCAAATATCAAGACATCTTCAGATGCTCCAGAGTTTGATGCAGTTTTTCAAATTAACAAACGAGATGAACAGATTCAAGCTCAGTGTAACACGATCAGAAAGTTGAAAGCCCAAATCTCTCAATTAAAGGGTCAAACGAACAATATGACAGGATCCCAAATGCCTCCTTCTTTAGATTCTCAGAATTCTCAAACGTTTCATCTTCAAAACCTAGTAAATGCTTTACAAAAGGAAAACGAAAGTTTTCTAGAAGATAATGAAAAGGTTAAACGTCATTTCAATGAGTTGTTTGAATCAATTAAAGTCACTCGTAACAAAAACAACGAACAAATAACTTCATTGCAAAAGGAAATTGAGAATCTGAAGAGTCAGGTAAAAGGGAAAATGCCAATGATCAATGAGGAGAATGTTGTATCTAAGGTTCACTCTGGCAATAAATCTGCTTTATCTGTGACATATGTCCCCCCTCACCTAAGGAACAACAAACTTGCCATTCAAACATATTTCTCATCCCTCAAGGATTGCTTAGAATGCCTGCGCGAGATTGTTGAAGAGGATAAGCTAGAGAAACCTCATGATAATGCAATTGGACATGCATGCTTATATGCCAAACGATCTCAAGAAATCTTAGAATGCTTGATTGCCATATGCCCAAAGACATTAGGTGAAAGAGTTAACCCTTTGATTCCATGCTCAATGCCTAAGGCCAAATATGAGATGCACTCGATTCCCAATGTTTTGAATGAGAGTCGTAGTGTACCCTTGAGTAATTCAGATTCTAGATCTGTCAATGCTAGGAAAGTGAACTCTAATGTGCCTTCTAGGAGTACCAATCTCAGTACATCTAGCTTTATGAAAGTGAACCGTAGTGCACCTGCATGTAGTTTAGATCCCAGCACATCTAAACAGGTGGTGCAAAGAGTAGTAAAACAAACTAATGTTCCCATTCCCTCTACAGGAGTAATCAGTGACATTAAAGGAAGCAGGTCAAAGTCTCAAGACAATACAAGGAATGATAGGACCTCTCAAGCTAAGAATGTGCACTGGAAGAAAGTAGAAGAACAATCTAGGAACCTTAAGTTTGAATCGAATAAAACGAATCGTGTTGATTCTAGTATTAGCCATAAGCGTACTGTAATTAATTCGAATTCTGATACTATTTGCAAACCTTGTACTGATGATTGCTTGAATTCTGTTTCTAATCATGGATGTGATGTCAATGCTTTGCCTAATGATGTTAATTGTCCAGTTAATATTGTTAATGCTAAAATTCATGCTAAAAAGGCTAAAAGGCAAAAGCGAAAGAAAGTTAGAAAACAATGGAAACCCACAGGAAGAACATTCAGCAGAATAGGTTCTTATTGGATACCTGTTGGTCATAAGACCAATCAGATAATGCCCACTAGAAAATGGATGCCTACTGGTAGAACTATTCCCTTAAGAAGTGGTCACACTGTAAACAGGACTAATACAGACACTAGTATTGCATCTACTCATAATGATTCCATTACCTCATTGTCTGATATGAATGCTTCTATTTCTGATGTGGGTGTTCCAACTGTTGCTACTAACCAAATGGAACCCATTCTTGCATGGGGATCCCAATTATCCAGTTATCCATTCTTGTCTGTGTTCAACTGCAGATCGTTCAAATCGTTCTGTGGTACCTGGACTCAGGCTGTTCCAAGCATATGACTGGAGACCGGTCACGGCTCATGAACTTCATGAGCAAATTCATCGGGACTGTTAGATTTGGTAATGATCATTTCGGTGCTATTATGGGTTATGGAGATTATGTTGTTGGTGATAGTGTCATCTCCAGAGTGTATTATGTGGAAGGTTTAGGACATAATCTGTTCTCTGTTGGTCAATTCTGTGACTCTGATCTAGAAGTAGCCTTCAGAAAACATACATGCTTTGTTAGAGATCTTAATGGTAAGGAACTGTTGAAAGGAACTCGTGGCTCAAACCTTTACACTCTCTCTATCGATGACATGATGAGAGCTTCACCAATCTGCTTGTTATCAAAGGCTTCAAAAACAAAGTCTTGGTTATGGCATCGTCGTCTCAATCACTTGAACTTCGGCACCATCAACGATCTTTCCAGAAAGGACTTAGTTGTAGGTTTACCTAGACTAAAGTATGAAAAGGATCATCTTTGTTCAGCATGTCAATTGGGAAAAAGCAAGAAGTATGCCCATAAACCCAAACCTACTAACTCTGTCACAGAAGTTCTTCATATGATTCATATGGATTTATGTGGACCAATGAGGGTGCAGAATATCTTTGGGAAGAAATATGTGTTAGTTGTGGTTGATGATTATTCTAGATTCACCTGGGTCAAGTTCTTAAGGACAAAGGATGAAACTCCTGATATCATCATCAAACTCATCAAACAACTGCAGGTTAGACTAAACAAAACTGTCAGAATTATCAGAACAGACAATGGAACTGAGTTTGTCAACAAACAACTTAGTGAATTCTATGAAAGCGTTGGAATCAGCCATCAAAGAAGTGTTCCACGAACCCCTCAACAGAACGGTGTAGTTGAAAGACGAAATCGTACTCTTGTTGAAGCTGCTAGAACAATGCTGATCTACTCAAAGGTTCCAATGTTTCTCTGGGCTGAAGCAATTGCCACTGCATGCTACACACAAAATCGTTCCCTGATTCACACCATTCATGGAAAAACTCCATATGAACTTGTCCACAACAGAAAACCTAATCTATCTTTCCTTCGTGTGTTTGGTGCCTTGTGCTATCCAACTAATGAGGGTCAACACTTGGGCAAACTTAGAGCTAAAGCTGACATTGGAGTATTTGTAGGATATGCACCAAACAAAAAGGGATACCGGATCTACAACAAAAGAACCCGAAATATCATGGAAACAATTCACGTTACGTTTGATGAGCTGACCGGTCAAATGGCTCCTGGACACTCCAGCTCAGGACCCGCACTTCAAAACAGTCCTATTGGTTCATCCCTTGTTCCAAACTCCTCTCAAGAAACGCCATATGTACCTCCATCTGAAGATGATGTATAGAAATTGTTTGATCCAATGTTTGATGAACTGTATGAGTCTACTACTAATGAGGTGTTGATCCCTACAACAGAGGATGCTCATATTCCAGTAAATGAAGTCAATCCTTCAGTCTCAATATCTTTAAGCCAAGAAGCACCTGCTGCTGATCCTTCAGTCTCATCAACAAATCATCATTCTTCAAATGTACATCATGGAAATGTTTCTGACATCAACAATGAAGTTAATCCCTTTGCGACTCCTGAAGATGCTCCATTTGAAAACATATTTGCTACTCCTGAATCATCATCAGAACCATCTTCTTCAGAAGACATCGACTCAGCTACCTCAGTTCCTCAGCAAATACCACATGAACACCTCAGAAAATGGACTCACGATCATCCATTAGACAACATCATTGGTAATCCCTCTCGTCCTGTGTCAACCCGGAAGCAACTCGCAACCGATGCCTTATGGTGCTTCTTCAACTCCGTACTATCTAAGATCGAACCAAAAGACGTTAAAATTGCCATGAATGAAGATAGCTGGTTCAATGCTATGCAAGATGAAATTCATGAGTTTGATCGTCTTGATGTATGGGAGTTAGTACCTGCTCCAGACTGTGCTATGATTATAGCTCTAAAATGGATCTTCAAAGTAAAACTTGATGAGCATGGTGATGTGTTGAAAAACAAGGCTCGATTGGTTGCTAAAGGATATCGTCAAGAGGAGGGTATAGACTTTGAAGAATCATTTGCTCCTGTTGCTCGAATCGAGGCAATCAGAATCTTTTTGGCTAATGCTGCAAGTAAGAACATGGTGGTATATCAGATGGATGTAAAGACGGCATTTCTGAACGGAGATCTTAAAGAAGTCGTCTACGTCAGCCTACCTGAAGGATTTGTGAATCAAGAGTATCCTACTCACGTTTATCGTTTGAAGAAGGCTCTTTACGGTTTAAAGCAAGCTCCAAGGGCTTGGTATGATACACTCTCAAAGTTTCTTCTTTCAACCGGATTCAGCAAAGGAGCAGTTGATCCTACATTGTTCACCAGGAAGTCAGGCAAACATTTAACTCATGTTCAAATTTATGTTGATGATATTATTTTTGCCTCGACTGACCCAATGGAATGTGATCGTTTTTCAAATGAAATGAGTTCAAAGTTTCAAATGTCAATGATGGGACAAATGTCATTTTTCTTGGGATTACAAATTTCTCAAAGTCCCGGAGGCATTTTCATAAATCAATCTAAATATGCAACAGAGATTTTAAAGAAATTTGGATTTGATTCAAGTGACCCTGTTGACACCCCCATGATTGACCGAACCAAACTAGATGAGGACCTCTCAGGGATCATGATTGACCAAACTAAATATCGAAGTATGATTGGATCCCTGATGTATCTCACTGCTAGTAGACCAGACATTTTGTTCTCTGTGTGCATGTGTGCTAGATACCAGGCTAAGCCTACCAAAAAGCACCTTGAAGCAGTTAAACGGGTCTTTCGGTATCTCCAAGGAACCATCAATATGGGACTATGGTACCCAAAAGACACCGGTATGTCACTAACGGCCTATGCAGATGCTGATCATGCAGGTTGTCAAGATACACGTCGAAGTACGTCAGGAGGTGCTCAGTTTTTGGGTGATAAGCTTGTGAGCTGGTCTTCAAAGAAGCAAATGAGTACTTCTATTTCCTCTACAGAGGCTGAATACATAGCCATGTCATCTTGTTGTGCTCAAATCTTATGGATGAGATCTCAATTATCTGACTATGGCTTTGAATTCAACAAAATCCCTCTGTACTGTGATAATAAAAGTGCTATTGCTCTCTCATGCAACAACGTTCAACACTCAAGAGCAAAGCATATCGACATTCGACATCATTTCATCAGGGAACAAGTTGAAAAAGGTGTGGTGGAACTATATTTTGTGAGGTCTGAATATCAATTAGCTGACATCTTCACCAAAGCTCTTCCAAGAGAACGTTTTGAGTTTATTCTTCCACGTCTCGGTTTGAAAAGCCTTCAACCAGAAACTCTCAAACGTCTTCAGGAGGAAGACGAGGAGTAAAGGTCTATCTTCATCTATCTCTTGTATATATCTATTCAAAAATCAAATAGAAAAATATAAAACCTTCAAAATCCATAAAAATTTGAAAAATTCGAAAAATCTTCAAAAATATTGTCTTTTTGTCATTTTTCTCTCGATTCGATAATATCTACGGTCTTTGTGCTGTCATTCAAAGAATGACACGGGTCTTTAGATATTGTTCGAATTTTATAAAAAAAAAAAAAAAAAAAAAAAAAAAAAAAAAAAAAAAAAAAATCAAAAAATCAAAAATATTTTTGGGAGAAAGAGAAAATAAATGGTTTATTGTCATCTTCAGGCATTAACCCGGTTTTAAAGAAAGAACAGAGCCATATCTTACCAAATTTTCAAATCTTATGCTCTGATTCTATAAACTCCTATCTGCTGAAAACTAAATGCTTTGAAAAATAACTCAATATCTATTTTTGATAATCATCAGGACCTATTTGTCAAAATCTCTATCTCTCAATCAACAACCTACGTTATTGATTGAGGGGGAGAATGATTTCAATTAAATTAAAAAGTTATTTGGCATTAAAATTGTTTTCAAAAGATATACATGCATGTTTTATAAATGGAGTTTAAAGTCTTAAAATCCGATCCTTATCAGTTCAAACGCTTTCACAATCAAGTCACAATTCTCCTTACAAGCTTTCAAATCAATTTAAATCTATACGAGATCACAAATTTCAAATGATTTGATAATTGTGATCGGGGGAGAATGTGTGATTTAAATTGGATTTAAACTGATAATTAGGTAAATGGTTATAATAGGATGTACATGCTATCCCGCCCACATGTGACAAACGATTTCAAATTTTCATGCACATGTTGAGGGGGAGCATCTATCTTAAACCTTTGATTTGAAACGTGATCATTTATCCCAATGTGCAGGTTCCCTCTAGTATGTGCAAAACTCTTTTCAAACCTCGAGGCACATATTGAGGGGGAGCAAATTCATGGAAACCTCATCCTTCCCGGAAATGCTATACCTACTTGATCTGTTGAGGGAAGTGATGTTGATATCTTTTAGAAAATGGTAATCAAAAGAAGTTAATTCTTTCTCTTGCCTCCGTGTGCAAAACATTTCCATATACTTGATGCACATGTTGAGGGGGAGTTCTCGTTCTAAAAATATCAAAAACAATTCAGGTACAAAAAGCTTTGATAAATATATCACAAGTATCTGAATTGATTTTCAAATGGTTTTCAATTGGATCCAATGGCAGATGAACAATACCAAATAGACCGACCAACTTTACTTTATGTACGGTGATATAAGGATGATAAGGTTAGGTATTGGTTCCCATGATCCGCCAGAACCGGAGGGATCTACCCAGGGACAATCCACTAGTTAGTGTAGAAGTCCTTAGGTATGATGATAAAAGGAGAAAAATGAGATAAGGGAAGAGTGCGGACTGAGACAGAGCTAGTACTGGAATAAACCCAACAAGGTTCTAGCTATGAAGTCTTGGTAAGCACTGAAGGGGTTGAAGAATTAAAAAGAATTGAATGAGAAAAGGGTGAAAACAAATAGCCCTCCATTTATTCAACCTTAGGGCAGAAACCGGGTTCAATTCATATGCTACTGATGGTAACATCGGTATTGAAGACAAGACGTCATGGACCCAGTGACGCACTGCACTTCAACTTCCCAAACCACTCAAGTTCCTCTTAAAAGGACTTGTTTCATTCTCACGGGGAACCGACATTATCTATCGACTTTCTCTTAGAGATGGTTGATATTGAAGAAGGAGACCCTCTCCCTAGTCTCCGTTATAGGATCCAAATATGCACAAATTGAGTCTAGAGCCTCGAGATCATCAATAAATCTCATTAGGACACTTTCAATGAAGACTCTCTGTTTCACACAATGTGGAAAGAGAGATTATATCTTGAGTCCTACGCATTATCCTTGTGGTATTGCCAGAACATCTGAGTGATGTGTTTACATATTCACAATGAAGATGGAAAGCCTTCTGGAGCCAACATCAAACAAGCTCCTGGTAGGTGGCATGTGAGATTTATCATATAGATCAACCATGTGACAACTGAACAGAAACAATGGGGCGATTCAATTTCTTGAATCAATCCTGGTTCAGGTTAGGGATTGACGGATACCTTTGAAAAACCGGTCTGTGTGCTTATAAACTCTTTTCTTTAGCACATCGACCGTGTACTCATTTTTCAAACCAAAAGGTATTTTTATGATTGATAATTGATTTTCAATAAAACCTTCGTTGTATTGCAAAAACAACTTCTATTGAGCAATACACGATTGTTTTTCAAATCTCTTTTCATCAATCAGTGGACTTAAAATTCACTGGTTCACTCACTCCGTGTTGTCTTCTTTGAGACGTTCCGGTTTGAGAACAGCTAGAACAGCTGCGAAACCCTGTCAAGGAGATTCTTAGGAATCCTACCTGATCACAGGCAGTACTTGTACTGATCAACGGGGAACCGTGGGCCGTGTACCTCAATTCATCGAAAGTGATCAAAGACACTTTCGTGCGATTTGTTGCTAACTGTTGAATGCAGGTACGCCCGACGTTTGCAGCTGATCAGAATGAAGCGGTCAATCCATAGCCGCATGCTCACTTAACACATTCATCTCTAAAGAAATCATGATTAGTGCATCAATGACTCTGATATTTTCACTCCATGCTTCTGCTACGCTGCTGCCAATATCATGACTCAACAAAAGCTTCCGCTACTCTGATGAGAAGAAATCATGATCCAAAATGTGAGCATGTCGGTCCCAAAGTCACAACACCACAATGGATGTCTCAGAGATTGTTGATAGCTGATGATCTCAAATGATGGCTCAAAATTATCATCACGTGGATCAGTAAAAGACCTCCACTTGGAACAACCAAACATGCAATGTGAAGAATCAATGACGACGAGCTTATGAGCAAAGGACTACATCAAGAATGCAAGATCAACTATTAATGTAAAATCTATTTGTATTCAATGTAATTTTTGATGTATAATTGAGGTGACCTCCCTTAGGGGGAGATTGTTAGGAATTAGAAATTCCCAGTATTAAAGAGTCGGTCACCTCAAGTATATGTAATCGTTAGAAAGCTCGTAGTCGTAGTTCTTTTAAGTTAAGTAGTAATTTAGTTAAGTAACACCGTGGAGGACGGACGGGTCTTTACCCACTGTATGCCTGATCCACAGCCCAAAGTGTGGCGAGTTATGTAAGACTATAAATACTCTCTACCTTGCAAGGTAGAGAGTTGGAGCTCATAATAATATCTTTCACTTTCTCTCACTAAGTTCCCTAAACCTCTAACTTTCTCTCTCTAGAATTCCATCTTATTCGCCACCTTGTGTTATGGTTTGATGTGTATGTGAAAAGTTATATCTTACACTTCCAGACTTTCAAGTTTGAAGCTGATAACAATTTGCACAACAATTGACATATTGTTCATCCATAGAATCTAGGAGCAATTCCAGGATGAGGATGTAATTCTATTAGAATATTTATTACACAAGTTATCTAATAACCTTTAGTTAGATATCAATGTTGTCAAATCATCTACCATTCAAGAATGATACAACAATTTGAATACATAACATGATGTACATGATGAATCTACATGTCAAAATTAGATTTCATTCATGTTCTATCTTGTCAAAAGATATTTATCCAATTCCCAAATGATATATCATGTTTTATTAGAATCATTTATTTTACTGAACATGTTTATTAATAATAAACATATATTCTAAGGTTGTTTGTTTTAATTCTTAAATCTTACAAGTGAAGTTTCATTCCAATCTAAGATTTAACATTTAGCTTACAAGGAATGTTACTTCCTATATGTTATACAACATATAAGATTTAAAACCTTAACATAATACTCCCACTAGCTTTCAGGAATACTTAAAATTTATCTTATTTCAATTATAAATCAAAACTAGGATTTAATAATTAAACATAAGAATAATTTTATAGATGCATGCATTTATCCATTCATGAATTATTGCACTTCGTACACTTCCAAAGATTATATGAATTCAAAAAACCTTTCGATTACTTATCGTCCTCGCTCAAATAATTTCTCAAGAAAGAGTTTTGATATTCCATTGTCCTATTTCATATTAATGAAACCAAGTATGACAATTATCATCTTTATATATTTAATGTGTCTTAGGAAAGAATATTCAATCACAATTAATTGCTTAAGTATGATTAATAATCTTGTCATAAAACATGCATTAAATATGTGTACAATTTTGTCCATATGATTTATAAATAGAAATTCAAACCACTAGGGTTTTTCATCTCTTTGAAGAAACTCATCTTCATTCTCTAGTCTAACTATTAAGATAAATCAAATTTCCAAAATTGATTATCTTTATGGACATCATCTTTAACATTCATAGTTTGAGTAATTTTTCCAATTCAATATTTGGTAATCCATCATAATGATTATCAGGTTTACTATAATCCTGTAACTCATGTTTCTCAGCATATAAGTCAAATATCTGAGATATTCTTGTAGATCTATGAATGAAAATTCCATCATCTTGAGGTTAACATTTTATATCTAGCCTCATCATGATATTTACTAGTGTATTTAAAAGATTATGTATCTTGTAATTTTATCTTTCAAGATAAAAAAACTCCCACTTGCCTTTTATAATATATAGACTATCTATATATACTTAGCAATTAGAGCAAAACTACATTGTTCTCTTTTTGGGATATTACACATACACATTGATAATTCCTGACTTTAGTTTGTTAATAACCTATTCATAAGTAGTTTAACAAAATCAGAATCTTCAATTTTAAAACTTAATGTGATTCATCACATTCCATAATAAAATGGTGTTTTATTAATCTTCTAGGTTGGAGTCATATTAAGTATATTCAATCCATACTCAATTTTCTAACATTGTTACTTTTAAAGAAAGAAGTTATGGTTATCTTGAATCAAACAAATTAAATAGAGTTTGATTCTCCTAACTGAACATGGTATTCATTAGAATTAATATTGTAAGATAATCTAACAATATATAAGATAAACATATTCCTCTTGACTTACCTATTTACCAACTAAATCAACTTAATGGTATAATAGACTTTCCAAGCCAATTTCATACTTTATAACACAAGTACTTTTTAACCAAGTCACTTCATATCCATGTCTCATCAAGAAAACATAAACTGTTATAATCCCATTTAACGTTATATATCATTGATCAACTCAATGACTTCTTGTATATGTCTTAATTAAAAAACATAACAAGTTAACGTCTTACTTTATTATAAGTCTTAAAAGACTTTATGTTTATGTCTTTACAATGAATCATAAACATGTTTAACTAAAGTAATTATGAACACAACTCTTGGTTTCAATAATAATTTCAAGTTAATTTATTTACTTCACAATAATGTAGGACTACATTATTTTTCATTTATGTCATTCCAAAATACATAAATAAACAAATTGAAGTAGTATTAGATTACTTCATTTATGTCATTCTAATAATACATAAATATCTAATTTTAAGTAGTCTTATATATCATTTTGACACATGTTCTAAATACTTGTCTAATTTAGAAACTGCAAATATGTCCATGCAAGGTCTGACTTCACATGGAGATTTACTTTGTTGTTGCAATCTCGCCAAGTTCTCACATGACGTAAATTGCAACACCAAGTGTTTCTTGAATTAGATATGTACAAGTCATATTAGAATGTTAGTCTCTTACCTTGCAGTCAAGAGAATCCGTTAAATCATATACCTATATGTTGTACCTTGCACACAATATAGATTTCTCCCACTTGTGCATGGAACAACATCATGTAGCAGATAAACAACACGACATATGTTTGTTTATGTGACTAATATGATTGTGTCATTGATATTAGCATAACTAGTAGATGTAGAACCACTTCATTGTCTAATAAGGAAACGTACATGACTATCCTTGAAAACATAAGTGTCTACAAGTGAAAAGTAGTTATCTTAAGACATTCTAGAGATAATCTGGGTTACTACCAAGATGACAAAGCTTGTAACTCCCACTGAATTAGAGATCATTACATTAATTCCTTATTCAGTAATAAGAACACAATACTCCCACTGGATTTGACAACATTGTAAGTGTTTCATTAACCAGTGAAAGAAAATAGTATTCTATTTACTTCCCTACACTTTTGAGAAAGTCCATACATAACAATTACTTATGTACTAAAAGAGTGTATTCTACTATGTAGATGATGAATTATCCATCAATGCTATTAACTTGAAAAATTGGGCATGCAATTTCTTTCTTAATAGTTCTACTATTCCAACAATTGTAAGTAGTACTTTTAAATGGTCAAAACAAAACTACTAGATAAAATATGCTAGTTTGTCTTTTACCAATTATACAGTAATTAGTCTAGCTTCTAATTTAATAACTCAGAAAATATGTAATTTTCTTAACTATTAAAAGTTGCTTACGAGTTATGTATTTAGAATTTAGACAATTCTAATTGTCCTATCATACATTTCTTCATTCATGAAAAAGAATATGATTGAATCTCACTCTTTCTTATGAAAAGAGGACTATGTTTATTCTTTTAGTAAAGTTGACTCTACCAAAAAACCCTTATAGGTGTAGATCAATTTACCAATACAGGAATAACCTACGTTTACGGTTTAATGTTGCATTAATACATTTAAAGAATTAGCAAAATTCAATTTTAGTATTTTCGATAATTAAACTTTTCAAGAAAATAAAATACCCAAGGTAATATTCATATAACCATAGAATTTTCTCGAAAACTAGGATCCAAATTATCATAGTTCCATTACATCAGTTGATCTGCTAGTAACGAAAGTACATAATAAGGTAATCTGTCGAACAATAATTAGCAAACATTTTCCAATTCCTAGATCATTATGGGATTTACATTTTCCAACGCTATTGCAAATGTAACATATTTTATCCCATCTTGTGCCTTGAGTCCAGGTCTCACTTACTACTCAATTTAAGTCGTCTAACTTAAAGAACTGCAAATATGTTCATGTAAGGTCTGACTTTACATAAAGATTTACCTTTCCATCACAATCTCGCTAAGTTCTGACATGATGTAAATTGCAACTTCAAGTGTTTCTTTAACTAGATGACACAAACTTAATTAATAAAGGGTACTAGTTTTGATTTTATGGTGTCAAATCAAATATGTACAAAGATATCATGCATTCATCTTGTAGCATAAATTTTTTAATAAAAACTTTTTATTAACCAATTCATAAAGATTAAATTATCAAAGTTCTGATTGAGGTATTGGTTTCGCCAATCAAGGAATTTACCTTTAATTATCGTCCATTATACCGTACTTTTGCATAAGTCTAAAGACTTAGTGTTTCGGATAATTACCACAAAAGTGGCGCATGGAATTAAAGCTAATTCGCCCTTAAGATGATTTTGTACGCATAGCCTACTTGGTAACTCCAATTTGACTCGCAAGGAAGCGGAGAATTCGGTCAGCGTTGAAGCAATAACCTCCTTCTTTAGGGTCACAATTTAATGCGCTCCCCTCCTTATACCCCCCACACAATCCGTCAAATTGGGTGAGCCGTTCTCACTATTTGTACCAAAATCATCAATCAATTAAACTTATTGAAAATTTAACTCTTCAATAACAAATCAAATTTCACCATTGTTTAGTCCGATTTATTTTTCTATTCAAAATTACCCTTTGCTTAAAACTTGTCGCACATAATAAACAAACAAGTAAACAATAAAAAATAAACAACTAAAAACCAATGCGCACATAACTAACAATTAATACGTGTAAACAAGTAGCCACATGCAACTTATTCGATAAAATCTATTAATAATCAATATCTAGGTTAATTAACGTATATATTAACTAGGGCTTTCACTCCAGCGATAGAAAGTGAGCCACATACATCGATGAATCGATTGCGTAAACCCATAATTAAAAAATATACCAATTAGCACATAATTGATTCATTAATATATAATTGGAGTCTTCCCCAATTCAAGATTTATCGTAAATAAACATGTGCTAAATATATCTTAACAATTAAACAATATCAAAGCAACTATCCATGACAAACATGCATGTAATATCATGGATATATCATAACAATTACACAAATAGTCAGAAGATCGCATATAATAATCCCATGTTACATAACAATTATTCATGAATTAATCACGTAACTTATATATATTAATTCTAGGTTTCGATAAGGTTAGCAAACAATTTTCAAACCCTAAAAAAAATTTAATATGTGTCGACCAAAAAATAATATTGGGTACGCCCCCCAAAAAAAATTAAAATCGACCCATAAAAAAATAAACCAAAACCCTAGATTAATCACATCAAACATCATACAATATACGTTTTATTACGCGTTTATGTAATTAATTACTCATTAAAACCAATGACTCGTGATGCCACTGTTGGAATTATATATATATAACATGACTAATCATAAATATAAACAATAAATATCAAGTACACATGCGGAAGCGTAAAGAACATATAATGAATAATTAATTAACTAAAACATATAGTATGCGTACCTTTTTTATTCTAGCCGAACAAGAATCAATTCTACAAAACTAGCAATTAGGATGAACCCTAATTAGGGTTTGAGTGCTAGTCGACTTAATAAAGTCGAATAGTGTAAATCACCAAAATCCAAAGTAGGATTTCTCTACGATCATGTACGCGCGTATTGTTAGCGATTTAATTAGAATGCTAGTTCAAGTCACAAATAAAACACGAAACAATGTTCAGCTTTTAATAAAATAAATCGGGTTGAACCCTTTTATTATATATATATATTGTCGATCCATCAATTCAGTGAAGAAACAAAAGTAAGAATCCCATGCATGCATGGCATGTATGATGATGTACACTGAAAGATATCTCTAATGTACTGTACGATATATACAATATCTAAATAAAGAGTTAGTGTCGATCATCTTTTTTTATCCGTACGAATCAGACTAAAAGGGTGTGTATATATATAGCATTAAACCTTGTCTAACAAGTCATTGCAAGCACCTCCTTAAGTTTCAAAACTCGACACTCAACCCCTTCCTTCTTCTTAGTTCGACCATATAAATATTTTGTGACTTAATATAATTAAATCTCATACGCAACGCGTGCAATCCCATAGGTTTCGAGTTCGATCCTAACACACATCTATTAATATTTTGTCAATTAAACCAACACATTTATGCATACATTTATAGCGCCACGTTGCAGCGGAGCTTCTTTAGTTGTACAATCAAACATAGCGAGACTCAAATAACATCTAACTAACACATTTGAACAAACCAAGATGATAAGGTTTAAATCATCCAAGATTAAGTTGTTTCTCCCATACTCCAGTTCATAAACATTAAAGACTTCATAATCATAAGTACACTAAATACAAAACACGATGAGAACCTAACCATGTTTGCAATCCGTCATCTCTATTGTCTGATGTGATAATAACAAAATATTAGTATAAAATCACAGCTTTTCGTTCCGGCTCACGCATCATAGCCTAACGGTTAAAGATGTACCATCTGGCATATGACAATGAGAGACACTTTAGTAAGAACAAAAGAAGCATCCACTGCCTGGTAGAAGCCAAGGAGAGCGCGCCGCCTGTCATTCTTGTACACAACGGATGAGCAACACGTGGCCTGACATGTGGCCTGTCTAACAACCTTTTGATCATCCTTGTGAGTTTATCCTTAAACCTTAAATGTCTCTCTATAAATAGAAGACATCTCTCACCATTGAGATTCTCTCGACTCACTCGAAGTCTCTCTACACTTTTCATACTATTTCATATAGTAAAACACGCACTTAAATGGTTGGTTTGAGTATAACCAAAACTCTTCATTCCTAATCATATTCTTGGGTCCTTACGCTTCAATATATAAAAGATGCATATGGCTTCAAGTGATATTTCTAACTCTGTCCAGATGCTATCAGCCCCTTAAAAGCGATAAAGGGACTAGTCGGGTTAAGAAAGTCTAATAATAAAAGAAGGCTTTACTTAAATGGCAAGTTTAACTCCAAAATAAGCATTACATCATTCCTAAGACGCAAATCAGAGTTTACAAGCTAAAACTAAAACAATACATCATTAAATGGGGAATTCCATCTTCACCATAGAGTTCATCAAGTCTCCTGAACCACCACCGGTTGCAACTCCACCACCACTCCCAAGCCAGTCCTTAGCACACACGATTGCCTCCACAGTTTCTGGTCTCAAAGAACACCGATATTTATCCATTTCCTTTCTCTCTGTGTCGAAAACCAAATCAGGATCCACAGTTGACACAGGAACTGTTAAGATATCACGAGCCATCTTTGAAAGTGTCGGGTACTTGACCTTGTTCAGTTTCCACCATCCCACAACATCAAACTCGTGGACCCTTGGTAAAAGTGACTCCTCCAAGTACTGATCAAGTTCTGACTTTGACTGTTGACTCGTCGTCTCCATGATATACATGTCAAAATCAGTAAGCCCTAGTCCTGCAGCATCCTCTTGGTTCACATTTCCTTCGATTCCACCAACGTACTCAAGAAATATCTGATGTATTCCTTCATCGACTAAATTAATAAAACTTGCAGCATCTTCACCATAAATCTTTGAAAAGCTAAATTCGATCAGTTTCATCTTGAACCGTGGGTCCATAACCACAGCAATTGCTAGGATTAAACAGCAGCTTTTCCAGTAAGCATCGAAATTAGTCTGCATCGGTTTTGCAATGGTGTTGATTGTAGGATCTTCGCTTGTGGCTGCTCGTGCCAACTCTAGCTGAATCTTCCACGCTTCATGGAAAAAGGTGTTTGTTGTTGGTATAGTTGAGGATGTCAGAAGATTTGAAGTCTCGAAAAGAAGCTTTAAGCACGTGCACAGATTCTCTACATGTTTCCATTCTTCAACAGTTGGTCCTTTACTGTAATCAGGGTCGGAAGTATCTAAGCAAGAAAATACTTCTTTCAACTCTGTAGCTGCTAGTAACATCTCGTAAGTGGTATTCCAACGAGTCTGATCATCAAGTGCTAGAGTTTTCATGCTCGGTACCTGAAGTTGTTGCATGAGTTCTAGAAATTTCTCCTCTAGAACCTCCGAGGTTTTCACATACTTTACACAGTCTCTAACTTTCTTGACTGTTTCTTGACTGGCCTTAAACGCATCTTGAGCGATACTGCTTAAAGAACGAGCTAGACAGTGAGTAAGCAACAATTGACCACCAAGGATCTGCTGGTTCTTTTCAGAAAGCAAACTTCTAAGACTATCTGTGCCAACTTGACTCAAAGGCTGATTTATGGTCAGTGAGAATAATCGTCCCTCCATGTTCCAATCTGAGAGGCAGGCAGAAACAGCATGGCTAAATGCCGAGTCAGACTCAGGGTATGGCTCCATCACAACATTTAGCAGTTTTCTGTGTATTTTCCACTCACTATCAACAAATTGACCTGTTACAAAAACATATCCTGTTGTTTGACATGAAGTCCACAGGTCAAGTGTGAGACACATTCGTCCCGGCATCCCTTCAATCAAACTCTGAATGCCTTGTTTTTCTCCAAGATATGTTGCTATACAGTCACCTTGAACCGTACTAAAGTTCACCACGTCAAAACTCGGCTGAAGATTGTGCAGAAAAGCCATGAACCACGGGTGTTCAACTATGTGAAGTGGGTAGTCATGCTTAATGATCATGTGAGCTATCTCCTGCCGACAGCGGTCAGAGTCAAATGCAGCATAAGGAACACTGGCAGTTCTGTATCGTCGCTTGGGTGTATCGGTGGTTGGACCAGCGGAATTATTGGCTATCTGTGAAGGTTCACTGAATGGGGTCAACGGATCCAGGTGCAGATTTTTAAGGCAACCTCCGTTAGCTATGTGACGCTTAAGGTGACTAGTGCCAGCGACTTTTGAACCCGTACTGTATGCGAACGATTGCTTGCATTCCTTACAGCAGGCTCTTCTACACCCAGCACTAACAGTTTCAATAGTAAAATACTCCCACACAACTGACTTCTTCTTCCTGCGTTTGCTTGGTGGTGTCTCTGCAATGTTGTTTATTTGTTCCCCGAGATACACCGGCTCGAGGTGCATTTCCATATTAACGATTGCATTATGCTCATTGGGAAGCGGCTCCATGTGGTATGATGATAAAGAGTCCTGGTTTACACAGAATAGTAACGATGATTGCTCGTAAACATGTTGAAAAATCATTTGATATGCATAAAACTATGATCACAATCAAGTGAACAACATATATCCAAATAACTGTATTTTCCAATATGCCTGAATAAAAAGACAGTATTCAATAAGATATGTTAATATTCATTGCATGCATATTTAATGGAACATTTCTACTGTAGGGTTATATGTATCAACAAATGATAGGTATGCATTCTGTTTTATACTTTTCTTTTTGTGACGACAAGAAGTCATCTATGCTATAGATGTTTTGCATTGATAAATACTTGCCCATGCGTGATAAGATCAATTGCTTATCCCAAACCATACAAAGTTAATAATCATAAAACGCAACAGTTTGTCAGTTGATCTTGCACATGAAAGAATGTATATGTACTTATAATTAGACCATGACAGAGTCAGGCTGATATATGCATGCTCAGGACACAATTACAACCGGAAAGAGTCATAGAATGACAATATCCACTAACCTTTGGTCCATATTAGTATTTATATTTTTCTAGATCTGATTTGGTAATTGTAGTATAATAGAACAATAACCAGGATAGCCAATAGCTTTAGCTACTACATTAAATTATCAGATGGAGACAAAATAGCTTTCAGTTACAATGTTAGCCTGTTTGAAAACTTATAACAACCAAAACGATAACAAACATGTATATTTACCAAAATGGAGGTATATATTTACCAAAATGGAGGTAAAAGTATATTGTTATTCTATGACCAGAACAAGAATGGTAAAAAAAATTGTTGTTTCTAGTTCCTCGATTCTAATAATTTAATTGCTTTACAAGAAATTCCAACCATTTCGCGTATACAAATTACTTATATCTCCAACCTAACATAGTTTTTAAATTCGCTTAAACTCCTAACCTAACTGGTACCACTGTCCGCCAGTGAATCGAAATCACAAAAGAAAATAAAGACCGGAAAGTATTCGTCCCCGCCGCATTCTGCGGGTACCATTCTAGTTTAAAAAATATATTTAAGGATTAAGGCATTGATGAATATAATTCTGCCGCTCAACTGACATAAACCATTTTAACCATACATGGCAATTACTGGTTTTGACACAAACTCATTTTGACTGTTTACTCAACCCGCGTCTAACTGCCAAGTGAAGTTTTCACCACTACTTAGAGCATCCACTATCCATAAATTTATAAACTTGTCATGTTATGCGACATTTCAAATCCGAAAGCTTATCATTCAAAAATGTATTTCCGTATACATAAACACTCTCAAAGCTAGGGGTGTTCACAAATCAGGTATTACTCACACGAACAACCGAACCCAAACAAACCGGACCGAATTTGTAACCGGATCGAATAATATATTCAAAATAGATTTAATAAACACCCGTTAAAAACCAAATTCACATAAATATATATATGTTTTATATATAAAAAAAAAAAACCCGTTAACTATTTTCTAGTATAAATATAACATTTTTTAAGTACTAAAAATCTATATAATTAAACGGAAAAAATATATAAATTATGTAATTCGGGTTATTCAGTTGAAGCGAATTCGATTTTTAGTTCGGTTTAATCCAACTAATTCAGCTCGGTTCGATTTTACCCCTACTCAAAGCTTCTAAGCTTTTATAAACTTAGGGTGCGTTTGGTTTGTTGCTATGAATCACAATGGGTATGGGTGTTGATAGAGGGTGGAATGGTAATAGAGGGTATGATGAAACCACCCACACACATAAGATATGAGGAAACCTTGGGTATCCTCAATCTATTGCGGCAACCAAACAACATTAATGACTTTCAAAGTTACAATTCACATTTACATCTAGACATCTAGTTATGAGACGAAAAATATATTATTTTGGAGCTTCTAATAATTTGGTTTACAAAAAGTTAAAATTTTGAATCACTTCTTTTTGTCGAATTGGGTTGATCAAAGAATAAGTGGATAGTATCTCAAATATAATTTAATAAAATGATACTGTACGATAGGGGTGAGCTAGTGCGGGTTGGTGCGGTTTTTGGTAAAAACCAACCCGCATCCGCAATTGCGGTTTTTAAAAAAAGAGAATCCATATCCGCGCGTTTTTGCGGTTTCTGTTTTTGCGGTTTATGCGGTTTTGCGGGTTTTTGTGGTTTTTTGGGTCAAAGTTTTTTCTTTATCTTTTTTTTTTAAATTATAATTTTTGGTATATATTTATTATAGAATGAATATATTATAATGTTGCATGATATGGTGAAACATATATACAAAATGTTGTGTATTAATATGAAATTATAAATCATTATAATAGTAAAAGTCAAATGAGATGAAGAATTTTATAAACTTCGATGATAAATTGAGAGAAAAATAAAGTTATATTAACTAAAAACTAAGATGATAATTTACCATTAAAATGTGTTTGTAATAATTTATTTAAAAAATTTTAAACAATTCATAAAAAGTTATAAATATTAGTGTGTTATTCTAAAAAATAAAAAAATATATATGAATATAACATAGTGGTGCGGTGCGGTTATTTTGGTGCGGTTTTTCGGTGAAAACCCAACCCGCACCGCAAAATGCGGTTTTTCTATTTTCAAAAACCGCACCGTCGGTTTTTGTTGTGGATCAGTTTTTGTGGTGCGGATTTTGCGGTTTTTTTTCGGATTGCGGATTGCGGTGCGGATTCTGCTCACCCCTACTGTACGAGTGCATAGTTATTATTAAAAAAGTTCCTTTTGTTCATTTTTTATAAAGAGAAAAATAAAGACTAGACCACGTTCGCAAGCAAATAAAAACCACTTGGGCCGTGTTATCAAAGTCCAATGTCGTATAAATAACCGAACTAACAAATTTTAAAAAAGAAGTCAAAGGTAACAAAGCTATAGTCAACCATGGGCTAAACACCTTTGACCTTAAAAAAAACAGATCTAGGGTTTTCTTCTCTATTTTTTTGGGCTTCAACAACAACACAAGTATTTCAAGCCCAGAAAAAACATTCAAACAAACATAAATTATCATAGAACAACCAACAAACATTACACGAAAACATAGAACAAACAAATGACATTCCAGTTTCAAACAACTTCAAAAACCTTAAACAACAAAAAAGCAGAACTAAAGAACTATGAAATGTGATCGAAAAAAGAAAACACACAAAATAGACCAAACTCAAACTTAGAAGAATTTTTTTTTTTTTTTTTTTGATTATTGAGCTATAAATATATACCTTAACAACAGTAATCTGAGATCTTAAACGATGAAACCGGAGCTACAATCAAGATCGAGAGAGAGGAGAGAGAAGATTGGGCTTGAACCCGTTTAGATGTAACTGGACTTTTCTTTTTCTTTTTTTTTTTTTTTTGAATTGGGGTTGGTTTGTTTGTTTTCGATGATAATTAAAGATGATAGCTGTCTTTGTGAAAGTTGGATTTGGTGGAAAATATTAAACTCAATTGGATATGGACTTTGAGATCCATTCTGTGTGGTGGGGTGGGGTGCAGCCCATTGGTTACTAGTTGGGGACTTGGGTTTGCTGCTTTTTGCTGATAATTTTAATTTTTTGAACCTTTTTAGTTTTTGATTTAAGATCGACAAAAAATTCTTTACATACTAAGGGATTAATCTCCGCCTTTCATTTTTATTAGATCTAATGGATGAGATTAATCCCAACAATTAAAAAAACCCACTTTCATCATTTTTTTTCAAATATAAATATCTTTCAAACCGTTAATCGTCAATCGAAAAAAAATATACCATTACGACGAGCATTTAATTATCTTTCTATAGATAGGCACTTTGATATATACTTTCGACAAAAAAAAAAATTTTCGTGTTTTTCACGTTTTTTTTTAAGTTTTTTTCGTTTTTTTACATTACTGAAATTTGCATGAAAAATCCATATATGATTTAACACTAATTTGAATACCACATGTGATATTAGTGTTAAATCATATATGATATTTATATCATATGTGATTTATCATACATGATTTAACACTAGTATCACACATGATATTACATATCATATGTGATTTAACACTAATATCACATGTGATCTTCAAATTAGTGTTAAATCATATATGATATTTCATGCAAATTCCAGTTTCGAAGAAAAACGAAAAAAAAAAAAAAAAAAAAACGTGAAAAAAATGATATTTTTTTCTTTTTTCGAATGTATATCAAAGTGACCGTCTATAGAAAGATAATTAAATGATCGTCGCGATTGTGTAATTATTTTTGCTTAACGATTAATGGTTTAAGAGATATTTAAATTATAAAAAATATGTGAAATAATAAAATGCTTTTAATATCAGTCATTAATTTCTTTTTAGATGGATGGTAGAGATGAGTCCCTTGATATGTAAGAAAAATTTAGTATGTAAAATAACTCACCTCCTAGTTTTTATCTCACCCACCAACCTTGTTTCCTTTGTTCTTTTTTTTTAATGAAATTTCAGATTTATGATCTTTATTTACAGTAGAAGACATATGTAATGTGTCAATCTAAATGTTCATCGGTTCATTAATATAAATGTTCATCAGTGAATTGTTTATCAAAATTAACATAAAATGTTTTCTTTTAAAACTATTTTAGTAGTTTTCATTCCACAACTTAACCTCTGCACAAAAAATTTATAAAACTTTTTGATGACATTTACTGAAGAAAACAATTGATTAACATCGAAAGTATAATGAATACTTTTATTTGATTACCTTTTTTGGTATAAAGTTGCTTAGAGCATAAGGTATCTGTTAGTGCAAATATTACGATATTTAAAATAAACGGTTTCTTTGATTTTAATAATGACAACATGTAACTTGTAATGCATAACGTAAATTGCGCAAGTTATTGTAAACACAAATCATCAATGCATACTTACATCAACATCTCTCGAAGTCTCAAGTATGCTTCAACTCATTTGCAGATTTTTATTCCGACGTAAATCACTCAAGGTATGAACAAACAAATTTAAAACTTGACAAATGATCAAAGGATTAAATTTTTGTTCAAAGACTTCACATTATTAATATGGCAAAACATTTTTTCAAAAATATATTTTACAAATTATTTTTGAATTAAAAAAGAAATGTTTTATTTTGAAAAATTAGTTTAAAAATCCCAATAGCTACCCCCCCAAAAAAAAAAAAAAAAAAAAAAAAAAAAAAAAAAAACCTCCAAACTTCCCCAAATAAACTTTCGCCACTAAAAACAAAAAGAGGAGCATTTTTGGTACGGACGGTACCACTAAATACCCGACGGTACCGTTAAATTTAGTGGTGCCGTCTGACAATTAGTGGTACCGTCGCTCTGTAACGGCTAGTTTTTTCTTTGCCTATAAATAGTGGACCATTCTACACTTTCAACTTGATTTTTCCAGCTAGTTTTCTCTGGTCTAATCCTCTTTTATTTAGATCACTTTCTTTGATCATTTAGTGAGTTTTATTTTGTTTAAGAGTGATCCAATCATCCATTCTAGAGATCACCTTCATTCCTCTACTAGTCAAAGAGAAGAACACATCGTATCCAGAAGATACAAAGTGTTGTAGTGCTAGTGTAGTGTGTTCGTAACATTTGTTACGTACTTGTTGTATCTAGATATACATCAAGTTGTCCATCATCTTGTTTAGTTAGATTGGGTAGATCATTATGATCTTTTTGAGATCAAGAAGGTCTCGTGAAGCTTGTGTTGTTCGTGTGTAGATCGGGTAGATCGTGTTGATTGTGTAGATCGGGTTGATCGGGTTGATCGTGTAGATCGGGTAGATCGTGTATAGATCGTGGGGATCTTGTAGCTTGTGTGATTTGCAAGGATCGGATAGATCGTGTGTGAGATTGGTTCTAGCTAGATTAGTACTCGACATTTAGCTTAGTTTCGGAAAATAATGTAAGCGACGTTGTATGGTTTTCTCCGCCGAGAAGGGAGCTTGTTGATTAGTGAAGTAACTCTCGAGTTGGGTACTCGAGGAGTGGATTAGGGTGAAGAGGAGATTCGTGACCGAACCACTATAAATCATCGTGTCCGGTTTGCGCTTTCTTTACTTATCTCTTTACTTTTATTTTTGCATTTACCATTTTACATTTATATTTTGCATTGCGTTTATATTTGTGTGGCTTGTGCTTATATTGTGTTGGTTGTGTTTGTGTCATGGCATGTTATATGTTTTAGTTTATGTTATTGTGATATGTCTTAATTGTTGCTTTATATCCTCTAGCTCTTGTAAGACTAGTAAGATTATTGTTGACACTTTTCATATTACATTATAGTTGATTTGGTGTTTGATACACAAGGTTTTAAGTTTTTAAACGAGAAAGTATTCACGCCCTCTACATTTTGCACAATTGGTACCAGAGCCACGTCGCTCAAATTTTTAAAACAAATGGTTTTCAAATTGAGTACGATCCATGTATCAAATTACCCATGAAGGGGGATAAAATATGAAAAATATTTAGTTTCTTAATACTTACAAATTTTATTGATTAAGCATACTTTGTCATACTAGCTTGAAGGTTTTCTTAAACCAATAAAAGAATAGAGTTTGTAAGTGTCCGGTCATGTATTTAGAACGAGTCGTAAAGTGATGCGGTTTTGAAAGGAACGTTTGGGACAACTCTTTGTTTTGTAGTAAAAGTATGTTCGTAAATTAATTTTTTGTCCTAAACGTAGAAAATGATGTTTAATATATATTCTATATGTTTGATATCTAATTTGTTAAGTTTTACATCTCTTCGTTACGTCGAAACAGAAAAATATTTTGGACAAAACTGAAACAACAGTGGACGGTACCACTAAATACAGAACGGTACCGTTATATTTAATGGTACCGTGTGTTATTTAATGGTACCGTGTGTCTGTCTGTCCGATTTTCAAAACTGGGTCATTTTCAGAAATTCATATAAAATAAACCGTAAGTCCGTAGGAGTCGTGACACCTATCGGTTCAAACGTAATCGAGTCTAAATTAACATAAGGATATTTTTATGAATTGTTTCCATGCAAATATATAAGAGTCTTTTATTTGTAATGAAAAGTCTTTTTAGTTATGCCATTTGCGTAAATTTTTTGTCAAAATGAAAAGGGTATTTCAACTTTTCAATGTTGATGTATTTTCAAAGTGACTTGGTAAAAATCTTTGAAATGGGAAGGAAACCAATTCATTTAAAAATAAAGTCAAGCTAGGTATGCATTGTTATACTTAATACACAAAATAACGATAAGTATTTTTGTGTGTTATGCTAAATGACTATTTGTTTTTCTTTGTTTCTTAGCATTGTTAGTTAATATTTTTGAGTGCTTATAGTTATCTTTAGTTGAACTAATTATATCTATAATCATAAGAGTTTTACATTTCTTGTTGCTATGTGTTGATTATTAGTTTTCCGGTTTATGCGTTAATAGGACTTAGACTAGACTTCTTGCACTAAGTTGAGTAATTGGTTTTGAATTGCATATATGAATAGACCACTTTTCTTGCATATATGTTTTCGACATCTTGAAAGTTTTAAAATGTTTTCGTAACCTTCTTAGGAATGGAAACTAAGTGTGATAACCCGTACTTTCAGGTCATTTCTCGACACAGTTCATGTCTCATTATTTCAACATTTTTAGTAAACTTGGTTTACTTGTTTCAAATTCGCGTAACCTTAAAGGTTTAGCGGCGAATTCATGATCATAACATCACGTACATTTCATATGGACTAAGATTAGTCTACATTTCATTGACATCATTTACATCTCATTAGATCATTCATGACATTTCATTTCATATTTTACGCGTAATTTTTATATTTAATAATCTTTATCGCGTGAGTTTTATTTTGTATATTTAACCCGTTACTTTCAAAAATGATCCCGAGGTATTTCTAAATTTACATTTAGTTCATAAAAACTATATTTTTAGTTTTCCTAGTGTTTTAAATTTATTTGGTATTTTAATCGTTAAAGTTTAATTATTACGTCGTTTTCTTAAAAATTTGACGATAATTATTTTATCACTCAATTTTCACGAGGAAAGTATTTTTACAATTTTTATCAACTCATTACATTGTATTTTGATCTAATAATAAAAAAAAAACTAACTTGTACCAAAATTTCCATTTATCCTACAAGTTGCAAATTCCTACAAGTTTAATTACATTTTCTTACCAAATTACTACAAATTATATTTATACAAGTTTATAAAAAAAAAAAAACAAAATATCCATGTATTCCTCCCCCTTGGCCGACCTAGGGGGGAGGGTTTGCATTAATGAGGTTTAGTTGTGATTTTTTTTAACTTATAAGGCTTACTAAAAAGGTTCTTATCTCATTTCATTATCTCATTTACCTCAAATATTTCTCAAGTGTTAAAAATAAACTTTTTCTCTCTTCCTTTTGGCTCTCCACAACCGGCCATACTCAAGAAAACACAAGGGATCAAAAATTTTTCTTCAAGCAAGCATTATTACAATCTAGTGTATACTCTTTCTTAGATTTTGAAATAAAAATCTAGAGTATTTAGGTATAACCTTGTTACTAGCACCTCTTCATTATCACTAGTAAGCTTGTTTACTTCATTTTTAAGTTTCCTTGTCATTTTCATAAGTTTCTTTACATTTTTGGAGCTCATATGCATGTATTGTGATTTATACCATTTATTTCATGATTTTAGAGTTATATTTATATTTATGGTCATCCTATAATTATTCCCAAGTTATTCTTTGGTCTTGATGGTGATTAGGAACCCATGGCACCCTAAGAAGGTGTATGGTAGGATTAGATTAGCTTTGGAGTTGATTTGAAGGGATTAGAATAGGTTTTGTCCGAGAAAAACTATTTTCGATAACTATATATTTGGTTCTGTCCTTAAAACAAATTTCTGGAAAAACCCACTGATGGTACGACCTTTTGGCCTTGATAATTAGAAAATATACTTTAAAACGAATCCGTGGCCTTTTGAACGGATAAAAACGGAGTTATAACGAAGCCGTGGTGAATTTTTAAAGTTTTACGACGAAACGAATATTTTTTCTGAAAAACAGCAAACAGTTTTTACATATTTCGGGTCAAAAACGAGCCTTAAGCTTCATAAATTATTTCGACTTCTCAAAAATATATTAGTTTACTTCGATACGAAGCTAAGGACATATTTTACGTAGAAAACGGATTTAAAACGACAAATATATGCACGTTTTTATAAAGTTGCCGTAAATATTAATTTCTGAAAAACTATATTATTTTTGACGTAACAAGTATTTCACTAGCTGAAACGTCCATGTTTGCGGCTGTTTTTAACCATGATGTGAAACTTTTTATAACGAAGTGTCTTCTAGTAAAATCAAGTTCATCGGCCATATTTTTCAAATCAAAAAGCCGTTTGTCAAGCGGAGTCATAGTAAATTATTTACGGATGTTCAAAGTTGGCCGAAACTCATTTTCTGCACACAATTAACAAAAATCACCAACTTTAACCTTTAATATCTTTATGATCGAGACCTTTTGGACGAAAACTCCTGAACTGAAACTTTTAGATATCGATACAAACTTTCCAAAACCGTCGAGTTCGTTCTCTAACGATCGACGTACACCATTTTACGACTAGTTTTCCGAAGCCATTTTTGTTAATTTCAATAAAATTCCGACGACATTGTTTTGCGACGAAAAGTAGAAATTTCACCAAAAATCATTATAAAACTATTGTAGGATGACATTTTGACGTAAAAACTTGAAAAGTAATTTTTGAAGGGTCAAGACGTCAAAAGAGTATTTTTCGTCGACTAATAATATTTTCAAAACTCGCAAATGGTATAAATGACATACGTAGTGCATGCATATCATAACATTACATTGCAACTCATTACATGTCATATCATTCATAATAGGTCCCGGTTGACGCATCATTATAAACCTCGGTGTACTCACTTTTGCCGTTATTTCCAGTTTATCCAAGTGAGTTTTCATAGCCCCGTTGTACACATTTAATTATTTTCAAACCTACGGGGGAGAATACATTGCACAACATTTTATTACGATACCAAGTACATTAAATTCATTACATTGCTTAAGTTACCGTATTTGCCAATTGAAAGTCCCCATTCCCATTACCTGAACATGAACCGTTAATTTTGAAGCGAGGATGAGTGGATAGATCTATCGAGGGTGACTCCTCCATCCGGGTTGGTGAATCCCAACTAGTCATACGGATGCATTTCATTTTATAACATTACGGAGTTGTCTGGCAAACACTCTGCAGGGGCATACATTATGAATTGTCTAGTTTCGGTGTCATGGACTTAGAGCAATTGTAACATTATTTTTACGTGACTTGATTGTCATGCCTGATCCATACTTGTGTAGTCGTATAAAACATTTACATAAACCTATGATTTCTCACCAACATTATTGTTGACCTTTTTAGCAATGTATTTTCAGGTAACTGAGGCATTCGCATCATGACATGGTTAGGGACCTATATTTTGAGTCGCGGCGTCGACTTACATTATGTACATTATGGCACTTATTTCAAAAACATCGTTTGGACTTGTAACATATTGTATTTCTGCGAACTTTGTAAACCTTTTGGGACCGAATGTTGTACTTTGAATGTTTTTATGAAATATCCAACGATGTGTTTTTAAAACGACACTTTAGGTCGTTCAATATAACTGTGATGTGGTGCTATGACAGTCAATCCCCAGGAATTCCATTCCGCTGCAAAACAGGTAAATTGGGGGTGTGACACTAAGTTGGTTGATCATGTGTGTCGAAAGATATTGTCTTGCACAATTATTTTTTCAAAGGTTTAAGTGTAAAAAAATATATAGCGCCTCAAAGCATTTAACACTTTCATTAAATCCGTAACATGATCTCTAAAACATTACATCCTCTTGTCCTGCTTAACCATGGGTTGTCTAAACAAGATAAAAGATCATATTAATACATTAGTATTCAAGTAAAGAAAATGTATTAAACTTGCATTGATCTAACACACACACACAAAATATTTTAAACATTTAGTATTTTACATATGTTGTATAAAAATGGTTAAGATAATTATTTTTATACTCATGATGTGTCAAAAACTAAGAATATTATACTTAATAATAAATATTTTTTCGCACATAAAAATAAATGACAATCTTAAAGTAGTAAGTTAATATGTCATTAACCTCACACATACAACTAGTATTAGGATAAATTGCACACATTCCTTAAAATTTTATTTTCTTTTTAAAAGGAGTGATTGTGAGGGTCAAGAAAGATTTCGAGTACATATCAATTCATTATTCAAAATTATGATTGATATCATCATCGAATCTAATTGACAAGTTTTCGAGTATGGACATGAAATTGGAGTCATTATTTGTCTAGCTTCAAGATAACATCAAAATATAACGAAATATATTATCTTGAATCTACATACTCAATCACACTCGGTTGTTATGTAAATAATGACGTCCTCTCAAGATGAAAATAATATGCATTGGATCATAACTCACATTTGTGTTGAAAATGTCATATTGAGTCTTCTTGCCCAATAGTTGTGTTCTAAAAATTAAACTAATGTGTTTAAAAGATGCATAAAATACACAACTAAGTAGGATTGACAATTTGGATGTTTCATCTGAAATATTCAAGTAATTTACTTTGCAATGCAGTTAGTAAATGTGTAATTTCCGGAAAAAAATACCAAACACGAGCAAACAAACAACATATAAAACTTTGCTCATGAACGAGTCAGCACTAAAAATTACATGTCTAGTAAAAGTGTCACACATAATATGTTATTAACTATTATGTACGTCATCAATCTTCGAGAAGATCACATGTATTTATCTTATCAAAAGATTGACAAAGGATAACTTATATCTTATGCATCTTATTTTCTTTGTAACATGAATGGTTATGTTACAAGATAATCCATTGCATCTTGTTTAACAAATATAGGATATAAGATTTGAATAATAACCCAATACAACATGTGTCATTGCATAAACAAGTAAAACTGGTCATACACTAAAATAATTGTTTTACTAAGCATTCGTAAGAGTGATAAGTTTCCTCTTAGAAAAACATATTTTGTTGAAAGATACAATATGTCTCATTTTAATCATACATCATATAACACTCACAAGATCTATTGAGGTAAGTAACCTTAATTAGATACTTTTCTAAAGATATGCAAAGGAGCATTCTTGAAACACTCACGATGTAAGCATATTCTACATTGTTTCACATTAGGACATCTCTTGGCTATAATAAAACCAAATCATGTTAAAGTAACATGTAACAACTCAACAAACAAAGATGTCGTCCAAGAGATCATAAAATGCACCAACTAAACCAAATAACCTCTAAATCTCAAATACAAAATTGAAATATCGTGTTTGGCTTTGTTAGGATATTGTGTAAGACATGTCTTCCTCTTAACCGACCTTTAAAAATATGGTTAGTTGAGTCATATTAGGCCATGTATTAGCAAATAAGCTAATATCATATTTGCTACACTTCGATAGGCAAAGATAGGAATTTGAATTTTTCTAACATGAGAATGACTACTGGAGAACCTATCGCATTAGAAATTCAATTAAACCTAACGGTTGAATTGCTTCCAGGAGAGAAGTTGGGTTCGTGGTATAACCCGTAAAAATGGTCGTGTTTAGCCTGAATTGAGCACCACTAGTGATAGTTCCATACTCATTCTCTAACTTGAAAATTTTCCATTCCTACATTCGACTAAAGATAGTTTACATTGGTGAAATATGTCTCCCATTAGGATTGAATTTTGAATAAGTAGGAATTAGAATTCTCCTTAGCAGTGTAGTATGGGTAAGCCTAGGAGGTTGATCATTCTCTAGGGGAATAGAGATGCTAGTAGAGATGTATGACGAAAAGGTAAGGTGAGAATGATTCTTTTTAGTCTTTTTTTATATTTTTTTTATGAAAGCAAGTAAAATCTCGGGGTTTAAAGAGTGGGGATTTGGTAATGTTACCAACTAAACTACTTAACAAATTAAATTAAAACTAATTAAACTAAATGAAAGTAAAAGCTATAGATTGTAGGAGTGTGTTCTTATGATAATTAAAAACGTGTTCACTTAGATTTTCTTACTCCCTAGTTATCTTTTATTGGTCGGTTGAATTGTCACATCTTTCCCTAATTGATGCGTTGTATTCCATGTTCTAGTCATAGGGTGGTGCCTAATTCTCCAATTCTATGAATTGTAACTCTCCTCTAGAACACCCGGGATCGCCAAGTACCGAGGTATCTCCCCCGAATATCCTATTATCCTTAAGCTACAACTCACGCAATAAACACAATGAGAGCCTATAGTTTACTCCAAGGCTTTATGTTATTTAGGACGTTCAAGCTCGCAACAATGAAAGAAGAAGCCAGTTTTCCTTACTCTAGCGTCTACCAATTAGAACAAGAGACAACCTTACAATAATCAATAACTAGATTTCATTGGATATAAGCAAACACTAATTAATTTAGTTATGCATGATAGATAAGAAAGAACACAAAAACACAATCAAACATAGATGAAACATGGTAATAGATTGGATAACCAAACTTATCTTGAAGTGTAAAAGAGGGTTTGGAACCCTAAAATACTGTCCAAGTAGGACCTAAAATGAACTAGGGTTTGCTCTCCAAAATAATGTGTAAAGTCCAGTTTATGCCCATCTAGGATATTGTAACATTGATTTGCACAGCGGAAAAATAAGTAAGAACATCAATATTACTAACAAGATTTTCTTTATTAACCATGACTAACAAAACCAACTCAAACCCTAGGCGTTTACAAGACCTACGCCTAGGAACACACACACACTGTGATTTTTATATCTTGCTTGACTTAATAAAAAAAACTAATGAATAATACCCTTTATATAGAGGGTTTACAATAAACCCTAGAGTGCATAGAAAGCTAACTTAAGAAGATAATAACAAATCTTCTAAATATTCTATCTTTAAAGAGATATTTCAGCTTTTAATTCTTTCATATATAAATTACTAAAGCTGTCACATTAAGCCCCTGTAGTTTTGTAATCATCAAATTATAATTCCCAACAATCTTCCCCTATTTGATATTACAAAACTATCTTCAAAGCTTCCCCTTGAACTAAGATCTTCTTAAACATCCCAACTTCCCCTTTTTGAAATCATCAAATAGGGGTTCTTGCACCTTGAATAATACTTCCCCTCAAGTTATGCATGTAGATGGCTTTATGTAGTAATTACTGATGAAGAAAACTGAATATAACCAATTGATGAAGAAGTTGAATTTCCCAAAATTGTGTCTTATGTCTTGTACTATCCACGTGACTCCGAACTTATACAAAAGAGAAAAATATAAGCAGACTATAACCTCTTGACAAATCCTCAACAATATGAGACACTGAGCACAATAACGTAACTCCTTCAAGTGATAGCAAATGTGAGCATTAAGCACCATAAGTTTGTAGATCACACACTTTTGCTAGATTCGCCAAGTCTTTATCACAACTTTATAAAGCACAAACAAGTTATCTCCAAAAATGTCACACCCACTTTGAGATATGATAAGAGCACGCACTTGTGAAACTCAACTACAACATCAAATAAATGATATTCAACTTTCATCGTAATCACATCTTCAAATAAATAGGCATCATCGTCGGGGATAAAAAACATGTGTGTCGTCAATATAATAATTACTAGGGTTCATCATTGAATTCAAAATTCAACTCACCAAAACAAGTAATTAACCAACAATATTAACTTTGGATGACCAGACTACGCTGAGCAGAATTAACCAGTGAAGAACCAGTATTAACGTACCAAACTGCCAGAATTAACGAGTACATAACCAGAATTAACTTCTTGCTGCACCAGTATTAACCATGAAACCAATCAGTATTAAAAATACAGCAGCAGAATTAACTATGAACAAGTACCAGTATTAACAATTAGCTTTGACCAGAATTAACCATGAATCTGCTGTCAAATCGTCTTACAAACAGTATCACGTGCGCCCACAATTATCAATATCACATGACCTTCTCATTAGATCGAGTAAAATAATCAAAGTTATTTAGGCCCCACAATCATCAAGACCATTCCAATATGTACTGTAATGACAGTAATGTGGACCAATAAAATATATTAACCAACGCACCAATTTGCAGTACAAGTGATCAAGTAATCAGTACAATTCTTACATTATCACGCTACGTCAACAATACCATCTTGGCTCTCAAAGACGAAGCTGGTGGAACACTTACCAACAAAGAACAGAGCTTCATGGCTAATGCAGATTCCGATGATGATATGGAGGACTTGCAAGCTAACGCAGCTGTAATGTTGATGGCCAACATGCAAGAACTCCACATGAGTGACACAAGCCCAGTGTATGATACTGATGGATTGTCTCAGGTATCAGATCCAAATATATGTCTTATACATGATCTGATATCTCCGCCTGCATCTGCATCTGACGAGGAACAGAGTGTTCAACATGAGCCATCTACATCTCATCACGAAGATAATCAAATGGATCCCTTAGTCACATTTGATGATCAAGATGACCTTTTGGTTACCTTTGATAATCAAGTTAATCCCGAGGTTACATTTGAAGATCTAAATGATGAAAATGTTGAGACTTAAGTTGAACAAAATGAACCTTTGTCTAATCCAGATCCAGAGCTCATGACCTTATTTTTGACCACCCAATCTCAATTGGAGAAGTGCAATGAGATAAATAATAATCTTCGTGAAAAAGTGGCACTATTGACTAAGTATATTGAATGCTATAAGGTACAACTCAAAAATTTTGAAACTGAAGAGAAACGTGAATATATTTTTAAAGTCGCCTTTCAGAAATCATACCAAAAAGAACAATCTTTAGAAAAATAGATACGTGATCTAGTTGTTTCCAAAAATGATTTGATTCCTCAAATAGAACAACAAAAATTTGAACATAAACAACACGTTAACACTCTTACTTCGGAAACTCAAAAATCCAAGTCTGAGTTGTCATCGTGTCAAAAAGAGTTTTCAGAATTCAAACAAACTTCCAGAAAATGAATAGATCTCTATCTTGAAGATATTGTCGATTTGAAAAACAAACTGAAAGAGTTTCAAAATATTGTATATAAACATGGTGAGTCAATTACATCGATTCAAAAGTTTATATTTAAGCCAAATCCAGATGGATATGGGCCAGATCTTGCTGATAACAAACCACGTTTTTTCCATAGAGCATTCAAGGCAAATCCAAAGTTGTATAGTGTCAAACATATGCTTGATGAATCTGTTGTGCGTGTTGTTGAATATAATCGTGAAGAGGAAATACATGCAGAAGATGAGAGTCGATTGAAAATGGAAAAAGTTGAATATAACAAACCTTTTGATTATTCAAAAAGACCTCTCATAACTTTTGTCAAACAACAGGATAATACAAACACACCTTGGGTTATCATACCTATTCATGAGTCCTCTTTTGACGCCGGTCCCATCAAACCAGCTGCACAACTTAATGGTCCTTTACCTTCTTTGAGTGAAATCACACCATTACCCGAAAGATGTCAAATCCTTAAATATTTTGGTACATTCATGTCTGACATTAAAATTTTGGAATGTGAAATTGAACTTAATTCGGAAATAAAAGTTTAAACTTTTCAATCGGCTTATGCCCGAAACCAAAGAGATATTTTTCAAAAACAACTTTTACCACATGTTCGAAATTTACGTATGTGTGCAACATATTCAGAAAGAAATTGGGAAAATAAAAACAATTTTCAATGAAACAGAGGCATGGATTTTGAAAACCAAAAAGAATAACAAAACTTTTTGAAATCATGTTGATCGACTCTTGGAAGATGATATCTGTGCTGATACCATATCAATTTTGTTGTATTATACTGCTGCATCTGCTTTTGATAATATTGCTGTTGATTCTGTTGATAATGTTGATATTGTTGATAATGTGTCTCAAATCGAAACCTTGAAAGCTGAAAACGAGCGTTTGTTAAATGAACTTTCAATCGTAACACGTCGTCTTCAATGGTGTCAAAAAGATTGTAATAATCGAGAAATTGCTTTGCAAAACAAACTCAAACAGTCGAGTGATAAAATTTTTGAACCAAAACACGAACGATTGGATGAGGAAAACGCGTCTTTGAAGTGTCAGATTTTTAAATATGAATAAGAAATTGCAAAAGTTAAAACATAATATGATAACATATTTAAATTGCTGAAAAAGACTCGTGCCAACGCGTCAAAACATAATATGATCGTCTTATGTACACTCGTGAAGTCTTACATGTTAATGGAAACATACGCTTTGAAAACCAAGATTTGTTACACGATATCATAGAGTTGAAAGAGAAGTTGGGGAAATATGAGAATGATAAGTCTAGTAACACAAATGTTCTTGCACCTGGAATGTTTGAAATTGACACTAGGAAGCCTAATGACAAACCTCAAGATACTAATGTGATTCCTCCACTTCTACAAGAGTAGTTTCCTCTAATCCTAGCGTTAGCACTTCACAACTTAAGAGCACAAACAAGAAGAATATGAAGTTGCAACGTAAGAGAAGATCAGTAAAGACCCCTGCAGTAGAAGAATACACTAGGACTTTGAATAAAACACATGTTGCACCTACTTTAGATATTGCATTAGATGAATGTAATAGAAAAAGTGATGTAAGGAATGTTGAATCTTTAAGTACTTTGAATGTTATGTTTGAAGCATCTTGTATTGTTTGTCGTAAAAGCTTGTTTTCTGGTTGTCATAATAATTGTGTTGCTAAATCTATCTTATCTCGTAAGCGGAAACATAGAAATGGAATTACCTCTAGGCCCACTAATGCTTCTAAGTCTGTGCTAGGTAAACTGTCTTCTATAGTTTCTGAGAATATCATTGATGTACACATAGAACCCTCATCACCTCCTAGGAAGAGAATATCACCTAGTGCATTCACTAAGACCAAAGAACAAACTAGTTGGACTTGGCAGAGATGGTTACAAAATACACATGGATTTAAATGGTTACCCAAAATTATTGATATGTGTGTTTCTTCTATAACTGTATCGGTACCCTCTAACTCTTGGGTTCCACCTCTACCTCTATTCCACCTGTGCAGGTGATACAAATCATTCTCTGGATTGTTGATAGCGGATGTTCCCGGCACATGACAGGCAACCTCAAACTTCTATCTTACTTTGTTTAAAAGTTCATTGGCACTGTCAGGTTCGGGAATGATCACTTCGCAGCTATCATGGGCTACGGAGATTACATCAATGGGAACATCAAAATTAGCAGATTTTATTATGTTGAAGGTCTTGGACACAATCTTTTCTCAGTCGGTCAATTTTGCGATGGTGATTTGGAAGTTGCGTTCAGGGAGAAAACTTGTTTCATCCGTGATCTACAAGGAAACAATCTCATGTCAGGATCCCGCTCATCAAGCCTTTACACAGTTTCAATGCAAGACATGATCGCTTCATCTCCCATCTGTCTACTCTCTAAAGCAACATCTACAAAATCATGGTTGTGGTATCGACGACTTTCACATTTAAACTTCCAAACCATAACTAATCTTGCACGATACAAACTAGTTGAAGGTCTTCCAAGGTTCAGGTATTCAAAAGACCACTTATGCTCAACTTGTAAAAAAGGGAAAAGCACTCATGCTCACTTTCCTTCGAAGGTTGAAGACAACTCTCAGCATGTTTTTCATCTTCTTCACATGGATTTGTGTGGCCCGATGCGTGTGCAAATGATAAATGGCAAAAGCTACATACTCGTAATCGTTGATGACTACTCTAGATGGACTTGGGTTTATTTTCTATGAAGTAAAGATCAAGCTCCACCAATGATCATCACCTTTCTCACGAAAATTCAAGTTCATCTCTGTAACATGGTTAGACAAGTCAGAACAGACAGAGGAACTGAATTTGTTAACCAAAATCTTTGAGAATATTATGAGAAAGTGGGAATTGAGAATCAAACATCAATTGCAAGAACACCAGAACAAAATGGATTCATCGAAAGACGAAATCGAATGTTAGTGGAAGCTACAAGAACGATGTTGATAAATGCAAAACTTCCAGATTACTTATGGGCAGAATCCATGTCAGCTGCATGCTACACTCAGAACCATTCTATGATAACCAAACGCCACAACAAAACACCTTATGAGCTTATCCATAACAGAAAAACGAACCTCAAACACTTTCATGTATTTGGTGCTCTCGATTATCCAAATAATGATCGTGATGACTTTGGAAAGCTCAAGGCCAAAGCTGATATTAGAGTCTTCGTTGGATACTGTGAAAACTCAAAAGGATACCGCATCTGGAATCATCGTACAAAGGAAATTATGGAAACCATTCATGCTAATTTTGATGAGCTCACATAAATGACTTCTGAGCAAAACAACTTGGAACCCGGACATAACCGTCTCAACTTCCCTCAATCATCAATTGATCAAACCTTTCAACTCATTCATCGTCAAATGGAAACATTGTTTGCTCCTCTAATCAATGAATACTTTGATCAACGTGCTCCAGATGTATCAACTATTTCCGCTACTCAACCTGATAATACTCCAATACCTGATACACCTGAAACAACAACTGTTGCTGATGCACCTCCGATTGAATCTCTAACAACACCTGAACAAACTGCTTCTAATGACACAGACCCAGCTGATGATCTTCTTAACCAAGATGTACCTGCATCTGCTGATTATGATGGAAATGCGTTCTTCAACCCTTTCGCAACTGAAACGGCAAATCCAGATGTTGCCGAATCTTCTACCAGTCATCTGAATCCACCAAATCTGCACAATGTATATCAACACTAACCTTCCACACACCGATGGACTAAAGACCATCCTTTTGTTAACATTATTGGCAACCTAAACCAACCAGTCGTAACTAGACAACGCCTTTAGACTGACAGAGAACATTGCATTTATGCACTCACTGTTAGTCAAACTGAACCCAAAAACATTAAGGATGCAATGACTCATGACAACTGGATTGAATCCATGCAAGAAGATCTGAACCAGTTTAAACATTTAGAAGTATGGGAATTGGTTGAAAGACCGACAGGGGTCTACGTCATTGGTCTAAAATGGATTTGGAAGAATAAGTTAGATGCTGAAGGTACAGTTATCCGAAACAAGTCATGTCTGGTGACTAAAGGTTATAGACAGAAACAGGGTATCTACTTTGAAGAATCATTCACACTGGTTGCTAGACTTGAGGCTGTACGGATTTTTTTGGCATTCGCGGCTCATTTGAACATTACCGTCTACCAAACGGATGTCAAAACTGCCTTTCTAAATGGTAAACTTAAGGAGACAGTGTATGTTAGCCAGCCGGAAGGATTCGTTGATCCAGAGTTCCCTAATCACGTCTACAAACTGAACGAGGCTCTCTATGGTCTTAAACAAGCCCCTCGGGCGTGGTATGATAAATTGTCATCCTTTCTCCTTGCTAATAATTTTATCAAAGGATCGGTCGACCCAACACTGTTTATTCAATATCACGGGGCACACATTTTAATTGTTTAGATTTATGTGGATGATATCATCTTTGGTTCTACCCACAAAAAGTACTCAAACGCTTTTTCAAGACTAATGAAAACAAATTTTGAAATGTTAATGATGGGTGAACTTACGTTCTTCTTAGGACTACAAGTTCATCAATCACCCCATGGTATTTTCCTAAGTCAGTCCAAATATGCTCTTGAAATATTGAATAAACATGGAATGTAAAGTTGTGACACCTACAATACACCAATGGCACACACAAACAAACTTGATGCTGATTTACATGGGAAATTGGTTGACTCTACAAAATACCGTAGTATTATTGGGTCTCTCATGTATCTAACAGCCAGTAGACCCGACATGGTATTTTCTGTATAGCTTTGCTCCCGTTATTAGTCAAGGCCAACTGAAAAACACCTATCTGAGGCCAAAAGAATCCTCCGATACGTCAAGGGAACCATTAAATTGGGGATCTGGTATCCGAAGGATTCTGGTTTTGAACTAATTGCTTTTTCAGATGCTGACCACGCAAGATGCTTAGATTCACGGACAAGTACTTCAGGAGGTTTACAATTCCTTGGTGATAAATTGGTGTCATGGCAATCGAAGAAACAGGACTATACATCGCTGTCATCAACTGAAGCAGAATATGTAGCCATGTCTGCGTGTTGTGCTCAAGTCATTTGGATGAGAACACAACTCAAGGATTATGGTTATGTATTCGACAAGATTCCGATGTACTGCGACAATAGAAGTGCTATTGTGATCTCGTGCAACACCGCTCAACACTCAAAGTCAAAGCACATAGATTTTCAATATCATTTCATCAAAGAGCATGTGGAAAAGGGTACAGTTGAATTATACTTTGTAGGTACAGAACATTAATTAGCGGACCTTCTCACTAAAGTCTTGCCCCCCCGCAAGATTTACTAACTTGGTTCACCTAATTGGTATGCGATTTTTGACTCCAAAAGAACTGGATGATCTTTTAAAACACACTTGACAAGTCAAACACCAAAACTTCTTTTGTAAATATATTTCAAAAACAAAATACAAAAATATAAAATCTTATAAAAGTCCAAAAATATTTTTCTTTTAAAAAATTTAACTGAAAAACAAACATTGCAAGTACAAAACTTCCATCAACACAGTGTTCTATCAAACATTTCACCATTTTTCCCGAACAAGTGTTGAGAGGGAGAAAGTAAATATTTTTCCGTTTAATAAAACCTTGTACTTGCATGTTACCAAAAATACGTTGTCTCTTATTAAGTGGTGTATATTTAACATGTAAAATGCCCTCCTCGGACTCAAATGTTTATAAAATTCATTATTTCAAAAGTCGAGGGGGAGTATTGTCAAGTTTCTTGCCTAAATATGTTTTGTTTAACCAAAATGGGAGTTAAAGGATCTTGGTTGAAACCTCTTTGGGGTTAAGGGGCCAAATGTGTCAAGTTTGTAAAATAATTTTAAACAAAAACACACAACAACCACATTCAATGCATTCACTTGCATTTACTCCTAAACAACCACCAAGATCTAACGACCCAAATCAAACCTGCAAATCCGTTATTCATATTCAAAATCTGTAAGTATACAATTGTTTTGATCATGATGTTAAACAAAGGTTTCAAAAATCTTGTTGATCCAACGGTTAAATCTTACCCAAAATGATTTTGTTCTAAGCGTTCATATGAATGAATTGGGGTTTTACGCGTATGAGTGTTTGAGTTGAAATAGATTGTATTAAAACGTTTCTTATTAAGTATTAATCATGTTTCAAATGTCCAGACATTGTACGAATTTTAGATTCTAGGGTTCTTGCGCTCATATTGGGGATTTTCATTTCTGGCTTAATTGATGTTGTTAAGTGTTCAAGAATGTGTTAGAATGAGTTTATATGCATGCTTTGAACCTTTAATTAGCCCAGAAACATATAATATTTTAGAATTGAAGTTTTAGGGTTCGTCACACATGAATCTCTTGATTCTGTGGTGGAAAGATGTTAAAACTTGTTCCATTTCACTCATATGACCTCTAGGATAGATCATAAAACATTCTTGTTTGATTTGTATGGCTAAATATGTTACATATAATATGAGGGTTTAGGGTTTAAGAAATTTTACGCCTAAGCGTTTCATTGTGTATCTGATGTGTTCTTATGCTTTTAATGTGATCTAAATGATGTTTGGACTGAATTGTAATCAATGTTTCATGTTTGTGATTTACAGGTTTCTTATTCGTAAAATCAGACTAAAGGTGTTCTACTGTTACGCTTAAGGAAAAACTCTTATGCGTAAACGTTACGCCTACGCCAAAACTTACGCGTAACGCTTACGCATAAGAGGTCTACAGTAGATTATGGATATCTTGAAAAGATATTCGTAAACAAGGCTTGTTACGCATAAGCTTTACTCTTACGAGTAATACTTACGCGTAACATATAGCTTATCCCTACGCATAAGCCTAAATCCTTTGAACTTGTCTTACGTTTAAGAAATTCTTACGCATAAGCTTGGTCTTACGCTTTCTACGCATAAGCTCCTTTCTTACGCATAAGGATCCATGTTACACGTAAGCTACTATTCACCACATTTTTTCCTGTTACGCATAAGATTATTGTTAAACGTTACGCATAAGTCACAAATACCTAATGTTACGCAAAAGCTTACAAAAGTTGAAATGTTATGTGTTAAGTGAATAATGAACCTTGAAACTTCAAAATTAAAACGTTCACGTAACTTATCACATCAACTTCAGTTAATTGGACAAATGTGACGTAGGACTTGTAACAAACATAAACATGTTAACATCAAACAAGTAATTGGATAATAAATAAGACCAAAACTAACACAATGTGTTTCCATATGTCTATTCTTTTGTCTAATAACTTTCAGATCACACAATGGCTGCAAATCAAGAGAACGTCAATGCCCCACCTGAGCTCACAATGGCTAACACTTTCCCAGTTGGTTACGACAAAACTATTGGCAAGAACAATCTCCGTGACGACTTCAACAATTTCACATGCTCCGAATCTTCTTGCAAAGTTGCTGTAGACATTTTCAAGCTACACCCTTTCAACCTCATGCTCACCAACTCAGCCTCTGCACCGGAATTCTACATTCATCAGTTCTGGCACACCATGGAGAAAGTTGATGGACAAGATGCGGTGAAAGTAACACTTGACGCTCAGGAAGTCATCGTCAATGTGGCTGATCTTCGCACCGTTCTTCTGCTACCAGTCATACCTCCAATAGAATATGCCAGAACTCGAAATGAGACGGAGGTATTGGATTTCTTGGTCAACATAGGATATGACGAAGAATCTGGTGCCATTTCCACACATTCCAGAGTCGACGTCAAGAATATCCCATAACCCTGGAGGACAATCTATCTCATGATTGCCAAATCGGTCTCGGGAAGAGATAGTGGCCATGAACACCCGAAACTGATGCATCTTCAAACATTCTGGGGAATGTTCCAAGTGAACCACATTGACAATGCAAGCCTCATCTGGGAGGAGATGATGCAACATCTCAGGAAACCTAGTTCCAAGATTCCCTTCATCCGCTACACCAAGTTACTTATTCATAACCTTCTAGGGAAGCACCAGAGTATCCCAAAGAGACTGAATGACCCCAACATATACTCCATGCTAGAAGAGCCTAAACTGAACTCAGTCAGGTTTAAAGGAACCGCTACTCGCAAACAAGGAGTGGAACTCCCTGCATGCTTGGTGACTGATGCTATCAGGGATCTTTCATCCTACAGACGTTACAGGGAGGCATTGATTGCGGGTAAAGCTGGCTTCATGGATGACAAAACTACTTCAGCAGTTACAACAAGGGTCAAGAAAGCTGGAAGCACTGCTAGTTCTACAATGTCTAAGAAAAAGAAAACCAGCAGAAAGATCAGGAGGAAACTTCCAACCAACATCGTCAAACAAGAACCTGAACCAGTCCAAACATCACTCTATGATGACAATTCGGAAACTGAGTCAGGTGAGCTTGTTGTCTACAGTGAGGATCGTACCGATGACTCAACTGCCAAGGAGAAGAAAGAGGACAAGCCTAAAAGTCCTAAGTATGAAAAACTTGATGAAGACATTGACTCATTCATACCTTCTGATGACGAAAACAAGACTGACAAAGGGAAGAAACCTCTTGAGGTAGAAGAAGAAGAAGACTCAGAGTAGGAGTATGATCCAAAGGCTGAAGAGAAACAACTACAAAAAACTCTGAAGCAACAAAGAATGGAGAAAGCAGCTGCTGAATTCTTGCTTAATCGAACAGAAGGGCCAGGATGTTCCAGCGGTGGTGATCCACTCACTACCCAACTTGTTACCGATCCGGTTAATCAACCCGGTAAGGGCACGGGTGATATCACTACCACTACCCTTCAGAAAGAGAAACCAGCAGAAGAACTAGAATAGCAAGAAGATGAGCAGATGGTCGACTATGGAGAAGACGATCAGGATAAAGATGAGAGATTTCCAGTTGATTACATTTTGGAAGCTGAAGAGGAACTAAAGAAGAAAAAGGCTGCAAAAGAAGTTGCTAGAGCTGAGGAACAAAGGCTAAAAGAGGAAGCTGACAACTATATCATTGAGAATCCTTTTCATAAACCCCAGCAATCTTCGGAAACACCTCTCGACACCTCCATACCTAAATCATCTTCACACTCATCACCACCACCAACAAATGAAACAACCAAATCAACTTCAAAATTCATCAAGAAGAAAGCCGACACGTGGGCATCTCATACCAAAGTAAAGATCCAAAAAGTTGTGCGTCATTCACGAAGCAGGAAACAAAAAATTCTAGAAACACGAATGAACACACTGGCCGACGTAGTCATCGATCTTTCGAACCAGATGGACACATTCCAAGGTGAAAGAGCACAGATTCAAGAGTTTCTCTCTAGGGACGTTCAAGGTGAAATCAATGCACAACTCAGGAACTACACTCACACCTTTCTTCTCAACACTGTTCCTGGCGTCACCAGAGAGATGTTCAAGAATCAATTATTCTCAATGGTTAAGACAATGGTGCAGTAGGTGATTAAAACTACACCTGTGGTTATGCAAACAAGACCGGTCCAGCCCCCAGTTGTCTCTGAAGATGAGTTAATTTCAGAATTGGTGCTAAAAATGGCTACTCGAGCTCCATATTTCACTCCAGATGACGTAAAGCTATATGATCTACTTCTGGAACGACAACTCAAAACAACTTGCAAGGAAGCTGCTGGGCAAGATAAGAGACCGAGAGATGATGACGACAAGGATGAGGATCCGAATGCCAAAAGACAAAAGAAGACCGGTGAGTCGTCGTCATCCATGCCACCACAACCTGCTAGGATAACCACCACACCCTCACAACAAGCTACCCAACCACCACAATCTGATCAACCTCAGGATACAGAATCCCCACCATCACAGCAGAAAACCGGTGATCATTTCACATACACCGGTGGTGAGGATCATGATATTCCCGAGCCCCGACATCAACCAACGCCCCGACCATCACCTCGACCTGAGTCATCCTCCAGACCGAAGAAGAAGAAACCGTCAGTCGTCTCTTGGCTAGATGACGACAACACATAGGAGTTTGAATGGTTCAGTAACATGGTTGAGGCGCAAGCCAGACTAGCTGAAGGTCAAGAACCGGTAGATGGTCGAACTATGGAGCAGGTTCAGATTATCCAAGATGAATTCAAGTTCAAGAAGATGACGAAATGGGAGCTCTGCAGAATCAAGAATGATGCATTCAATCTGCTCAAAGAAAGATCCTGCAGTGCAATCGAGCTAGAATACCACTTGGATAACATTTCCCGTGCAATGTCCAACAATATCGACTGGCTCAACCCGGAATCAAACATCGATTACACAAGAAAGGATAATGAACCTTACTACACGGATTGGACCAAACCTCTACCGACTATTGGCAAACCAGCCGAGGATCCCATTCTGTTTCTTCTTCAACAATGATTTGGAGTTCCTTCAACACGAAAGCAGTGTAAGTAAGAAATATGCTACGTCTCTAACATTCAACATTCCAACTTCTTCGTTCTCCACCAACATCGCCATTGAAGAAGATGCCACAAACCTGTTTGTCGACAAGGTTGAGGAGTATGACATTGATGCTAAGTTTGGTATTCATCATTGGCAGGAGAGGAGAAGGCTTTACTACCAAAGCTGCAGAGTTAGAAAGTCAAACAAAGAGGTGAAGAATGACAAAAGAATAGTTGCTATAATGTCGGTAAAATTGGAAACTAAGTGGGACTACTCATTCTTGCCCAAGATCAAAGTCAAATGACAAGATGAACAAGAGTATGAATTCTCTGAAGCTGACTTCCCGAATTTATCGCTCAACGACATTGAAGACATGTATATTCTAAAGGTACAAGGAAGGATGCGACAGTTCTCGACTGAAATTCAGCTCAAGTACATCACTGCACTTCTAATCTTCATCCGCAGCAAGGTTATTCAGGAACGTGCTGAAGACTTGCAACTCGGAGTTGAATCATACCAAAAACAAATCAATCTCACCAAACCACTCCTATACTTCAACGAGCTCAACTAAGAGCCTCAGTACACAATCTTGCATAAACCAAAGTTTGGAATCGTCTACCGAAGTGAACATCATCATACGTGCTTCATGGCGTTTGATGAAATTCACAAGTTCTGTGACGCCACGCTGATGATGGTTCATGATGGGTTGGCGTATCGAGTGAAGGACATTGAGACGGGTATGGTTCAAGCGAAGAGATGGAACTCCAAGGATCTCAAGTATGTTCGTCGGTTTATTACTATGCTGGATGAAAGGTTGATTCACAGGGATCTGATGCGACGATTGGAAAGCTACCTGGGAGAAAGACAAAGCTTCTCTATTTTGACATACCAACATCCAGATAAAGTTCCTGGTCGTGTGTAAACCATTTGGGTACTCTTAACTTGATTGTGATTTTGATTATTGGATTTATTAATTTATATTCATTATGGTTTGTGCATAAATAGCAGTGTACAACCCGATCTTGTATAGAAAGGACCCTGTGGTACGCTTCAGTGCCACAATCCTTATAAAAGGAACGAAAGCTTCTTACTTTTGAGTAAAGTTAATCAAATCTTTCAATATTTTCATAATTTTGCTCAAAAGAACAAGTATTCCTTCTCGTGTTTTCCAAAAACCTCAAAAGTTAATATCACTTATTGAGGGGGAGTATTTGCATACAAATTGTTCGAATCAAAGTTCTTTGTGGAATTCTTCCCGCAAAACTCAAAATGGTTATATTTTAAATCAAAATTTCATAAAAAATAACATCGATATGCCATTTTTGACGTGGAGAAAAAAAGTGTGTGATCAAAATATTTTGGATTGTGAATAGAATCTCAGTGTGCTAAGACTTAACCCTTGAATTGACGAGCTCTAAAATGTCATAAATCGAAAAGATTTGTCTTCCAAGATTTATCTTAGTAGATCGTATAAATTTGAGAAACTGTTGATAGACATGAACTTTGAGGGGTTTGACAACCTTTTCAAGGTTTGTTCACATCTTCAAGGTAGTTATTAGAGCTAGTTGTCACCTAAAAGTTGACAATGTACCTCTTTAACTATACAACGTAACCGTGTCTCGCGGGGAATTGTCTATCTTGAGTCGATCAGTTCAAAGTGCGCGCTCTACCCTCACTGTGCAGATTTTAGTCAAAACTCATAAGCACATGTGGAGTGGGGGTATTTCTGAAAATACAAAACTCTCGAAGTGTTACAAACCTGTTTTCATTCATAAACACAATGAGACGTTTTCATGCAAATGGTTTTATGGCAATGTAAGATAGTCATGGAGTTATAAGGTGACTAAGTTTAGGAATAAACCTCCTATGATCCGCCAGAGCCGGAGGGATCTACCCAAGGACACCACCAATAGATTATTATTTAGAAGTCCTTAGGTATGATTGAAAAAGGAGAAAATGAGAAACGGCGAAAGAAGGAGTTGAAGAATTAAAACAAAAAGTTTAAGAAAATGGTGAAAATAAATAGTCCTCCATATGATTCAACTTAGGGCAGACACCGGGTTCAATTCATATGTTGCTGGACGTCACAAGATGCCATCGGTATTGAAGACAAAGTCATCATGGACCCAGTGACGCAATGCGCTAAACCTTCTTAGCCACTCAAGTTCTCTCAAAAGAGCATGTTTCATTCTTTTAGGGAACCCTATGTAGTCTATCGACTTTCTCTTAGAGATTGTTGGTATTGAAGAAGGAGACCCTCTCCATAGTATCCGCTTAGGAAAACCAAAGCGCACTATTAAGTCTAGAGCCACGAGATTCATCCAAATATCTGTTAGGAACACTTGATTTTTCATCACTTGTCGTTCAACAATAAGAACGCAAGTGACACATTCTAGAATCCTTCGCAGATCTTAGCAATCTGCTGAGAACATTTATGAGGGGATTCTGATGCAGGTTTTACTGATCAGGTTTTAATATTTATAATGTCTCGTTATACCTATGGTCTACCCTAATGCACTAACGGGCAGTGTACCCGGTCGTGTGTAGTGTAGTATTTGGTAAAACCAAGGTCGTCCCAAGAGCTATGTGTGTTGGATTAATACTAAGTCTAGGTGTCACAGATTTTAATATGATTTAATTAATTAACTAATAAAGCAAATAAAGGCAAAGGTGTAACAATAGAGGAGAGTGGTGCTAACCTAGTTATTCATCCTAGCTATTAATGTCTACGTCTAATTACTTTCAATTACTTCAGGTGGGGTCAAAGTCGAGAGGACAGCATTTGGTCAATTCGCCCTAACCTATCAGCAAAGATGCCACCACTGGAGAAGTCAGGTGTCCCTTCATAAGTCCAGTTGTTCCTGGTCCCCTAAGCCAAGTCATTAAGTTCCGCTACATGCTAGACTTATAATAGTGAGTGCCCGGGCGTTAGCAACTTAAACACTCACCCCCTAATTCTTAAGTTCATCCAAGCGGTAGGTGATCAGTTGGTCAAATCGCACAACTAGAAAGGGTTGTCAGTTGGTCATATCTTACCCTTCCCGTCTCAGTCTACTCACTTAGGGTCAGTTGGTCATATCTCCTAAGCAACTAGCCTCTACCGCCATTCAAAACTACCGAAACAAGGGTAGCTACCAATAAGTTATGCATGCATACACTTAGAAATAATTATACGGAAGTAATATAAACGCAAACATAACAATTAAAGAATCATAACTAGGCCAGCACCGAGAGGTTCTTAGCCGCTCATATTAACCATATAAATCAATTCAATAATTAATGTTACGAAATACATGAGTTGAAAGTAAAGAAAAGATAAAATGCTAATGCTTATCGTAGGGGAGTCATTTCTCCCTTGGAGATAGCTCCGTATGCTCCTCTAGACCTGCCTTTGGCTTCTTCCCACGTTCTTTGGTTGTGGTGTGTGAAATGGGATGCTTTGAAATGCTGGAATTCGTGGGATATTTATAGGCCAGATCTGGGTTATGGCGTAACTAATAAAATAGTTACACCGTAATCATCTATTTCTTCGTAAATTGCACTAGATCTGCTGGTTACGGCGTAACCTTAGAAGTGGTTACACCGTATCTTCAATAATTCTTGGTTACGCCGTAGTTTAAGCACGAGTTATGGCGTAGTTATCAGCGGCGCGAAACCTCATTTGACCTAATATAGTTACGTCGTAATCTTTAGAGAGAGTTACGCCGTAATATCCTGATAAGTTGGCTTTCTGAGTCACGCTTTAGTTACGGCGTAATGTGAGAGATGAGTTACGCCGTAACTTCTTCAAAGTGAGCATAGTATGATAAATCTTTAATAATTCTCCAATTCCGCGTCTCTTTAGCTCCAATGCTCGTAATTTACCTGAAAGTGGAATATAATGGAAAACAAGCGTAAATCCATGTAAATGATATAAATTACAAGCATTATCGGGGGAAATTGACACTTAATATTCAGGATAATTTGATGTTATCAAATATCCCCCCACTTGAACTCTACTTGCCCTTAAGTAGACCTTATTAGATAGATTCCTAAAAAGATATCTCCCATTACCTGGAAAATATAAGTTTACAAATCCCTTATGCTAGAATAAAATAAAGCCGAACACCTCACGAAATAGGAACGAAACACTCAAATCTCTCAACTTTTCTAAGTGTCAATTTCGGGGTGATCACTCAATCACACAGTCATAGCATGTATTCTATCATAAGCTTGGCGGTTACACAAATCTCCACCACTAGAGTTAAGGGCTAAACAATTTTCGAAGGCAATATGGGTAGACACGACAAAGGTTAAGGGTGACTCGTCATTACTAACATGTCACGGCGAAGTGGACAAAACCAATGGTACATGACCAAATCCATGGCCAAGACACCAAAGATTGCTCGCTGCATCACCTAGACACGCTTCATGACTAAAGGGTAGGATAAGACATGAGATATATAAATGGTGTAAAATAAAAATCAAGCAGATAGTCTAAATCTATAACCAAGTCATCACCACTTACCGTCCGCCCAAAGTTCAAGCTTTGACGTTAAGAAACTGGATCATGTAATACTAGGTAGATGTGTCATTAGAGGACGTCATGATGAGCACAGTACCTTTTCTCCAACTGTTCGCACACTAACCAACTCCAATCTTTGAAGGTGACCGAGGTGGCCTCCTCGATACTAAATCTAATTGAAGCTCATAACATAGTGCTTATAACATTGCACTTTACAATAAACTAAATAACATAACTTTTTTTTATCTATAATAATATAGCAACTAAACATAACATCCCCCACTTGAGATGAACAATGGGAATTCGGGGGGTCTTCAATGATCTTTAAGAATATGTCGTCGACGAAAGTGTGATTCCCGAACCTTTCCACTTGAACCTTTAACTTAGGCAACTGATGACTTCCCAATCACAAATAAAGACTACATGGTAGGATCAGGTGTATAGGTGTATCGAAGCAATATATTGGGTTAAAAAAATGAAAGGAATGGCTCAGATGGGTGTATCTAGGGGTATCTTGCACTAAAGGAGAGTGCAACAAAAGGGTTTCACATGCGGGTCGAGAAGTTGAGGTGACTAATCGATAGACACACAATGGTAGGCTATTTGGGTGATAATCCTATAATACTGCCTTCTTAAACTAAAAAGTCCAAATACATCGAGCTAACTCAACATACCTCGTTTATGGTCTCGAAATGATGCAAAGGCCAAGTTCTAAAGTTTACAAGCTACCGGCACACTCATAATTTTGGTGGATTTGGGGTAAAATATTGGAAACAGATAAGGCTAATCTTACCATATAATATCAAGGGTTGTATGTGCTCGGCTAAGGTCTAATATAGTTAGGTTAAGAAAAACATGTTAAAATTTTAAAAGTGGCATAATTTTTCAAAATAAACTAGAAAAACGAGGGCAAAATAAAGTTCAAGAGATAATTCTACTCCCGTCCCCCCACTTGAATTGTACAAAGTCTCTTTTGTATTAAGCATTAAATAAAGGTGAAGAGAAAAGTAGAATTAGAGCGAGAACTTCCCTGAAATTTGCTCCAAAAAGAAAGAAGGCCCACGAAAAAGAGTCGTGCCTTCGTATAAGCATCCACGAGCAAACTTCAATCCCTGAAATCACACTACCGACAAGCATAATTCTAAAAAAGAAAAGAAAAAATGAAAAAGAGCTTGTATATGCTAAATGCAACAAGCTCTTTAACGTTTGGATGGTCCTTTCACTTCAGCCAACAGTCCGTGAATGATACCCAGTACTCATACCACAACTTGTTCTCATGGCTCTTGGAGTGATGACCAGAAATTTGATGTGAAACGATTATCAGATTAGAGGTGATAGGAATCGACACTCCAGAATGTACAACAGTCTCCTTCACGTGTGAGTGAGCAAAGTTGTCCATAGTGTCCGTTTCTTTGATTGGTAGGAACTTAGTAAGTTTGGTGACACGACCAACAATTACCCAGATGGAGGCGCGGAATTCACTTCCAGGTTTCAGTTCATAATACAGCAGCCAAAACATTTCGTAGGGTGACCACAGAATGATTTGTCGGAAAGTTGAAAGCAGTTTGAAAGACACTAACGGCAGGGCTCAATATATCATAAGGAGGTAGCAAGAATCACAGATATTCCCAAAGGGCGAGCGAAGGATTTGACGACAGCTCCAAGGATCGTGGTTTAAGTTACTCCCTAAAGTCTTAAGGTTTCTGTTGGGCCAACAGAATCTCCGTCGAAAGAAAGTTAAGCAGATTTAGAGTACGACTCTGAAAGAGAGCATTAATTACAACTAGAAATCAATAGATTGATTCCGTAGTGCACTTAATACCTAACGCAGAAAGATACATCATTCAAATCCAGCGTCAATGTTTCCAAAAGAAATTCGACTACCAATCGATATCAAATCAAATTATAAATACAATTGAACGACGATGGTTCCAAAAAGTTATACTAAAAGCATACACATCGATAGAGCGCAAGGTGCAACATCAAAAGAACAACATCAATGGAATAATCATCGATCGAAGATAAGGCTTGGAGTAGAGGCGTCTACAACAAGACCCAAAACAAAACCACGAGAATAAGTAAATCCATTTTCACCATAGGAACCAAAATCGCAGAATCTAACAATCCAAATTCAACGTAGCCAAGATCGATTCCAAATATTCCAAGAAGCCCGATGAGCTTATTTCAACTTCACGCAACCCAAATGCAAACTTGTGACCAATCGGGTCTAACCTGACCCGATGCAAAACAAGGTCTCACAGTTCCAACGATTCCAAAAATACTCTGAAGTCAAGTAATGATTAGACGGCGACGAATAGCGATTCATAACAAAGGAAGGATATCGCGATAAACAAGAATTTGTGATGCCATTGTGTTGTGTGTGAAGAAAAGCTTTTATAAAATTTCATGCTCGTATACACACACCAAAACTTTTCCATTTCTCGAAATCAAACCAAAAACAAACCGGACATATTTCTATTATAGCTACTCCAAGTATCGCAAAATTCACCTCTGAGTCGGACATAGGTGATCAGGCTATGTCCCACTGTCCCTGGTTGAATATAGGTGATCAGTCTATATTCACCCGAGGTTCAATGAATTTTGATGTACTTGACTTAGTTACTCTAGCCTCATGTCTTTCACTTTCCAGAATCCATTTTCAAAAGATTAAAACAAGTGTCCACACGCGAGGACGAGTGATGAGATTGTGCAGGGAAAGAGACGCAACGCTACAACAGATACGATGCGTAAACATAAGTATGTCGAGGATACTTATAGCATATAGCGAAAAATAAATGGATATACTCATCCAATAATAAGGCACACATCTCATCAAATATATTAGCAATCGAAGTCATAAGTGAGGCATCAGCTTGGCAGGCAGGCACGTGTCAGTCATAGGGTAAAATTTCATAAAGTGGTTATAGTCTAGGTTTTGAAAATTTACCCAGTTCTCTATAACCTAGGCTCTGATACCAATCTGTCACACCCCCAAAAATCGGGTTTTAGCGGAAGCATACAAGTTTTGGGTGCTACTAATCGGTATCACAACACAAGCATAGAATAAAAGGTTTTTCTTAAGAAAACTCATTTATTTAATAAAATCAATGTTTACAATAAAACTTTATACGGAAATAGGCCCATAATAAATAAGCGGTCCCCAAATACCAACATCAGAGTCGTCTATGACCATGCCATGCCATTGCCCAAGCGCCTCCAAAAGTAAACAATCGCCTCAATACCTGAGAATACACGCTAAAAGTGTCAACACGAGGTTGGTGAGTTCATAGGTTTTCATAAAAGTATTGCGAGTTCAAAAGATCCTTTCGATCATTGTGGCGCCCACAATGTCGCGAAAACAAGGTTTACCTTTAAGCAAAAGAATAGAAAGGTGGACCACAAGGTTTTCAAGTGCAAATCAATTCTCATAAACAAGTCAAATATAATCGTGGCATAACCTGCCTAATTAACAGAATCAAAATATTTATCCACAAAAATAGTTCATAAACAACCACTTGGACCATATCAAAATCAAACACTACAACGAATATAGTGTCACGCAAGCTTAACTATTACGCAGGTTAAGTCATGAAACCATCACTAGATAGCACGAGCCGTGACTATCACTAAACATACTAACAATCGACATGTTATACGTCATGGCAAGTTGGTGCATCCACAAATCCAGGTAAAGTCCCTGGCAAGTTGGGCAACCAAAGTCCAGACGGGGTGGCCATTCCCAATAGATCTATCCATAACATTCGCACCATCCTGAGCCAGGATGTAACAATTCATAACAACGCTTGGGTTTCTAACCTTAACCTAGCACGTAATAGCTCACAAAAACATTTTCAGGTCCAATCAAACAGTTTTCACGCACTTGTGTCCACATAAAACATATTTAAACCAAATCACGCATTTCATCAAACCAAGTAACAATCATTTATTCAAATAAATCAAGCATTTCAATTTAATAAAAACGAGCATGTATTCTCCCCCCCCCAAAACAGTTTAAAAGCAAGTTAAAGTAGGGGCCATGAACTCACCTCGATACGAAGCAACGCAAGAATCACAACTGGCATCAGTGAGCAAAGCACAGCAGTCTCACAAGAAAAGCACAACGATATCCAAAAAGGAAAGCACAACGGTACGACATCATCACAACCTAATAGCAATTTGCTATCTCAGAATAAATCTAGCAAGGCAAATGAATTTTCGAAGGACAATGTGCCTTAGTTTTCGTGGAATACTCGTATCAAATGTTTCCAAAAATCCATTATCAATATCTCAAAAGTTTAGTTTTAACGTTTCGTGTGGTGGTAAAAAAACATAGACGCTACGTACAACTCACGCGAAAGAAGGGGCGACATCGACAGAGTCGAGACATACTGGCAATAACTCACGCCAACAAGGAAAAGATATTGACAAAGTCAAGAAATACTGACAATACTCGAGCTAGTCAAGGCTAGGAAATGACAACATCTATTTATGAAAATTAAATAGGTTAACTTTTGATAACTTCCCCAAGATCCCCAAACGTACATGTTTATAATAAAAGAATAGTTTCTATTTATTGCTTGATAATAAAAGTTTCATAAACGTTACTCGTACTTAGACGAGTTTATGATAAAGTACCTCTAATAAGTGTAGTATATTATAAATGACGCATTTGTTTATCCAATACTACCAAAATAGTTGGTATATCGTCAAAACGTATAAGTTTTGAAAAGGTTTTAGGATATTAAAGAAATCACAATGATTTAAGTTTATAAAAGATTTTACGAAATTTTCGGCATAAAGTGCCCATTTATAAAACATTTCCAAGTCATAACGACTCTTGAATAATATAAAATTTATCGTTAGGTTTCCCAATTCGTCAAATGTTACAAGTTATAATATTTAATTGAACATATCATTCGCGTATATATTAGTTGTTTAGTTTTATCGACCGTTTGTATTAGTTCGGGTTCAGATATGTTAAACTCTTATGAGTTTAATATATCCTTCCGTCGCGTTTACCAAAGGGTCCATAATGTCCAAATAACCAATACCGAAAATCCAATACGTCCAATTCTTGTCCAATCACTATATATCACCACAATCCTCGTATCCGATTCAAGTGTTGCAATCAATCCCTTAACTATAAATACCTTAACCATTTTATAGTTTCTTATTCGTTAGTCCGGTTTGCCAAATTAATACTCATTCCACAGTCCGTAACCAAATCCAACTCACAATTCCAATACAATCCGAAACGTACCATTGATCACCAATGTCAAAATCACAATAGTCAAAACACGCTTGTTCAATGTTTTATATCCGAAAATGTCAACACAATTATTTATAATTAACACTTTCAAACACCCTCTTAGATACTATTTTGAATGGGCTTCGACCCATTCTTAAGCTGAACATACCGAAGCCTATAACACAAATGCAAACTCATCGCAAACCAACACATTCTCGGTGAATCTCGTCGACCCGAGACAACAAAACAACACGACACAAACACAAATGAGCACTTCAATTTAACCTTGAACCAAGACTACCACACCTAACAGAAGTAAGTCACACATATACCTAAAATACGCAAGTCCAAATCTAATTGTAACCTCATATGACTTTCAAAATTAGCAGATCCAAGACCAGACTCGAGTTTAGCGACTCGCCCCAAGCACAAGGACAACAACAACAAAGGATTTCTAAATGTTCACACCACACGAAATCGTTTTCAGAAACATGTGTTACCTTTATTTTTCACGGTAGCTTTATTATTAAATCGATTCGAATATGACCAAAGCCACGAAAACATTGACTAAAAATGAATAACAACATTAACATAACCAAAGTGGGTCTCAGCTTACCATCCGAGACAAATCAAAATAGGTTTGTATTGTAGTTTTAAATTCCACAAATACGTTGAGAACAAATTCACAATCGGTATTTATTTATTTTTTATTTTTTTATTATCCACGAAGACATACACATTGTTTTATACCCGGTTTCAAATGAAGGAAATAAAAGGAGTATATCGTATTTTGTCATACCACGATTAAAGAACAATTAGATAGAAGAAGACGAGATGGTGGTGGTGATGAACCATGGCTGCAACCACGGATAATCACCCTTTACAACTCACGGTTAAAACTTGGTCCAAACACGATCTACACGAACCTTCTTGTGATGGTGATACGGCAAGGAGATGGTGGCAGCGACGGGGCTGTGGTGGTGACGGCTGACAGGGGCGGCGTGGCCGGAGCATAGGTGGCCGGCGGCTGAGTTGAGTGGGAGAGGAGAGATATTTAGGTTTAGGGTTAGGGTAAAAGTGAGAAATGTGTGTTTAGGTTAGTCTTTTATATAAATGAGAAATTACAACTTGCAACCTTTAAAGATTTTGAGTGTGTCGAGTGGGGAACTTCAAGTCCAGGGACCGTACACGAAATTTGTCAAACTTTTATGAATTAACACTCGGAACATTCATTCGTGCTAAATAAAATTCTTCGAGACTTTTAACTTGCGCAGATATTTTTAGAATTATTTTTTTCGTTAAAAATCACCATATTCGCATATCTTCAATAAAAATGATAGAAATCATGATAAAAAGTATATTAGGTTTTTACTAGTGCCTGTCCGCATTGTGCTAAATTCTCACGTCTCCCGAGATAACTTTCTCGTTTTTCAGTCAAAAGAGCTCAGGAAAGTTCGTAAATGAAAAACAGACGAATTTTATCGAAAACTAATATCTGGAAAAGTGCGAGTTGTCACAGACTTCCCTCCTTAACGGAATCGCGTCCTCGCGATTCAATTCGAGTTATCCGTTAGATTTGAAAAGAGATGAGGATACTTTCTCAAGGTTCCATTTTCACGTTCTCACGCGAATTCGAGATGTTTCTTAGAGTTTCCACCGATCAGTAAAAATAGGAAAACGAATTTGCTCAAGTCATTTGACCTCACGGTTCACGATTTCGATAGGTTCCTCAACACAGCTTACGCGTTCGTCGATATGGATATCTCCCAGCAAAGACAATAATTGTTTTCAACAGTGAGGCTCATGGCTCTAGGTTACCAGTCCAGCTCTAGCAAGAGTCTTAAAAAGGATCAACACAATGAAGATTATACTTTCCACGTTTACTAAACGTATCACACAATCCATGGTGAGATTTTAAGCATAGCCTCGTCTCCAATCATGGAGTCTCAAAGATTCATGTCATCCGTCCATCTTAGCTCTTCTGATGATCGTGAGCAGTTAGCATTCTATCTTTGATGTGAGCAAGCTCTCGACAGTTTCACTAACAATTTAGGATAGCAAGTTGGGTATCCCCCACCTCAATTCGATAAATTATCGAGCGACATTTTCAACCATAAGGTGCCTCGTACAACGTGGCTATGATTATAAGAGATTCCAACCAATGGGAGGTGTTTACCCCAACCATTGCCGAAATCGATCACGCGAACACGCAACAAGCTCTTTAACGTTTGGATGGTCCTTTCACTTCAGCCAACAGTCCGTGAATGATACCCAGTACTCATACCACAACTTGTTCTCATGGCTCTTGGAGTGATGACCAGAAATTTGATGTGAAACGATTATCAGATTAGAGGTGATAGGAATCGACACTCCAGAATGTACAACAGTCTCCTTCACGTGTGAGTGAGCAAAGTTGTCCATAGTGTCCGTTTCTTTGATTGGTAGAAACTTAGTAAGTTTGGTGACACGACCAACAATTACCCAGATGGAGGCGCGGAATTCACTTCCAGGTTTCAGTTCATAATACAGCAGCCAAAACATTTCGTAGGGTGACCACAGAATGATTTGTCGGAAAGTTGAAAGTAGTTTGAAAGACACTAACGGCAGGGCTCAATATATCATAAGGAGGTAGCAAGAATCACAGATATTCCCAAAGGGCGAGCGAAGGATTTGACGATAGCTCCAAGGATCGTGGTTTAAGTTACTCCCTAAAGTCTTAAGGTTTCTGTTGGGCCAACAGAATCTCCGTCGAAAGAAAGTTAAGCAGATTTAGAGTACGACTCTGAAAGAGAGCATTAATTACAACTAGAAATCAATAGATTGATTCCGTAGTGCACTTAATACCTAACGCAGAAAGATACATCATTCAAATCCAGCGTCAATGTTTCCAAAAGAAATTCGACTACCAATCGATATCAAATCAAATTATAAATACAATTTAACGACGATGGTTCCAAAAAGTTATACTAAAAGCATACACATCGATAGAGCGCAAGGTGCAACATCAAAAGAACAACATCAATGGAATAATCATCGATCGAAGATAAGGCTTGGAGTAGAGGCGTCTACAACAAGACCCAAAACAAAACCACGAGAATAAGTAAATCCATTTTCACCATAGGAACCAAAATCGCAGAATCTAACAATCCAAATTCAACGTAGCCAAGATCGATTCCAAATATTCCAAGAAGCCCGATGAGCTTATTTCAACTTCACGCAACCCAAATGCAAACTTGTGACCAATCGGGTCTAACCTGACCCGATGCAAAACAAGGTCTCACAGTTCCAACGATTCCAAAAATACTCTGAAGTCAAGTAATGATTAGACGGCGACGAATAGCGATTCATAACAAAGGAAGGATATCGCGATAAACAAGAATTTGTGATGCCATTGTGTTGTGTGTGAAGGAAAGCTTTTATAAAATTTCATGCTCGTATACACACACCAAAACTTTTCCATTTCTCGAAATCAAACCAAAAACCAACCGGACATAATTCTATTATAGCTACTCCAAGTATCGCAAAATTCACCTCTGAGTCGGACATAGGTGATCAGGCTATGTCCCACTGTCCCTGGTTGAATATAGGTGATCAGTCTATATTCACCCGAGGTTCAATGAATTTTGATGTACTTGACTTAGTTACTCTAGCCTCATGTCTTTCACTTTCCAGAATCCATTTTCAAAAGATTAAAACAAGTGTCCACACGCGAGGACGAGTGATGAGATTGTGCAGGGAAAGAGACGCAACGCTACAACAGATACGATGCGTAAACATAAGTATGTCGAGGATACTTATAGCATATAGCGAAAAATAAATGGATATACTCATCCAATAATAAGGCACACATCTCATCAAATATATTAGCAATCGAAGTCACAAGTGAGGCATCAGCTTGGCAGGCAGGCACGTGTCAGTCATAGGGTAAAATTTCATAAAGTGGTTATAGTCTAGGTTTTGAAAATTTACCCAGTTCTCTATAACCTAGGCTCTGATACCAATCTGTCACACCCCCAAAAATCGGGTTTTAGCGGAAGCATACAAGTTTTGGGTGCTACTAATCGGTATCACAACACAAGCATAGAATAAAAGGTTTTTCTTAAGAAAACTCATTTATTTAATAAAATCAATGTTTACAATAAAACTTTATACGGAAATAGGCCCATAATAAATAAGCGGTCCCCAAATACCAACATCAGAGTCGTCTATGACCATGCCATGCCATTGCCCAAGCGCCTCCAAAAGTAAACAATCACCTCAATACCTGAGAATACACGCTAAAAGTGTCAACACGAGGTTGGTGAGTTCATAGGTTTTCATAAAAGTATTGCGAGTTCAAAAGATCCTTTCGATCATTGTGGCGCCCACAATGTCGCGAAAACAAGGTTTACCTTTAAGCAAAAGAATAGAAAGGTGGACCACAAGGTTTTCAAGTGCAAATCAATTCTCATAAACAAGTCAAATATAATCGTGGCATAACCTGCCTAATTAACAGAATCAAAATATTTATCCACAAAAATAGTTCATAAACAACCACTTGGACCATATCAAAATCAAACACTACAACGAATATAGTGTCACGCAAGCTTAACTATTACGCAGGTTAAGTCATGAAACCATCACTAGATAGCACGAGCCGTGACTATCACTAAACATACTAACAATCGACATGTTATACGTCATGGCAAGTTGGTGCATCCACAAATCCAGGTAAAGTCCCTGGCAAGTTGGGCAACCAAAGTCCAGACGGGGTGGCCATTCCCAATAGATCTATCCATAACATTCGCACCATCCTGAGCCAGGATGTAACAATTCATAACAACGCTTGGGTTTCTAACCTTAACCTAGCACGTAATAGCTCACAAAAACATTTTCAGGTCCAATCAAAACAGTTTTCACGCACTTGTGTCCACATAAAACATATTTAAACCAAATCACGCATTTCATCAAACCAAGTAACAATCATTTATTCAAATAAATCAAGCATTTGCATTTAATAAAAACGAGCATGTATTCTCCCCCCCAAAACAGTTTAAAAGCAAGTAAAAGTAGGGGCCATGAACTCACCTCGATACGAAGCAACGCAAGAATCACAAATGGCATCAGTGAGCAAAGCACAGCAGTCTCACAAGAAAAGCACAACGATATCCAAAAAGGAAAGCACAACGGTACGACATCATCACAACCTAATAGCAATTTGCTATCTCAGAATAAATCTAGCAAGGCAAATGAATTTTCGAAGGACAATGTGCCTTAGTTTTCGTGGAATACTCGTATCAAATGTTTCCAAAAATCCATTATCAATATCTCAAAAGTTTAGTTTTAACGTTTCGTGTGGTGGTAAAAAAACATAGACGCTACGTACAACTCACGCGAAAGAAGGGGCGACATCAACAGAGTCGAGACATACTGACAATAACTCACGCCAACAAGGAAAAGATATTGACAAAGTCAAGAAATACTGACAATACTCGAGCTAGTCAAGGCTAGGAAATGACAACATCTATTTATGAAAATTAAATAGGTTAACTTTTGATAACTTCCCCAAGATCCCCAAACGTACATGTTTATAATAAAAGAATAGTTTCTATTTATTGCTTGATAATAAAAGTTTCATAAACGTTACTCGTACTTAGACGAGTTTATGATAAAGTACCTCTAATAAGTGTAGTATATTATAAATGACGCATTTGTTTATCCAATACTACCAAAATAGTTGGTATATCGTCAAAACGTATAAGTTTTGAAAAGGTTTTAGGATATTAAAGAAATCACAATGATTTAAGTTTATAAAAGATTTTACGAAATTTTCGGCATAAAGTGCCCATTTTTAAAACATTTCCAAGTCATAACGACTCTTGAATAATATAAAATTTATCGTTAGGTTTCCCAATTCGTCAAATGTTACAAGTTATAATATTTAATTGAACATATCATTCGCGTATATATTAGTTGTTTAGTTTTATCGACCGTTTGTATTAGTTCGGGTTCAGATATGTTAAACTCTTATGAGTTTAATATATCCTTCCGTCGCGTTTACCAAAGGGTCCATAATGTCCAAATAACCAATACCGTAAATCCAATACGTCCAATTCTTGTCCAATCACTATATATCACCACAATCCTCGTATCCGATTCAAGTGTTGCAATCAATCCCTTAACTATAAATACCTTAACCATTTTATAGTTTCTTATTCGTTAGTCCGGTTTGCCAAATTAATACTCATTCCACAGTCCGTAACCAAATCCAACTCACAATTCCAATACAATCCGAAACGTACCATTGATCACCAATGTCAAAATCACAAGAGTCAAAACACGCTTGTTCAATGTTTTATATCCGAAAATGTCAACACAATTATTTATAATTAACACTTTCAAACACCCTCTTAGATACTATTTTGAATGGGCTTCGTCCCGTTCTTAAGCTGAACATACCGAAGCCTATAACACAAATGCAAACTCATCGCAAACCAACACATTCTCGGTGAATCTCGTCGACCCGAGACAACAAAACAACACGACACAAACATAAATGAGCACTTCAATTTAACCTTGAACCAAGACTACCACACCTAACAGAAGTAAGTCACACATATACCTAAAATACGCAAGTCCAAATCTAATTGTAACCTCATATGACTTTCAAAATTAGCAGATCCAAGACCAGACTCGAGTTTAGCGACTCGCCCCAAGCACAAGGACAACAACAACAAAGGATTTCTGAATGTTCACACCACACGAAATCGTTTTCAGAAACATGTGTTACCTTTATTTTTCACGGTAGCTTTATTATTAAATCGATTCGAATATGACCAAATCCACGAAAACATTGACTAAAAATGAATAACAACATTAACATAACCAAAGTGGGTCTCAGCTTACCATCCGAGACAAATCAAAATAGGTTTGTATTGTAGTTTTAAATTCCACAAATACGTTGAGAACAAATTCACAATCGGTATTTTTTTTTATTTTTTTATTTTTTTTATTATCCACGAAGACATACACATTGTTTTATACCCGGTTTCAAATGAAGGAAATAAAAGGAGTATATCGTATTTTGTCATACCACGATTAAAGAATAATTAGATAGAAGAAGACGAGATGGTGGTGGTGATGAACCATGGCTGCAACCACGGATAATCACCCTTTACAACTCACGGTTAAAACTTGGTCCAAACACGATCTACACGAACCTTCTTGTGATGGTGATACGGCAAGGAGATGGTGGCAGCGACGGGGCTGTGGTGGTGACGGCTGACAGGGGCGGCGTGGCCGGAGCATAGGTGGCCGGCGGCTGAGTTAAGTGGGAGAGGAGAGATATTTAGGTTTAGGGTTAGGGTAAAAGTGAGAAATGTGTGTTTAGGTTAGTCTTTTATATAAATGAGAAATTACAACTTGCAACCTTTAAAGATTTTGAGTGTGTCGAGTGGGGAACTTCAAGTCCAGGGACCGTACACGAAATTTGTCAAACTTTTATGAATTAACACTCGGAACATTCATTCGTGCTAATTAAAATTCTTCGAGACTTTTAACTTGCGCAGATATTTTTAGAATTATTTGTTTTGTTAAAAATCACCATATTCGCATATCTTCAATAAAAATGATAGAAATCATGATAAAAAGTATATTAGGTTTTTACTAGTGCCGGTCCGCATTGTGCTAAATTCTCACGTCTCCCGAGATAACTTTCTCGTTTTTCAGTCAAAAGAGCTCAGGAAAGTTCGTAAATGAAAAACAGACGAATTTTATCGAAAACTAATATCTGGAAAAGTGTGAGTTGTCACAATATGATACGCGTGAGGAATCCTTTAGGCAAATAAAACATAGTGATCAAATTTTTGAGAATGATTCTTATGAATCGGACCAAGAATTTGAAATGGCTAAAGAAGGATTTGAGATACTTAGGAGTGTATTTGGGTTAGATCATACTAAAACACATGATGAACTTTTAGGAGATCTAGATATAATGGATAATGAGGTGGAAACTCCAAGCCCACAAGCCCTACCATCACTTGAGGAACACACATCGCCTATAAATTACCCGGAAGAAGTAGAAGAGACTATAGGAACCCCGATTGATATAGAACCTTTGGAACAAACGCCACTAGAGAATGTAGGTTTAGATGCTTGTTGTCATGACCTCTCTCTTAGTCCTAGGGAAGTTCCTAATTTTGATGAACCGGAGCCTCAACAAAAAACCTTACCCATTTTTCCGTCTTTAGATGTGAATCTTGGAATTGAATTAGGCCCCAATCCACCCATTAAAATAAATAGTCCGGGTAGTTGCTTGATAAAGGTGGTAAACTTTAGGCCATGTAGAGTGGAAGCTAATATAGGAGTAACCCATGACCTTACACATTTATATCACCCATTCATGGTTGATAACAAGAAACATTATGGGTTTAAACCGGGTTTATTAGGTCAAGATGGATCCTTAACTAAGAATCTTTTGAAGTTGATAGAAGATGATCCATTTTTAGGAGAGAGATTTGATTCACCCGCTACACCCATAAAATTAGGTAAGGTTAGAATGAATGGAGCATACCCCTTTGAGCATATAAATCACCAATCACCCTCTCCTCACGTAGCAAATTTCCACCCTAAGGATGTGTATCGCTACTATCACCCGCACTTAAACTTAAGTGTAGGGAAAACCTCCCCTTTATCCGTTAAATAAGGGTAGAGTCAAGCTCGTGACTCGAACAAAAACAAGGGCTTCTTGGGAGGCAACCCATGTGTATTTGTTTTTCATTTTTATTTGTGTGTCATATATCTTTTCATTACTGTATGTTCTCATGTTTGAATTTGTGAAAATGCTTTATTTTGTCTTTAACCTTGTCTTAATTACATATAAAGGTATTTTACATAAGGGATAAGTGTAGGGAGGATTACACACGTTTTCAAAAGAAACGTAAACATGAGAATTACAATTAATTAAAAGATATACATGTGTGTTTGTTTGAGTCAAATGCTTGTATCGAGTCATAATGGATGTTTTGCAAGAAATTTTTCCAGATTCTAAAGATGTAAATTTTCCAGAATTGTTTCCAGAAAATCGCAGACCAGTTTTTGTCAGGATAACCTGACGGCGTCAGGATCGCAACCTGACGGCATCAGGAAGGAGCAAAAATAACTGATTACTTTTTCTCGTTTTATGAGCTACTTATAAATTTTTGGAATTTTCCAGGTCTTAATTTTCCAGAAATTATGTAAACATCCATTCTACAAGCATTATATCCTAGTTTAGTAGAGTCCTATATATATTATTACCGCCAATTTTACGCGAAAGTTTCGTTTGTTTTCTTCAAGTGTGCAGGTTTAATTTACCAAGAAGAAGATACATAAGATGAGAAGGAGCTTTTCACGCAAACGTTCTTCTTGAAGAAAGATGTAACCACCACTTTACACGGATCCTACCGAGCTAATAAGAGGAGTATTAGTTTCTTTCATCTTTTATTACCTTCCATTATCATAACTTTGATACTTTCGGGGAACATTAGGGACAATGTTTAGTTTAAGTGTAGGGAGGGAAAATAAAACGGGAACTTTGAAACTATGCTTATCCTTGAATATTTGCTTTGTCCAATTGCATTTGTGTAATAAACCATGAGAAAATGTCGGTTAGGGTAATTTTGGCACCAAATTTAAAATTTTTCATGACATATAAGAGTGGACCATTAGTCTTAATAAAGCGTCTCATGGATAGGAAATTATATGACTAGCACAAAAACCCTTTACCACTTAAATTCCACCCAAAATGTGAGGATCGACCTTAGATTAGTAGGAATTAAAGCATTCATTTTGAATGCTTAGAGTGTGAACCGGTAGTATAATAGATTCTAGAACTTGTTTTGTGATGCATTCCGAGATCGCTAGTAAGACTACACTTGTGTAGTTAGGAATAACTAAATGATAAGAGGCACTAGGATAACCCTTGTTTGATACCCGTAATATAATTACTTCTTCCACATCGGTTGAGTAATTCCCCCATACCTTTGCGTTATACTCATCTTTAGTATACGATACCCCTAGTTAACCCCTCAGAGCCTATCTTTTTCGTGGTTCTCGTGATGTTTTGGTTTTCCGGAATATCAATGAAGAGCATTGTTTACAATCCACCCGCAAATGTACACCCAAATCGCCTTAGCCTACCTTGTATGCACTCACTTTTAGTGCATTATTGTTATCACACTAAACCCTTAGTTCAATTATCTAGTTTCTTGCATAAGTTGCTAAGTCGAGTCATATCCTTTGTACACAGTTTTGGGATGATTGGGACTCATGGGAAAAGTTAAATTTTATGAAATGACGGGAAGGGAACGTTAAATTCAAATTCCCTTTATTTACGTAATAATGTACTCCAAATGTTTTGATCTTTTCAATTCGGGTCATATTAGTTCTAGAGTAAAAAAAAAACTCAAGTGTAGGGATGTGCCTATAAATCCCTATCATTTTGATGTTATCGTAGAGGATGGTAGAGTAAAAGTGTATGGAAAAAAAAATCGAAAAAAAATAGAAAAAGAGAAAAAGAAAAAAATAGAGTGTTGAAAAAAAAACATACGGGCTACCATCCTACATCTATCTTTAAATTATGTTTGTTTGTTTCAGTTATCTAGAGTTTAGAGTGTCGAGTCTTGGCTTAGCAACACCATTCTTCGCATGCTTGTAACATAAAGATTTTTGACTTGCCACCACTAAATAGCCTATCCCACCAAACCCTTTGTTTCCCTACCGTACCTATAATTACAACCCTTTAAAAGACCTCTTGGATAGTCTTTCCTAGGTGCTTACGCCAAAGCGATGGAGGTTTGATCTAGTCTCAAGCCTATGGTAATCTATGTACTAGGACCGGTTAATGAGTGTTTATCTTCCATTTCTAACTTGTTATATTTCATATACACCCGAGAGATGTGAGTATCCAAACACCCCATGTGAGGTGCTAGTATGTAATTTTCGTGCTTTTTATGACTTTTGCGGGGCTTATATGTGTTGTGAATTGTTCTAAACTAATGCTTCATGACCTCTAACTTATAAATTGATTGGCTAAAAGCACATTTGCTTGAGGACAAGCAAATACCAAGTGTAGGGATATTTGATAAGGTTTTAAAATGTACCTTTTTGAGGGGTCGTTTAAGCCCTTATTTGATCACTTTTGTATCCGTTATTACTTAATATCGTTCCTTTTCACTTTTTAAGTATCTTGAAGGCAAAATGCTGGAATGACACTTATTCGGACGAAAAGGCGCGAATATACGAAGAAAATGGCCAAAGTCAAGAATCGAGACACTCAGGCTGCTGGAACTGAAGGGGACGGCGTCAGGTGTTATTTGCGACGCCGTCGGACAACTTTTGTGACGGCTCAGTAGCCAAATTTCTCATTTACAAGTGACGACTTCAGGTTTTAAAAGAGTAGGGCGTCACAACTCAGACGACCTAGATTTAAATCCAGACGACGTCAGAGACTGAAGGGGACGGTGTCACAAGCATAAGGTGACGCCGTCGCAAGACTAACGTGGCCAAGATGAAACCCTAATAACGGCGACCCGACGGCGTCACAAATCAAAGGGTGACGCCGTCGCATTTGTAATCTTATATATAGAATCCGAATTTTTTAGATTTCAGTGTGTAGTCTTTTGGAGTAAAAACCTAAACCGAACCAAGGCTGTCTTGTACAGTATTTTAGGGTTCCATACCCTATCTTACATCAAGATAAGTGTTTTACTTCATTAATTTAATTATGTCTTCAATTAATTGTGTGTATACTTGCATGTTTCCCATGTCCGGCTAATTTACTTGTGTGTTTGCTTAAGGAATATGAAACTTAATTATTGAATATTGATTGGTTGTCTCTTATCTTAATTGTTAATGATCTAGTATTGCGATAGGTCATCTGTTGTGTAGTTAATGCTTGATTAATCTTTGTGAACCTTAGCTTATAGTACCTAGAGTCATTGTAGGCTAAACCATCCGAAGAGTACCTTAGTGTTAAGTTTATAAATTATAGAGATTTTTTAGGCAATAACCTTTGGTAGTTTCAAAGAGTTAGGGATAAACGCATACCCTACGACCTTAGACACACAACGCAATTAAGAATAAGGACGTGACAATTCAACCATCAATAGGAGATAATTAAGGAGTAATAAAACCTAAGTAAACACATCTTTAAATCAGCATACGAGCACACAATAATTAGACATAGACTACCCACTAGATTAGATAATTAGATAAGTAGAGTAATCGGTAGAAATACCAAAACCTCCAAATTCAAACCCCGAGATTCGTACCTTTCCATTTCCTAAAAAACATAAAAAGATAAAAAAATAATCTTCCTCAACCCTAACCTTAGCGTAGTAACTTCTCACTAGCATTCCTATTCCCCTAGAGAACGATATCAATTCTCGTGGCTTACCCTAATACTACACTACAACGATTAGGTTCACTGCCTAGGGTGTTGAAAAACTTGCTCGACGAAAAGGAAGTTCCTTTGACCCCGAACGACGCGTGTAGCGTTATCAATGACCAATATATGGTGTTAATGTATTGAGTGACCAAAGTTTGACGTTAATGTGGTATAGAGACGGGTTAAGGGTGGGTTAAAGTATTTGTAAGATATAACTTTTCACATACACATCAAACCATAACACAAGGTGGCGAATAAGATGGAATTCTAGAGAGAGAAAGTTAGAGGTTTAGGGAACTTAGTGAGAGAAAGTGAAAGATATTATTATGAGCTCCAACTCTCTACCTTGGAAGGTAGAGAGTATTTATAGTCTTACATAACTCGCCACACTTTGGGCTGTGGATCAGGCATACAGTGGGTAAAGACCCGTCCGTCCTCCACGGTGTTACTTAACTAAAATACTACTTAACTTAAAAGAACTACGACTACGAGCTTTCTAACGATTACATATACTTGAGGTGACCGACTCTTTAATACCGGGAATTTCTAATTCCTAACAATCTCCCCCTAAGGGAGGTCACCTCAATAATGCACCAAAATTACATAGAATACAAATAAATATAACATTTAACAATTGATCTTGCATTCTTGATGTAGTCCTTTGCTCCTAAGCTCGTAGTCATTGATACTTCACAATGCATGTTTGGTTACTTCAAGTGGAGGTCTTTTACTGATCCACGTGATGATGAGTTTGAGCCATCTTTGGAGATCATCGGTGATCTGCGCAAAACAGTCAAGTCTAAACAGACTTAAAACAGCTCAGACACAAATACAATTAAGATCAGAGAATATAGGGGATTCCCGGGTCGTTAAGTCCCAAGGAGACTCAATGGTGTGTTAAACACTTGATCAGACGGTAGAATGATCACTAATGATAGCGATCAGAAAGGATTAGCTTTGAATATTACACTACTGAAAAAGGTAATAAATAACAGCGACTTAAATGCAAATTAAGAAAATTAAAAAGATAAAAGATATTAAATAAACGCTATCACTGTTTTTAAAGTGATGAACGTTTAAAACCTAAAACTAAAAACTTACGTTTAAATAAAAATATCGTAAACGTACAAAATAAAAAGTGAAACTTATACAATATAGATCCTAAAAATATGAAAAATACATTTTTACAAACCTAATGATATGAGAAAATTTATAGAAAAAGAAATTTAATTTTACAACTATTTATGTAATTATTATTAATTAAAAACTAATTTAAACTATTTAATAATAACCTAAAATAAAAGAAAATATGAAATAAGGCTAGAAAAATAAAGTTAAGACTTAGAAAAATCTAAAATATGATAAAACTAATTTTAAAACAGAAAATATATTTTTCACACTTTTTATATATTTATTACTAATTTAAAACTATTTAAAACTAATTTAAATTATTAAAAATACCAAATAAAAGGAGAAAAATAGGGAAAAATACTTTTTAAGCTTCTAACATTTATCTAAACTTAAGAAAATTGAAAAATTATTTTTTTTTGAAGCTTTTCTTAATTATTTGTATTTAAAGCTATTTAAAAGTACTTAAAAACTAATTAAAATCAAGAAAAATACTAAACAAGCTAGGAAAAATCTGAAAAATTCAGGAAAACTCTAAAATAATATATAGAAGCTATGAAAAATAGAAAAACAAGGGGTTATGTGGAAGGATTAAGAACTGATGAGAAAAGTGCTTAAAAATAAGCACTTTGATAAGCCAAAAGCTCACCAAAAGCTACCAAACTGATAATCAAGCTATAATAAGCTAAAATGACTGAAAAGAAACAAGCCTCAACTGCTTAAGACCTCTGGATTAGCAGTTGCAATGATTTGAGGTTTATGAGCTAAAGCTTAAAACAGGAATCAGGGGTGCTACTTTGAGCTTATGAATAAGCTACTGAATCAGCTAGAAACTGGAAGGCAGAAGCTGGAACCTAACTTAGACCTGGTTGAGAGCATGCAAACCAAAGATCAGACCCTATTGAGCTAAGATGAGCTTTATACAAGCTCATCAAAGTCTGCACAAGTCCTGTGCAGACTTGTTCCCCTGCACAGGACACTTAAGTCCACTTTAACAAGCTCTTTTGAGCTGATAAAAAAAATAGCAAAAATAAACTAAAATGCACATGAGAAAATAGACCAGGGAAATATTTTAAATCAACAAGAATCACTGAAATTGGCTTGGAAATGAGCAAATGAAAAATCTTTCTCAGTGAGCTCAAAACAAGGATTTTGCCAAATTGACTTTTTGTCAAAAGTTGGAAAGTTGACTAAAATGGATTTTGATCATGATTTAAGGACAGATAATGATATGAATACATGAAATAACACTACTGCAATATATATCTATGGATTTTGAACATGAAACAAGATTTGTGTATGCAAAGAAACCAACAGTGAACTGTTATTGATCAAGGAAATGGATTTTTGACTTTTGGAACTAGCAGACACAAAAACTTGACTCAAATGAGTTCATAAGGACTTAAGAAACATGAACTAGTAATAAGTACCCACTGATCAAGCCTTAAGGGCAGTTAAATCAGTCAATCCAAACACTCCCTTATTACATTGATATGAAAGTTAAAATAAGCTAAATACCAATCCAACTGAATTTAATGATCAAACCAAGTCCAAATGACCTAAATACAACTATCTAAGCAGGTTTTACCCATTTGTGACCACAATTAAATATGCAAGCATAACATGCAAAATCAAGCTAAAATTGAAAAGTGAGAAAATACTCACAAGAGGTCCAGCTGTTGCAGGCCCAAAACCAGGACAAATTCTAACTTATCTTAGTCTAATACAACCCATTTTCATCACTGGATCAACCATTAACCAATTCCAGAACCATATGAAGCTCAGTTTGACTTTTGTTGACTTTTCCACAAAATTACTTGAAACTAAATCACAAGCTTATCAAAGGCTATATAAAGCTTAAGCAAGCTTGTTTAAGCTTACAAGGAAGCAAATGAAGCTTATTCAACAGAAAATAGAAATGGAAAATGTTCACAGTCCACTTTAAACTTTGAACTGAAATAAAACTTGGATTGATTGTTCAAAAATACCTTACAAAGCTGTCTTAGCTTAAAAATAATACATAAAAACTGATATTACAACATTTGGACTTACATTAAAACATTAAATTAAAAATCGACATTAAGGAAAAATAAAAAAAACTAACTACTCCCAAACTGCTTCTTTCTTCATTCTTTTATACTCCACTTGGTTCTTTCTCACCTTCTGATCAAATCCCACCTATATTTTAGGCCCTTGGATCACTAGAATTCATCTTGGCCATCTATTCATTTTTGGCGGGAAAGAGTTATTTGACAGTAGAGATGCATTAAATGCACTTGGGTAGGTAGGAGAGGAGGGGGGAGACAAAGGGTGGTGTAGGGAGGCAAAGAGGTGGCTGGAGGAGGGGGGTTGCAGGCTACTTTGTCGGGGAAGACAAGTAGGGGGCGGGGTGTTTTTTAAACACTGGGTTTGGTTTCGGGTTGGATAAACTGGACCGGGTACAAGGTTGGGCCAGGGGTGTATTTATTTGGGCTTGGGTATTAAATTAGGTCCATTTGGTTTTGGCTTAATAACAAATAAGGACCACAAGTGCAATTCTTTGAAACCAAGGGACCAAACCTGTAAAACTGAAACTCCAGGGACCAAACATGTACTTTTCTGAATTATGATCCAAGGGTTTGTTTTTGACACTTTTGAAAATTTCCACGGACTAGTTTTGACCATTTTTGGATTTTCAGGGACCAAACTGTAATTTCTTCAAAACTTTCAGATTTTCCACCAAAGGACTAAATATGACAATTTATGATTTTAAAAAGACCTTTGGTGACTTTTCTTTTGAAATTTTGGCTCAGGGACTATTTTTGACAATTTTTGAAACTTGGGGGACTAAAACTGCAATTTTTGTAAATTTGATATGTTTTTCATCTGATTTTGATATTTTTGCATTTAAAACACATAAAACACTGATTTGTGATATATTGATCATTTTGATGTGTTTCTGAGTGTTTTCAGACGATTTTGCAGTTTATTTTGTACAAAAATGATGAATATTTGGACACTCATCAATCCCCCACACTGAGATATTGCTAGTCCCTAGCAATGATTTGAGAAAACATAATGGATTTTAATCTCTTTACCAAAAGCCATTACTTCTGGAGTAGCCAAATGTTTCAGTTCAAGTAAGAACTTTGGTACACTGATAACCAAATGATTTTGAGCAAATCATAAGCTGTAAACGGATTTGATTAGTCTTTACCAGAAGCCGTACCCTTCTGGACTAGCCAACTCTTAGATAAATTATCAGCATTATCTTTGGTGAGCTGATTACCAATTATGGATTTTCCACTGCCTTTACCACAAGCCATAACCTTGCGGGCTAGCCAACTCTTCACTTTTAAGGATATGGTGAGCTGAATACCATACAATTTTGGGCAAATTGCAAGCCATATAAACGGATTTGATATATCTTTACCAAGAGCCGTTTGCTCCTGGATTAGCCAATCCTTTTGTCTTACAGACATGGCGAACTGATAACCAAATGAGAAAGTGTAAAACACTTACTCCAAAAAAAATTTTTGGCCAAAAACGGGGGAATTGGGTAGATAATATATGAAATTCGTGAGAATTCCCCCCCACACTTAGAAATGAATATTGCCCTCAATATTCAAAGTACCGGCGGTTATGCCGAAACAAAGAACGTAAAAGGGAAATACTACGGCCATTATTATGAAAGATTTTTTTTTTTTTTTTTTTTTTTTTTTTTTTTTTTTTTTTTTTTTTTTTTTTTTAAACATGTGGGCAACCCCCCCACACTAGGGTGGTAGAAAGAGGTAAGAAGACAGAAATATGGGTGAAAACCCATATGGTGTGTGCTACTGTTTTTGGTTTCCGAGTCGCTAGCTTGACTCGACCCCGAATTCATTTGTTCATGGGGAAGCAAAGTGGAAGAGACAATCTCCATCGGACTTTCATTCAAGATGTTTGGACAAACATATGAAGCATGTGAAAGTTCCACACCGATGAGATATACATAGAACTGGCTCAAAAATGATAATTGAAAATGCCGGGATCAAAGATAGTGTCCTCACTCCCGAAGGAGTGAAGAAGAGAGGAAGTCACCGAGTAGGTGAAGAAAAGAAGGAAGATCATGATAACAATCATAACTAGATCTTCTTCCTCGGGATTAAGTGCAATTGCACTTATTTGGATTTTATTGGTTGAGCTCTTAGGGTTGGAAGGCATCTCGGGAGGGAGGGTGGAAGGATTTGTCATAACTATGCAAATTGAGATTCTCTCCCCCCGATCATGATTTTTGCCATCCAAGCAATCATACTCCAGCGGAGATATGATATGAGAGAGTTCACCGGAGAACTCCTCATGAAGAGAATCAATCACATAATGTGAATTTGTGAATTCTTGTTCCATTGTGGGCTCATCACTATCCTCAATCTGAGTATCAAAGAGTGGATTCTCAGAAATTGAAGTGAATTCAGAGCTGAATTCAAATAGAGGATTAGTGAAAGTAGCTTTGAATGTTTCGGGAACAAGGTGATCAACATTCTCAATTGGACTGTTGGAGTAAGAAGTGAGTGAACGATCATTATCAATGAGACTTTCAGTCTCTCCCAGATCGGCTTCGAAATCAAAGAGTGGATTGATGTGAGTGAGTTCACCGGAGAACTCCTCAAGAAAGGGATCAGCATCAGATTGAGGAAGTGATGCCTCAACGTACTCGATGTCTCCATAGGAAGCACAATCGTCACTAAGATCAGAGAAAGTTTCAAAATGATCTTGAGAACACTCAAGAGGGAAAGGGATATCACACAGATGCTCGAGAATTCCCTGTGACTCTCTCGGGATTGGGACAAGGTTCTCAACACTAGACGATTCCATTTCTGGAATAGTGCTAAGAAGCTCATCCCCCATGTTTAGAGAGTGAGTGGGAGTATTGGGTGTGATAACAACAGACTGAGGGAGTTTAGACGGACTAGCATACATATGTTTAATACTTAACATTTGTTCTTCTGCTAGTAATTCCATCATAGTCTTTTCTCCCTGATTCTTCATGGAAGGAGTTTCAACTGATGAACTTGATGAACTGTTATAAAATTGTAAGATATCAAGGATATCTTCATCATCATCGTCATCAGGAATGAAACGGAATCGAGAGCTAGATTTGAATGCTTTTTGTATTCTAATTGATTCCCTAATAGTGTTTTCAATGGAAATCTGGGAATCTAATTTAGCATCCCGCTCTTCGGCTAACAAAACTTCCATGGATTTTTCATTTGGATTATCTTGGGAGGACATAGCCGACTCCTCCTTAAGATCTTTTAATAACTCCAGAGTCTTCAGTAGAAGATCTGTCGTAGTTTCCTGAGGAGTCGCTTGAATCATTTGGTATTGTGGAGGTTGGTCTTGATACGAAGAGTCGTAATCGTAACAAGGAAATGGATTCCTTGTTTGACAATCCGAGCTAGAGTGAGGACCTCCACAATACTCACAACAGTAGAACTGATGTGGCTGTGAGTGGTATGTGTTGTAGTCATAATTGTTATCAGGAACCTGCTCATAGACAAGCGTGTTTCCTGATTGACAATCAGAACTGGAGTGTGAACCACCACAGTACTCACAACAGTAAAACTGCTGAGTCTCACAGTGTGGTAGCTGATGGAATAAATCAGTCGTGTTATGGTAGGAATAGGGATCTTGGTTATAGACAGACCCGTTTCCTGACTCCACCATGCCACAACTGGGGCAATTGCCACCATTATGAGGACCACCACACCATTGACAACCAAGAGGGTGAGGATAAGACATAGAAAGAATCAAAGGTTAACAGAGGGTAAGAAATGAAGAATCAAAAAGGTAAGAGGGTAAAGAGGAATTTTTTTGGTGTTTTTGAAAAACATGACGATAAAAACGAAGAATGAAAATATTTTTGGCGTTTTTAACACTTTAGGAAAAGTGTTAATGAACTTTTTGGATTTTCTGAAAACTTTACAAAAAACTTTTTACAAAAGATGGGGTATGTGCAAGAGTGGGTCTGAAAATGGCTAAACACACGCTAAAGCCTCCCCGGCAGCGGCGCCAAAATTTGATCTGCGCAAAACAGTCAAGTCTAAACAGACTTAAAACAGCTCAGACACAAATACAATTAAGATCAGAGAATATAGGGGATTCCCGGGTCGTTAAGTCCCAAGGAGACTCAATGGTGTGTTAAACACTTGATCAGACGGTAGAATGATCACTAATGATAGCGATCAGAAAGGATTAGCTTTGAATATTACACTACTGAAAAAGGTAATAAATAACAGCGACTTAAATGCAAATTAAGAAAATTAAAAAGATAAAAGATATTAAATAAACGCTATCACTGTTTTTAAAGTGATGAACGTTTAAAACCTAAAACTAAAAACTTACGTTTAAATAAAAATATCGTAAACGTACAAAATAAAAAGTGAAACTTATACAATATAGATCCTAAAAATATGAAAAATACATTTTTACAAACCTAATGATATGAGAAAATTTATAGAAAAAGAAATTTAATTTTACAACTATTTATGTAATTATTATTAATTAAAAACTAATTTAAACTATTTAATAATAACCTAAAATAAAAGAAAATATGAAATAAGGCTAGAAAAATAAAGTTAAGACTTAGAAAAATCTAAAATATGATAAAACTAATTTTAAAACAGAAAATATATTTTTCACACTTTTTATATATTTATTACTAATTTAAAACTATTTAAAACTAATTTAAATTATTAAAAATACCAAATAAAAGGAGAAAAATAGGGAAAAATACTTTTTAAGCTTCTAACATTTATCTAAACTTAAGAAAATTGAAAAATTATTTTTTTTTTGAAGCTTTTCTTAATTATTTGTATTTAAAGCTATTTAAAAGTACTTAAAAACTAATTAAAATCAAGAAAAATACTAAACAAGCTAGGAAAAATCTGAAAAATTCAGGAAAACTCTAAAATAATATATAGAAGCTATGAAAAATAGAAAAACAAGGGGTTATGTGGAAGGATTAAGAACTGATGAGAAAAGTGCTTAAAAATAAGCACTTTGATAAGCCAAAAGCTCACCAAAAGCTACCAAACTGATAATCAAGCTATAATAAGCTAAAATGACTGAAAAGAAACAAGCCTCAACTGCTTAAGACCTCTGGATTAGCAGTTGCAATGATTTGAGGTTTATGAGCTAAAGCTTAAAACAGGAATCAGGGGTGCTACTTTGAGCTTATGAATAAGCTACTGAATCAGCTAGAAACTGGAAGGCAGAAGCTGGAACCTAACTTAGACCTGGTTGAGAGCATGCAAACCAAAGATCAGACCCTATTGAGCTAAGATGAGCTTTATACAAGCTCATCAAAGTCTGCACAAGTCCTGTGCAGACTTGTTCCCCTGCACAGGACACTTAAGTCCACTTTAACAAGCTCTTTTGAGCTGATAAAAAAAATAGCAAAAATAAACTAAAATGCACATGAGAAAATAGACCAGGGAAATATTTTAAATCAACAAGAATCACTGAAATTGGCTTGGAAATGAGCAAATGAAAAATCTTTCTCAGTGAGCTCAAAACAAGGATTTTGCCAAATTGACTTTTTGTCAAAAGTTGGAAAGTTGACTAAAATGGATTTTGATCATGATTTAAGGACAGATAATGATATGAATACATGAAATAACACTACTGCAATATATATCTATGGATTTTGAACATGAAACAAGATTTGTGTATGCAAAGAAACCAACAGTGAACTGTTATTGATCAAGGAAATGGATTTTTGACTTTTGGAACTAGCAGACACAAAAACTTGACTCAAATGAGTTCATAAGGACTTAAGAAACATGAACTAGTAATAAGTACCCACTGATCAAGCCTTAAGGGCAGTTAAATCAGTCAATCCAAACACTCCCTTATTACATTGATATGAAAGTTAAAATAAGCTAAATACCAATCCAACTGAATTTAATGATCAAACCAAGTCCAAATGACCTAAATACAACTATCTAAGCAGGTTTTACCCATTTGTGACCACAATTAAATATGCAAGCATAACATGCAAAATCAAGCTAAAATTGAAAAGTGAGAAAATACTCACAAGAGGTCCAGCTGTTGCAGGCCCAAAACCAGGACAAATTCTAACTTATCTTAGTCTAATACAACCCATTTTCATCACTGGATCAACCATTAACCAATTCCAGAACCATATGAAGCTCAGTTTGACTTTTGTTGACTTTTCCACAAAATTACTTGAAACTAAATCACAAGCTTATCAAAGGCTATATAAAGCTTAAGCAAGCTTGTTTAAGCTTACAAGGAAGCAAATGAAGCTTATTCAACAGAAAATAGAAATGGAAAATGTTCACAGTCCACTTTAAACTTTGAACTGAAATAAAACTTGGATTGATTGTTCAAAAATACCTTACAAAGCTGTCTTAGCTTAAAAATAATACATAAAAACTGATATTACAACATTTGGACTTACATTAAAACATTAAATTAAAAATCGACATTAAGGAAAAATAAAAAAAACTAACTACTCCCAAACTGCTTCTTTCTTCATTCTTTTATACTCCACTTGGTTCTTTCTCACCTTCTGATCAAATCCCACCTATATTTTAGGCCCTTGGATCACTAGAATTCATCTTGGCCATCTATTCATTTTTGGCGGGAAAGAGTTATTTGACAGTAGAGATGCATTAAATGCACTTGGGTAGGTAGGAGAGGAGGGGGGAGACAAAGGGTGGTGTAGGGAGGCAAAGAGGTGGCTGGAGGAGGGGGGTTGCAGGCTACTTTGTCGGGGAAGACAAGTAGGGGGCGGGGTGTTTTTTAAACACTGGGTTTGGTTTCGGGTTGGATAAACTGGACCGGGTACAAGGTTGGGCCAGGGGTGTATTTATTTGGGCTTGGGTATTAAATTAGGTCCATTTGGTTTTGGCTTAATAACAAATAAGGACCACAAGTGCAATTCTTTGAAACCAAGGGACCAAACCTGTAAAACTGAAACTCCAGGGACCAAACATGTACTTTTCTGAATTATGATCCAAGGGTTTGTTTTTGACACTTTTGAAAATTTCCACGGACTAGTTTTGACCATTTTTGGATTTTCAGGGACCAAACTGTAATTTCTTCAAAACTTTCAGATTTTCCACCAAAGGACTAAATATGACAATTTATGATTTTAAAAAGACCTTTGGTGACTTTTCTTTTGAAATTTTGGCTCAGGGACTATTTTTGACAATTTTTGAAACTTGGGGGACTAAAACTGCAATTTTTGTAAATTTGATATGTTTTTCATCTGATTTTGATATTTTTGCATTTAAAACACATAAAACACTGATTTGTGATATATTGATCATTTTGATGTGTTTCTGAGTGTTTTCAGACGATTTTGCAGTTTATTTTGTACAAAAATGATGAATATTTGGACACTCATCAATCGGCTATCAAAAATCTCTGAGACATCCATTGTGGTGTTGTGACTTTGGGACCGACATGCTCACATTCTGGATCATGATATCTTCTCATCAGAGTAGCGGAAGCATTTGTTGAATCATGATATTGGCAGCAGCGTAGCAGAAGCATGGAGTGAAAAAAAATCAGAGTTATTGATGCACTAATCATGATTTCTTTTGAGTTGAATGTGTTAAGTGAGCATGCGGCTATGGATTGACTGCTTCATTCTGATCAGCTGCAAACGTCGGGCGTACCTGCATACAACAGTTAGCAACAAATCGCACGAGAGTGTCTTTGATCACTTTCGATGAATTGAGGTACACGGCCCACGGTTCCCCGTTGATCAGTACAAGTACTGCCTGTGATCAGGTAGGATTCCAAAGAATCTCCTTGACAGGGTTTCGCAGCTGTTCTAGCTGTTCTCAAACCGGAACATCTCAAAGAAGACAACACGGAGTGAGTGAACCAGCGAATTTTAAGTCCACTGATTGATGAAAAGAGATTTGAAAAACAATCGTGTATTGCTCAATAGAAGTTGTTTTTGCAATACAACGAAGGTTTTATTGAAAATCAATTATCAATCATAAAAATACCTTTTGGTTTGAAAAATGAGGACACAGTCGATGTGCAAAAGAAAAGAGTTTATAAGCACAAAGACCGGTTTTTCAAAGGTATCCGTCAATCCCTAACCTGAACCAGGATTGATTCAAGAAATTGAATCGCCCCATTGTTTCTGTTCAGTTGTCACATGGTTGATCTATATGATAGATCTCACATGCCACCTACCAGGAGCTTGTTTGATGTTGGCTCCAGAAGGCTTTCCATCTTCATTGTGAATATTAAACACATCACTCAGATGTTCTGGCAATACCACAAGGATAATGCGTAGGACTCAAGATATAATCTCTCTTTCCACATTGTGTGAAACAGAGAGTCTTCATTGAAAGTGTCCTAAAGAGATTTATTGATGATCTCGTGGCTCTAGACTCAATTTGTGCATATTTGGATCCTATAACGGAGACTAGGGAGAGGGTCTCCTTCTTCAATATCAACCATCTCTAAGAGAAAGTCGATAGATAATGTCGGTTCCCCGTGAGAATGAAACAAGCCCTTTTAAGAGGAACTTGAGTGGTTTGGAAAGTTGAAGTGCAGTGCGTCACTGGGTCCATGACGTCTTGTCTTCAATACCGATGTTACCATCAGTAGTATATGAATTGAACCCGGTTTCTGCCCTAAGGTTGAATAAATGGAGGGCTATTTATTTTCACCCTTTCCTCATTCAATTCTTTTTAATTCTTCAACCCCTTCAGTGCTTACCAAGACTTCATAGCTAATACCTTGTTGGGTTTATTCCAGTACTAGCTCAGTCTTAGTCGGCACTCTTCCCATATCTCATTTTTTCTCCTTTTATCATCATACCTAAGGACTTCTACACTAACTAGTGGATTGTCCCTGGGTAGATCCCTCCGGTTCAGGCGGATCATGGGAACCAATACCTAACCTTATCATCCTTATATCACCGTACATAAAGTAAAGTTGGTCGGTCAATTTGGTATTGTTCATCAGCCATTGGATCCAATTGAAAACCATTTGAAAATCAATTCAGATACTTGTGATGTATTATCAAAGCATTTTGTACCTGAATTGTTTTTGATATTTTTAGAACGAGAACTCCCCCTCAACATGTGCATCAAATATCAAAATGTTTTGCACACGGAGGCAAGAGAAAGAATTTACTTCTTTTGATTACCATTTTCTAAAAGATATCAACATCACCTCCCTCAACAGATCAAGTGGGTATAGCATTTCCGGGAAGGATGAGGTTTCCATGAATTTTGCTCCCCCTCAATATGTGCCTCGAGGTATGAAAAGAGTTTTGCACATACTAGAGGGAACCTGCACATTGGGATAAATGATCACGTTTCAAATCAAAGGTTTAAGATAGATGCTCCCCGTCAACATGTGCATGAAAATTTGAAATCGTTTGTCACATGTGGGCAGGATAGCATGTACATCCTTATAAACCATTTACCTATTTATCAGTTTAAATCCAATTTAAATCACACATTCTCCCCCGATCACAATTATCAAATCATTTGAGATTTGTGATCTCGTATAGATTTAAATTGATTTTGAAAGCTTTTAAGGAGAATTGTGACTTGATTGTGAAAGTGTTTTAACTGATACGGATCGGATTTTGAGACTTTAAACTCCATTTATAAAACATGCATGTATATCTTTTTGAAAACAATTTAATGCCAAATAACTTTTTAATTTAATTGAAATCATTCTCCCCCTCAATCAATGACGTAGGTTGTTGATTGAGAGATAGAGATTTTGACAAATAAGTCCTGATGATTATCAAAAATAGAGATTGAGTTATTTTTCAAAGCATTTAGTTTTCAGCAGATAGGAGTTTATAGAATCAGAGCATAAGATTTGAAAACTTGGTAAAACATGGCTCTGTTCTTTCTTTAAAACCGGGTTATTGCCTGAAGATGACAATAAACCATTTCTCTTTCTCCCAAAAATATTTTTTTTTTTTTTTTTTTTAAAGAATTCGAACAACATCTAAAGTCCCGTATCATTCTTTGAATGACAGTACAAAGACCGTAGATATTATCGAACCGGAAGAAACATGACAAAAAAGACAATATTTTTTGAAGATTTTTCGACATTTTCAGATTTTTATGGATTTTGAAGGTTTTATAATTTTGTATTTTGTTTTTCAAATAAATATTTACAAGAGATAGATGAAGCAAGACCTTTACTCTTCGTCTTCCTCCTGAAGGCGTTTGAGAGTTTCTGGTTGAAGGCTTTTCAGACCAAGACGTGGAAGAATAAACTCAAAACGTTCTCTTGGAAGAGCTTTGGTGAAGATGTCCGCTAACTGAAATTCAGACCTCACAAAATATAGTTCCACTACACCTTTTTCCACTTGTTCCCTGATGAAATGATGTCGAATGTCAATATGCTTTGCTCTTGAGTGTTGAACGTTGTTGCATGAGAGAGCAATAGCACTTTTAATATCACAGTACAGAGGGATTTTGTTGAATTCAAAGCCATAGTCAGATAATTGAGATCTCATCCATAAGATTTGAGCACAACAAGATGACATGGCTATGTATTCAGCCTCTGTAGAGGAAATAGAAGTACTCATTTGCTTCTTTGAAGACCAGCTCACAAGCTTATCACCCAAAAACTGAGCACCTCCAGACGTACTTCGACGTGTATCTTGACAACCTGCATGATCAGCATCTGCATAGGCCGTTAGTGACATACCGGTGTCCTTCGGGTACCATAGTCCCATATTGATGGTTCCTTGGAGATACCGAAAGACCCGTTTAACTGCTTCAAGGTGCTTTTTAGTAGGCTTAGCCTGGTATCTAGCACACATGCACACAGAGAACAAGATGTCTGGTCTACTAGCAGTGAGATACATCAGGGATCCTATCATACTCCTATATTTCGTTTGGTCAATCATGATCCCTGAGAGGTCCTCATCTAGTTTGGTTCGGTCAATCATGGGGGTGTCAACAGGGTCACTTGAATCAAATCCAAATTTCTTTAAAATCTCTGTTGCATATTTAGATTGATTTATGAAAATGCCTCCGGGACTTTGAGAAATTTGTAATCCCAAGAAAAATGACATTTGTCCCATCATTGACATTTGAAACTTTGAACTCATTTCATTTGAAAAACGATCACATTCCATTGGGTCAGTCGAGGCAAAAATAATATCATCAACATAAATTTGAACATGAATCAAATGTTTGCCTGACTTCCTGGTGAACAATGTAGGATCAACTGCTCCTTTGATGAATCCGGTTGATAGAAGAAACTTTGACAGTGTATCATACCATGCCCTTGGAGCTTGCTTTAAACCGTAAAGTGCCTTCTTCAAACGATAAACGTGAGTAGGATGCTCTTGATTCACAAATCCTTCAGGTTGGCTGACGTAGACGACTTCTTTAAGATCTCCGTTTAGAAATGCCGTCTTTACATCCATCTGATAAACTACCATGTTCTTACTAGCAGCATTAGCCAGAAAGATTCTGATTGCCTCGATTCGAGCAACTGGAGCAAAAGATTCTTCAAAGTCTATACCCTCTTCTTGACGATATCCTTTAGCAACTAATCGAGCCTTGTTTTTCAACACATCACCATGCTCATCAAGTTTTACTTTGAAGATCCATTTTAGAGCTATAATCATAGCACAGTCTGGAGCAGGTACTAACTCCCATACATCAAGTCGATCAAACTCATGAATTTCATCTTGCATGGCATTGAACCAGCTATCTTCATTCATGGTGGTTTTAACATCTTTTGGTTCGATCTTAGAGAGTACAGAGTTGAAGAAGCACCATAAGGCATCGGTTGCAAGTTGTTTCCGTGTGGATACTGGACGAAAGGGATTTCCAATGATGTTGTCAAGTGGATGATCGTGAGTTCATTTTCTGAGGTGTTCATGTGGTAGTTGTTGAGGGACTGAGGTAGCAGAGTCGATGTCTCTTGAAGAAGATGGTTCTGATGATGATTCAGGAGCAAATATGTTTTCAAATGGAGCATCTTCAGGAGTAGCAAAGGGATTAACTTCATCATAGATGCCAGACACAGTTCCATGATGTACAATCGAAGATTGATGATTTGTTGATGAGACTAAGTGATCAGCAACAGGCGCTTCTTGACTTAATGAGATTGAGACTGAAGGGTTGACTTCATTCACAGGGATTGGAGCAGCCTCTGTTGATGGATTTGACATTTCATCAGCATTTGTTTCATAGTGTTCATCAAACATTGGATCGAACAATTTCCTTAAATCATCTTCTGATGGAGGTACATATGGAGCTGTTGGAGAGGGATTTGGTACAAGGGATGAACCAATGGGACTGTTTTGAAGTGAGGGTCCATAACTGGATTGTCCAGGAGCCATAGGACCACTGCGATAGAAACTCTCTCTGACAATTTGAAGTGACCACTGATGAAGAAAACCTGATATACCAAACTTGAAACTGAAGAAGAATTCCCTGCATTTGCATCTTAAGCTTGCACTAATGTTGGAAGAACAGTGTCGAGAATTTATGCTTCAAGCAAATCTCTAAGTACTCAATACTCAACCAAAGTATGAGACTTTAACACCTCTTGCGATTATCCACAACGTCATATTCGTGTGTCACTGAGTAAAACAACGTAACTCCTTAAAGTGATAGTTAACCATATCTTCAACCATCCATCCCGACAGCTGGTAACTAGATAAACCAAGTCTTCAACTTAAAATTCTTAGAACCGAGCAAGTTATCAAATAAGAACACGCCTTTGAAATTTAACTTCAATCTCAAATAAGTGATAATTGATTAACTCTGAAGTAATCAGCTTGTGTCAAATGCCCAACACGTGAATAAACGTACAACCGGATGTACGTCGATCCACTGAATGAACCGGAACAAATGATTTCTCGACATTAATGCATTCTTCCTAAAGGTATACATGTCGAAACTGATCTGGAAGATTTACCAATAATGTTTTTAAGCGGATGGGGAAGTCATTTTCCTTAATGTTCATGTGGTTGATTTACAGAGTGCACATTTGGAGAAGAACAATGAAACAATGATCCGTGAAGATTTGGCAAAGGAGTACCAAAGAGCGGATCACTATTCATGAGTGCAACTGCAATGATAGTCATTAACAATGCCTTGTGAATTAACTGGAGATACGGTTTCATGAGAATTCCAAGAAGTACTTCTTAGATGGTGAACCAGTTGAGTCAATAGAAACCAGAGCATGAGCTTTAGAAGCTGGATGATCAACATTCGTCGGAGGTTAAAAGTACTCATCAAACATATCATTGAAATGCAATGAATCCCAAACATTGATTCCCAATTATCCTTAGTAAGTGAAGCATTAGGCGTTGGAGGAGAGTCATCAAAAATCAAAACAATGAACAATGAATCCCAGTTATCCTTAGTACATTCACTCTTCATCAAAAATAATATACACTCATCATCATCAAAAATTAAGTCGTATAACCATTATTCAAACATCCATCATCATGTAGTATATTCACTCCTCTCCCCCTCAAAAATTGCATCCGAAGTTGCCATTTTTGATTTAACAAGTGAATAAGAGTATACACCAATAAACGTAGATCCACTTGATGACTGAATGAGCATGGAAAAACATGAAGCTTGTTGATGAAGAATGTAGATGAGTATGGCCATTCACGAGAGAATTTCTCATTAGCAGAAGATCAAGCGCACAGAAGAGCGTACACTTTTCTTTTCTATGAGGAACGAGGCCTGAAGTGTTATCTGCAGACGCCATAATGATGAAGTACGAGGCCTGAACTGATTTGAACAGACGTCATTGTTAAGAGCCCAGTCATATGTTTAGAGCCGCCCGAATCCAAATGCCAAGGGACGATTTGTACGACCTGCTTTGGACAACAGACGAAGACAGAGAATTGGAAACATTGGATCCCCATGTGCTGATGGGTTCCTTTTGGTTAGCACAAACAGTCTTTGAATCAGCAGAAACCCTAGATGCAATGTCATTATCCCTAGGAGCTGAACTAGTAGAGGCATCAGACTTAGTCAAATGACATTTTGTGCTTAATGGGATTATTCTACCAGTTGGCTTCCAAACCTTAACAGGCACTATTCTCGGCATAGTAGATCTAGTTAAAGAGCAAGGTTTTCCATTCGTGAACATTTGACCTGTAGGCTTCCACTGAAATCCTACATTGGTAAAAACCTTCCCTGTAGGTTTCCAGGATTGCTTAATCTGTTTTGCTTTCCAAACTTTCTTAACTGGGGTATGATTCTTAGATCTCAGAAATAACACATCACATTTATCATGATTACCAGAAAATAAACATTTTTTACATGTTTTGCAGACAGCATGAGGCCTCGAATTAATTTCAGTAAGCTTAGAGCTAATACTAGAACTAACACGATTCTTTTTGTTCAGATCAAACTTCTTGTCCCTATGGTGTTCTTCCACTTCCTTATCATGAACACTTTTAGTTTGCGTAATCCTATCCTTCTTTGCATTGCTTCTAGGTTTTGATCCGCTAACTTTAGTGTCAATCTTAACATCTGTAGAAGTAACGATGGGAACATTACATGGCTTCACTACTTTCTGCATTTCTTGTCTAGAAGTGCTGGGATCTGAAGTTCTAGGAGGCACATCAAAGGTTGCTTGCTTGAATTTTGACATGGAACAAGGCATATCAAGGGTCACATGCTTGGCTTTAGGCATAGAACAAGGCACAACTATTCTATCTCGCCTATTGCTAGATTTTGGACTTGTGACAATTACATACTCTAAGAGTTCCTGAGATCGTTTGGCATCCATGCAGGCATAGGCTATAGTACTATCAAAAGGTTTTTCTACTCTTTCATCTTCAACAATCTCACGGAGACCCTTCAAACTTTCCTTAAGGTATGAGAGATATGCTTTATGTGCAAGTTCATTATTCCTAATGGGCGGGGGAATATATAACATATCGATAGCATATTTATCACAAGCAGAAACCTTAGGAACAGAGTATTTGCAATTTGGGATTGGCAACTTTCCTTTCACCTCACGCTTCAGATTCTCAATATCGTTAAGTAAAGAAGTTATCTTTTCAATTTGTTTATCATGATTAACTTTAAATGAATCACATAACTCTTTGTTTTGATCATTAACCTTTGAAATTTCAGCTTTAAAACAATCATTTTCCTTTTGCAAGTTATCAATTATGTTTTGAAGTTGGAAATTCTGAGAATCTAAAGGTGGAGGCATATGGGAACCAGTCACATCCTTCTTTTCACCTTTCAGTTGTGAAATTTGGGCTTTCAATCTTTTGATCGTGTTATAATGAGCTCGAATTTGTTCATCACGTTTGCTAATTTCAAAAACTGCATCAAACTCAGGAGCATCAGAGGATGTCTTGATATTTGAGGTTTTAACATTTTCTTTGAGATGTTGATGTTTTAATTGCAAAGCAAGATGTTCAACTTCTAATTTAGAATAATGTTTGACCAAGTTATCATGATCATCCTGTTCTATTTTCTCATGCAATTTTGAATTTGTTGTTTCAAGCTCAATGACACGATCATGGGAGACTTTCAGAGCAACAGATAATTCATGAAATTGAGAAGCATTAATGGAACAATTTGTAGCAGTGAAAAACACATCTTGAGCAATACATTCAGAAATCAGATTCTCATTCAGTGTATGCAAGTTCTTCCTCTCAATCTCATTATATTTTAATTCTCTCTCATAATTATTAACCTCAACAATCATTGCATCAAATACCTTTTCCATTTCTTTAATATCAGAATGCGTCCCTTTTTTAAGACTCTCAAATTGATCTTTTAGTTGTTTAAAGAAAGGCATGACCTCAGTTAAATAGCATTCTTTAGTTTGCTCAAAACCCCTTTCCCCTTCAGTGATACCGGTGGGTGTGATCCTTTTCTTACAAGTTTTCTCAAAATCAACAAATAGTTGAAAGATAACATATTCACTGATTAAGGTCTTGCTTTTAGTGGCAAGAGATCTAGGAACTAAGTGCATTGGTGTATTAGGAGGATACACAGTTGATTTAGGCAGTTTCCTACAAGGGGGATTCTTTTCAACAAGATTTTCAGCTTTTTGCATTTCCATATCCTTTTTCCAGAACACTTGTTCAGGGGTTAATAGAGTCTGAGGCTTAAACTTGTTCAAGGAGATCCAATTTTCTTTAGTGTAATTATGGGGTTTGATCGTTATGTTATTCTTTTTACACTCAGGATCTTCTAACTTCTTATTCATTTTCTCCCTAGTGACTTCATCAGATTTCTTATCTTCCTCAGTGCACTCAACGCAACTAGGTTTCTGCCTAGGCTTAAGGATTTCATTACCATCATAAAGCACCTTATGAGCATTTCTAGCCTTTTTAATTACCTCTGGATTTGGTTCCTCAACGAGGGGAATGCTATGCTTATCGCTTAAGACTCGATGCTTAGTGATCATGTGAGCAGTTTGAATGGTATTCCCTTGTACGTACAACTTATTTTCAAGCTTGTTTTTCAAAGTTTTTAGATTGGAAAAATCATTCAAAAGTTTTGATTCCTTAGCTTTGAATTCTTGCTTAAGCATTTTAACATTTTCTTGAAGTTCGTGTTTTTGCTTAGCAGTTTTAGAAAGCTTTTCTTGTAAGGAGTTTAACTCTTGTTTTAATACTTCTTCTCTAAAATTACTGTTTCTAATAATTGTACGCATTTGGATATCCATCTCCTGCTCACGAGTGGTAAGTTCAAACTTAGCACGTTGTTCGTATATGGCAACTTGATCCTTATAGGTATTGAGTTCAGTGGTCAAGGAATCATCAGGCACAAATGCAGTGTACTCATGCAATCCATAATCATCATTTTGAGAAGAAGATGCATACCTAGGTACTGCAGAAACTTTCATGCAAGTTTCCTCTGCATTAACGTGCACAGGTTGTGGCCGGTGCATCTCTATCTTGGGTACATCCGAAGCTTCCATGTAGCGTTCCTTTGCATTAGCTTGCACGGGTTGTGACTGGTGCACCTCTCTCTCTTGTGGACATGAGCATGAAGATTCTATTTTAGCATTTTCTGACTCATCATTATTTGTTTTCTCTAACATTCTGCATTCAGCACCACCCGATTCTTCACCAGATACATTACCCAACTTATCACAACAATTTTTCAACTGCACCTGACTCTCATTCACGTCTTCATTCTTTTGTGCAGATTCTTCAATGAACTTTTTCATATTATCCATGAGTTGGATAAATGTCTCAATGAATTCCTGAATTTCCATTCCAGTATGTTTTTTGAAGGAAATTCCAGTCAAGTGTTGATTGTAATCTGCTGAATATTCCCCACTGATGAATGGTTGAAATTGTTTGTAGATTACTTGAAGAGCTGCACTGGAACCATCTTTTTGAACCTCTTCATTAGTAAGTTGCAGCTTTAAATGTTCTAAGTTCAACAGCAAGCTTCTTGTCAATGTAGGTAAGTCCTGGCGGAAAAGAGCACTACATGTTCGATCCCCAGCTATGGATAACAGTTGTATAAGGTGCAAATGAAGTAGCTGATATGACTCAATGTTGCATTCCATTTGCGTGGCATTCTCATTGTACTCAGAACATGAAGATCTCACATCCTCATTGTTTAATTCAAACATCTTTAATCGTTTAGTGTAGCATTCATTATCATTATTATCCACAACATCATACAATTTAAGCACTTCTGAAATCACTGGGTCAGTAGAGTAAGACATGATGTGGTAGAATGCACGGGATTTTACAAGTCTATGATTTAAACCGAGAAATAGAATCTTTCGCGGGATTTTACTAAAATCAAGACTAAACCGTTAAGCAATGACCAATGGAATGTGTTAAGACGACTGATGGATCGACACAATGATAGACAATTGTGTGTTAGGTCTTATGATTGTTTGTGGGATAAGCAGAGATGTTGTTTGGTTGTGATTCGGATTGGTTTATGCCCGTTTTTCCTGAGAAATTTAGGTCTAAAAACTTAAAAACCTCAATAACTTCTGTTCAGAGCGGATTTAGACCTCGAAGGTTAGTTCATTCGGCGTGCCATTCTCCTCGTTCTCACGGTCGTTTTGATGGGTAGAACGCTGAAAACGGAGTTACGGTTCAAAAGTTATGGCCGTTTGAAGTTTTGACGGGAAAAATCAACCAAGTCGCTACGAATTCTTGAACCAAGTCGCTAACAACTAATTCGCTATACCACCAAGTCGCTAGAGTACCAAGTCGCTAGCCAGATGTAAGTCGCTAAGTAGTAACTCGCTAAGACTCAAGTCGCTAGCAAAATTTTGGCAGTAATTCGCTACCCAAGTCGCTAGAAATACAAGTCGCTAAAGAGCAACTCGCTAACACTCAAGTCGCTACCACAAGTCGCTACCCGTAGTGGAGAGTCCACTACTTGTCCTTTAACTCGCTAGCTCTAACTCGCTAGCTTTAACACTGTAACTCACTACAATTTTGTGAAGCAAGTCGCTACCAAGAAAAAATCCGAGAGCTAAGTCGCTAGCTTGAAAAACCAAATAAACTTCACTTTTCAATCCAGAAACAACCCAACCAAGATGATTCAAGCTTACCAAATGAAAACCTAAACACTTTTGATGATTCTAAACATAAAAGTACCAACAAAATTCAAACTTTAACACAAGAAATCAATCAAATGATGCAAAAACCACTAAACTTTTTCAAACTCAAAAACCACCTAAAAACCACTATAAATCCAAAGATGTGCAAGATATGATCTAACCATGGCTCTTGATACCAATTGTAAGATATAACTTTTCACATACACATCAAACCATAACACAAGGTGGCGAATAAGATGGAATTCTAGAGAGAGAAAGTTAGAGGTTTAGGGAACTTAGTGAGAGAAAGTGAAAGATATTATTATGAGCTCCAACTCTCTACCTTGGAAGGTAGAGAGTATTTATAGTCTTACATAACTCGCCACACTTTGGGCTGTGGATCAGGCATACAGTGGGTAAAGACCCGTCCGTCCTCCACGGTGTTACTTAACTAAAATACTACTTAACTTAAAAGAACTACGACTACGAGCTTTCTAACGATTACATATACTTGAGGTGACCGACTCTTTAATACCGGGAATTTCTAATTCCTAACAGTATTTGAGGTTTAAGTATGAACGTAAAATAATGGTAAGTGTGAGTTATTGTATAAAGTGTGAAAGAAAGATTGAAGCGGTTACATTAAGTCCTAAGTGTCTAATAACATAAAAGTTATAAAATGAGAATAAGGTATGTTGGTATGTAATGATAAGATGTATTTGTATAGTGATGATGTTAATGGCTAAAACGAAATAAGTTAAGTACATGAGTAACAATGTGATGATTTGGTGCATAGTATGACGTGACGAATATGTGTTAATGTTTAAAATGTGTAAGAAAAATGAAAGATGCTAATGAACGTGTTAATGTTTAAAGTGCGAAAGAAGAATAAAGGGATGGTAATGTGCATGTTATAACTGATAACATATGAAAGGTTTAAAGGTGGGGAATGAGTCGGGTAGACTAAATGGGTAATGGTAAAGGTGTTGGAAAGGGTTACTGCGGGTTAAAGAATGTAAGTAAGGTGAGAGTGTAAACACATTGAAAATGTGTAATATGATAAGTATGTTTCATTTGATTTATGATGCTTGCTTTGACTAAATAAATTTGGATGTAAAAGTGTGTATGTTAAAAGGTAAATAGCTCATTATCAAAGTATAAAGGTGTGTAACATTAATGATCCTTCGGGATAAATGTTAATGATCCTTCGGGATAAATGTTAATTATCCTCGGGATAAACGTTAATGATCCTTTGAGATAAACATTAATGATCCTTCAGGATAAATGTTAATGATCCTTCGTGATAAATCTTAAAGATCCTTCAAGATGATGTTAAAGATGGTATCATATGGGATAGCCAAACGTGAAACGATATGGAAAGATGGATCCAAGCTTGAAAAGAGAAAAGATAAATATGAAATGTTTAATTTATGAATGATAAATGTGAAAGAAGAAAAGATTAAAAGTTAAAGATGTAATGTATAGGTTTGAGTGTTATGCCGGAAGTGTATAAGTAGGATGGTTTATGATTTCCCTATTTAAATGGACTGGGACGCATTTTTATTTAAAGAGGGAAGTTGTGAAACGTCAAACCATGAGTTTATGTTTCTTGATTTACATCGATTGGGACGCCTTTCCATGTAAATGAGGAAGTGTAAATTAGTAGGCTTATGTATTCCTGACATGGCATGAGTAGGGTGAAGGGGGTAGAAACAGGAGCCTAGAAATGGTTAGAAGTCATAAGAAATAAGATAGGAGGATAGAGAAAGAGATGGATATCGACCTTAGGTGAGAAAAGCCATTCGAGCCTATGATTTTGGTGTCTAAAGGTATGAGTTGAAACGATTAAGGAAATGTAAATGATGTTATAAATAGCTTTGTAGCATGTTGTAACATCAGAAATGACCGTGGTGGTCATAAAATGAATGAAAATTGTTGGAAAGAAATGAAGATAAACAAAAAATTACATTTAAATTTTAACGGAATAATGTAATGGTTATGGTAAAGAGTGAAAAATATAGTAAGAATGGTGTCCGCTCAGGTGACATATAGTCCTTGACTGGTATTAGCCTTGATACGGCGTATCCAGGATTATGTATACGGCGTATCGAATGTTATGAGAAATAGAATAGACCTATTATAGTACCGATACGACGTATTGGTTAAGTTGTATACGTCGTATTGAGTTTAGCAAGGATATGGTTTATCCAGATAAGGGAATACGGAGTATTGATGGATTATTAGTGGTTATGGCGTATCCATGAAAATGGATATGGTGTACCGGCCTAAAATAAGTTGAAATGATGAAATTACCCTTTTAGCTAGATTATTCCTTGTGTGTCTATAAGTTTCCACACTCTTCTGTAAAAGAGTGTGTGTTTTCTGTGGGTGTCAAACCAAAAAGGAAAGAGAGGAAAGAAATGGAGATTGTGCTATTATGATGATGGTTTAAGGTTGCAAATCCAAGAGTTTGGCTCTAGCAAGGATGTTTATCAAGTAAGTGACCTTCTATTAGTGTTTAATTGATAATTTATGGGTTAGGGTTTCTGAACCTTAATTTGGAATGAATGGGTAAATGACGGTTTTAAGATACTTAAGAAGTAATAATCATTATAAGATGAGTTTATAATGGGTTTAAGTTAGTAATGATGGGATTAATTATCATATAATCAATAAATGATTATATGATGATTAGAGGCGAGTTAATGGTTGTATAAACCATTGATTATGGTTATGAGAGTATTTGTTAAGTGTTTATGTGTATAATGATGATGAACTAGGATGATGATGATGATGATGATGATAATAAGGATGATGATGACTGTGATGGATTTATGAATGGTAGCTTAGCTTGGAATCAAGGTAAGTAAACCGACTATAAGTTAATCTTATATTGATTTCAATGCATTATGTATTATGTGTTCTTTATGTTGAGATTATCAAATGACTTGATGTGTATGTGCCTATGTGAAAGTCGATTGTAAGGCTACTTTGGCATCACCAGCAAACGAATGATAAAATTGGGTGGATTTGGTTAGAGTGTGATTGGTGATGCTAAATGATGGCTTAAGGTATGTATTACGATTAATGTTGTGAATAAATAATGGTCATGATATTTAATGTATGTTTGATGTATGATGTTAAGCTATATCCGCTTTAATTACTAACCGTTATCGCTTACGATTTAAGTTATCAATGTTTTGTAGGTTATGCGTGAAGAAGGTAATGTATGGATTGCGGCTTAGTAATGAAAGTATGGAAGTTATAAGATTTGGTAAGAAAGTAGGAGTTAGGTAGAATACCGAGCTCTATAACAATGTTATACCCCCGTGAGTCTTTAAATGTGTCGTTAAGTGTCATAATGTATGTTATGGTCGATAAAGTAATTAGGATGTCAAATGACGTGTAATGTAAATGGCTAAGTGTATGAGTTATGAATTAAAGGATGTTTGGATTAACAATTAATTATACCCATTTTGGGTTATAACTGGTCAAGTAGCGTGTAAGTGTTACAGTATGACTGGTTATGGTTTATATGATAAATGGATGATGTTTTGGAAAGGTTGTAGCATGAAAATGTTGTCAAAGCATGTTGTATTGTAAGTTGAGTTTATGCAGGTTTCCCTGCTGATGTTCTATCTCAAATGGTCTGATACGGCGTATCCATTATATGGATACGGCATATTAAGTGGTTATGGTGGTATGGCGTATCACTTTGGGGTGATACGACGTATGGACCTCTGATCCAATACGATGTATCCCATTATATGGATACGACATATTTGGGGACACATAAGGGTTTTTTAGTTGTGTTATAGTAATGTGTAAATTGTTTGGAAGAGTTTCGGGTATACGTTCTAGTAAGTGTTTTAAATGGTCAAATGTTATAGATTCTTGTCGTTTAATGCGAGTCCGCTTTAGTCAACGTTTCCGTGTCAAAAGTTTTAATTTTCCGGTCAAACCGGGCACGGGGCGTAACACTTATTCACCAAACGCATCGGATGACAACAATCTAGTTTCGATCCTTGAAGTCACGGAAAACATGGTTTCGTAATTTTCAACGCTTATAAACGATCTCTTAAGAAAACGCAGGGTGCTTAGTGAAGAAGTCAGCTGTCAGATTAGGAGATCAATAATAAGGAAGAACTTGTTGTAATGTTTGTCAAAAGTGAGCGAAATTAGTGTGTTTTTATGTTTTCCTTTATACCCAACTTTTTAGTTTATTGGTATGTTTGTTTTTATAGATTAATAAAATGTATTGAATAATCTTTGTAATTATGTTGTCTTGTGCTTTAGTAATTCGATACAAATATGTTGTATTTGTGCTCTAATACTATGTTGTTGATTTTAGGTGATTTGAATCCGAACGAATTATTTTAATAAATTTGCAGTAGTTCGCAACTCATTCGCGTATAACAAACAAGATATTCATTCAGGTAACCAACACTAACTAAACTGTCATATTGATAAGTCATATATATGAATTTGCAATATGGTCGCGGTTATTCACAATGTTCGTTCATGCTTGGTAATGATATTTGAAATGAAAAGGGATAGATTTGATAACATATGGTTAGTTGCGGAAGCTACAAATATAGCTGCTCTAGTCAACATTCAACAGACAAAATATCATCTATTAAATATGTTAAAGTGTATAATGTTAGGGGTAATCGTGAAATTAAAAAAAAAAGAATCATAGCTTATATACTTAAAGATTCAGTCCCTAAATTTAATGCGCAAGAGTAATTGTGCACAAAAAAGGTACGGTACAATCTCTTTCAAGCCATCTGTCAAAGTTATATCAAATACATTCGAGGCTTCAATTCATTCATTACTATGAAAATTTATTATTTCGCCTGGGTAAAAAAGGGCATCGAATTAAATGTAACCATGAGTATACCAACCATCTGCAGTGTAAATTCTCATCCTTTTTGTTGCTTACAAATAATTAAACCAACAAATATTTAAATGTGACTTTTCAGTTGGATTTTTTATGATTATAAATACCCACACACGAACACTTTCCTCATTCACATATCACAACTGAAAATCTCACACACACAACACAAAAAATCCATATAACCTCTCGATCTACAAAACAAATCAGTCACCTCATGAAAATTAAATCAACATTTAAAAAAAACAGAAACAAAACTTTCAACAAAAAATGAAATCTTTCAAAACCCACGAATTTACATAGCCAACTGAAAAACGGGGCAGCAAAGCTGTGGTTATTAAACCCACGAAATCCTTCAACCCAAATCTACAAAACCTCACAAACAAAAAAACAAAGACTTTCAACTGCGACTCAATGGCGGATATCAAGACCAATGAAAGCATAGGTTCCTTTATATCCAAAACAAAAAGAATAGATTTATAACAAATTTGTTCTAATCCTTCTTTGGTTTGTTCAAAGACCAAAACACAAAACACAACATGAATAAACCTACCTGAGACCCTCAAAAAGATCTTGAAGCCATAAAGATGCTATCTTGATTTGGATTGATGATGGGAGGAGATGAGACGAAGGCTTTGTTTGATGGGTGTGTGATAAGATCTAGATGAGTTTGGTGAGAGGGAAAATATGAGAGAGGCGTATGTGTAGGGTTAGGGTAAAATGATAAGTATGTTTTACATTAAATCGGTTATATCATTTGTTTGTTGCACTGGATTTAAGTTTCTAACTGGACCGGGTTATCGCATTCATTTGTTAAGGTTATATCATAATGTAGTTTTATGGTTATAGTACCTTCCTTCCCAAACGAAGCCAACTAAATTATTTAATCATTATTGCTTATTATTATAATTAATTAGTTGATTGGTCAAGTTCTCTATAGTTTTCACGAAATTAATCACTCATTCTGGAAATTAAATTGGAGAGATGCCTAATTTGATTATACAAAAATTATAAATTATGCTTCTCATGATAAAAGTCATAAAGATACATTGTAAAGTTAATATATCCTTTTAGGCCACCAATGTTATTTGTATAACGTAAAACATATTGGTACGAGAATTTAATATAAGACCTTGCACGGCACGTCTCCCTCCTCAGTTGGCAACAAATATACTTTTTGCTTGAGCATCAGTTATAACCTTCTTATACTTTGAGATGGAAACTTTATACAATTGTTTTTCAGTATTCAAAAGAAGATTAATGTTTTGAATCTTTATGTTTGTAGATGCTCTTTATACCAGAGTAGCATATAAGGCTAACCAACTTATTAGTTGATGACAGTATATTGCATAATGTCAAAGTTGGGTGGTCTATCACAGATTTAGACCAAAAAAATGTATAAAATAAATGAGGTCCAACAACATAAACCTATCTATATTCTATATATATAATAAACAAATGTTTTTTTGAAAACTGTACACGTCATTAATGCCACATGTACACTTTGCCATGCCATAAATGACATATCACCAGAGACGGAGCCAGTAGGGGGGCTGGCGGGTGCTCGGGCCCCCTAACTGCCTCAAGTTACCCAGCTTGTTTCTTGATTCAGCTGATTTTTGTTTATCTTTTTGGTTAAAAGTGTGAAGTTTAGGGAAAGTTGCAGGTTTTGTTTTAATAAAGAAGAAGAAGAAGAGATAGAAGACATAAATAAAAAGAGAGAGAGAAAAGATAAGAAGTAAATGGATATGTGGTGTATATGCGTGTATTGTGTACTTCACATTAATGTTTGCTTATCAAATCTCACAGTTAAGATATTCCACTATGATATTAAAATAAATAATTAAATTAACCAAATAGACATTAAGTATAAACGGTGTTACTTGTTTCATTATTTTTTATTACACTTGTTTCACTTTTACTACTTGACTATTTTATTACCTTTATATCAATTGGAATATACATATTTTTTTTTTGTTTCTATTTTTTAAACACTATATTATGTAAAATGTGTAAATCCATATAATATATTTTTTGGTCAAATCAGTAGAAGAATGAAATGTTCTTGGATTTTAAAATTCTAAATATTCAGATGGTCGAAAATATAAGATTTGGCGTCAAATTGTAGTTGATTACATGTACGTGTGAGTTTTTTATTTGTGGAAATCATTGTTTCACGAACAAGAGAAAAATGATTGATTCTTTTCGTTGAACCAAATAACATCGTTATCAATGACTAGCAGTCACATTTACAACCATAAATACAAGCTATAAAAAATGCCAGACTTTGTAATTTCATAGTACATTACACGTAATATTTTGGTTACTGTTTCAAGACAAAGTAACGAGCCGACCCCCCTAACCTTAAATCCTGGCTCCGTCCCTGCATATCACAAAAGCCACTTGACAATTTGACATATAAAATGTGCACATTGCCCCCTTATTGCTTGCTTGGTTTGACTGACATTTAATGGATCAATACAATTCTCATTTAATTATCCACAATTCTTTTTATGATTAACAAATAATATCGTATGTTGCAATTTTGTTTCCTTTTAGTTCTCAATCTTCAAGTTTAATTTGTACAAAATTTTAATATATCATTTATTCTCTCCATCTTTAATATTGCTCTTATAATTTGCAAGTGTATATATGACCGATTGTAGAAATGCATATGAATGAAATATGATATTTTTAGGTTTGTTCTAATACTCTAATTCTATTTTTTTATTGTTTGCATTCATCATACAATTCGATCTTGATTTGGGTTACCGGATGTAATGGTCAATCTGATTAAAGTTTAATAACCCATTATGGAATTGGAAGGCAACTCAGATTTCTCAGTTTTTACTTTTATGATGTCGATAACAAAAAATTGTTCAACTTTGAACGATAATTTTACATGATCAGGTTTGCAACGGAATGTATAACATAACATGCTTTTGTCTAATTTCTTAAGGTTTATGATCCTCATGCAAATGGATGTACAATGGCTGGACGTCCATTAGGCTGGACGTTAAATACAAAAGAGCATCTCTAATGGCTGGATGTGGGTTATCGGAAAGCGCAATAAACACCGACTGAAACAAACATCAGTCAAAAATCAAAGTCATAAACACCCGTCCCACTAACAGGAATACATATAAGCTTTGTGTATGATATTAAGGTATATGATATAAGAAAGATATATGCTCATGAATTATTATTATTAGTTCTGTAATTCACTAATGACATGCGCCATTACATGTAAGCTGATAGTTTTGACTTTTCAAATAAATATGTAAAGTTCTTTTAGTGCATATGAGAATTCTGTTACTTTAAAATAACTGGGACCAATTGTAAATTATAATCCGTCAAATTTAGAGCATCTCCGATGCATTACCTACTATCAACTTTTTTCAAACCTATAAATATCTTTTACTTATTATCAACCTTTCCACTTCAATGCATCAACTCATCATCAGCCTATTATTTTTCATACATTCTCATATTGTACACATTTTCAATAGGTCAAGCAATACTAAGCTTTTGATATCTCAACCCATTTTTAACTTATTGCTCCAATGCTAAAAACATGTACCCAAAATTTTCAGCCAACTTTCAACTTTTTTTCAACCCACCATTAGAGATGCTCTTTTGTATACTTGCACGTTATTATCAAGGTTTGCATAAAAATATACTTACCATCATCGAAACCAACCAATTGAAAGCAATCTTTAGGGGGTCTTTTATACACTTGCACGTTATTATCGAAGGTTTGCATAAAAAATTTCTGATCATACCCGTACCCGTGACAAGAGTTGAAACAGAAAATGTTATTGGTACATATTTACGATGCAAAGGTTGTGCATCTTATCTCAACTTCTTTATCACTTTGGTTGATTAAATTAGAGACATTTACAATTTGTGCATCTTATCTGAACTTCTTTATCGCTTCTAACCTCAAAGTGTTACCTTCTTCGTGACTATGATAAGTTTCTTGATAAAAACATCAACACTTGGACGATACCAAAGGTCTGTGCTCTAATCGTACTATGATATGAATAAGGAAGTGTTGGAATTTTATACTCATAACAATTATACATAAAACAAATAACATCATCAAAGCAAGCAGCGGAAGACTATAGGAATAATATATGTAATAAATTAACCAAACAAGAAAGTGCGTACCTTTTAGCAATTCAAGTAATCAAACGATGATGTAATCAAGTAACAAAACCCAAAACCCTAAATTAGGGTTTATACAAAATCGTCCCACCCTAAATCGACCACCAAGGAATACAAGCTCAAGCGTGCTTGTTCTTCGTTCTTGTACACACGTACTAATAGCGATTTGATGTGGAGAAGCTAGTTCCTTGAATCACTAATAAACCAAACACTTTATCTTTGAGCTAAGACAAAATCGAAAACCCTTGGGGTGAGGGTATTCGACCGGCCACACAAAGAGGAGAGGAGAAGGAGAAGAAATTAGGTTATTGGTGATCCAAGATTAGGTTATGAATGAATACAATGAATTGTATTTATAGGTAACATATCTTGGTGTCCAAGTTAGTGTGGGATTGGGTTTGCAATCCCCCACCGATCGGCCAAGGCTTCCAAAAGGAATTCTAGAACCTTCCCGACTTCTAATTTCATTCTTAGTCCTTCTAGTTAATATTTAACGACCGTTAACCAAACCTCGTTAATTATTTAACTATCGTTATGTTTTATTTAGTGATTAATAATTAATAATAATAACGTTTTATTTATATTAATTATGTACATCAATTCTCATACGTAATGTGTGCAATCCCGAAGTCTCGAGTTCGAATCCGGACATACTATTATTTAAATATCCATTAAAACCTTTCAGCTCCCACTTGGATATTACTAAATATAGTAATGACATTGGTGAGTCTAGCTTTCACACGCCAACGCCCCCAGATCGAATCGAGCATGGTCTCTTGGAAAAAACCATTTAATGATTCATCATTTTTACTTATCCTTTTGTTACTAATACTACATTAACTATGAATATGGATCAAGTCATTTCATAAGTTAATATTCTGTTTCTCGTTGTATATGATTGAACAAGATTACCAAATCATCTGAACGTATTCCAGATAGATCTTGGGTATGGCCATACAAACATCTTGTCAACCCTACGAGGGGCCCAAATATAGTATTATGCTTTGAAACAAATTCAAAGGAACAAATTCTCTTGACTACAAACATAACTCATGAATTTTGCAACACTTTCGAAAATAGCCCTTATAACTACCAGTTACGGATAGCGTTAGACTATCTTACACAAATGCACTACATTCATATCAGTTATCTGGTATCTCAAGTCTAAGGATAAATACTTCATGATATACTTAATGATAAAATCCAAAAGTATCATCATGTAAAGTTGGGATGAGTCCTATATTCAATTCATTGAATATCATGTGAATCTGGTATGTCCCACGCATCAATATACTTTAAAAGTATATTCTACCAAAACTCAGATTTGTCTTAATTCAATGACATTCCCACATCATTGATCGACAACGGACTATTTAGAATAACATAAGTTACTCACGGATTAAACATGCAAATATAGGATATAATATTAAGAAATTAAAAAATAAACATAAACAACTATTTTATTTCATTAAAGTAATATTTGTTCATAACATCCTTTATCCAAATACTAATCACAGATCTGCATGAAACTCCTAGCTAAACGAAGTCCTATCCCATCAGCATGGTCAGTAAGTTTATCTTTTGGCAAAGGCTTCGTAAAGGGATCAGCTAGATTTTCATCTGTATGAACTTTGAGTAGATTGATTTCACCTATGTCGACTTGTTCTCTAACATAGTGATATCGACGAGGAAAATGTCTGGCGCCCTTCATGACTCCAGGCTCATTGGCAAATGTTATTGCAGCAGAGTTGTCACAATACACATTTAAAGGTAATTCGATTGAGGGCATTACTCCGAGTCCCGAAATGAATTTCCTAATCCAAACAGCTTCCATCGCAGCTTCTGAAGCAGCTATGTACTCAGCTTCTGTAATAGACATCGCAACCGTTGTTTGCTTCTTGCTCTTCCAGTCAACTGCTCCTCCATTAATGACAAAGACATAACCCGTCTGAGACTTCGTATCATCTTTATCAGTTTGGAATGACGCATCGCAAAAACCTGTAACATCAAGTTCTGCATCTGGATTTCCTCCATACACTAGAAACATTTCTTTAGTAGCCCTTAGATACTTAAGAATGTTTTTAACAGCTTGCCAGTGCTTCACACCTGGGTTCTGTTGATACGGACTGGTAATGTTCTGTGCAAACGCCACATCAGGCCTTGTACATCTCACAGCATACATGATAGATCCTACAGCCGAAGCATAAGGAACTTTCCTCATGTATTCCACCTCAGCAGGTGTTGACGCGCATAGTTTATTACTTAAGCCATGTTCAACTTGCATCGGCAAATATCCCTTCTTGGAATTTTGCATACTAAATCTCTTCAGTATTTTATCAATGTAAGCACTTTGGCTTAGTCCAATTAACCGCCTTGATCTATCTCTATAGATCTTGATTCCCAGAATAAATGCTGCTTCCCCTAAGTCCTTCATAGAAAAGCACTCTCCAAGATAAGACTTTACATCTTGCATACTTGGAATGTCTTTTCCCATGATCAATATGTCATCGACATATAAGACAAGGAAAATAACATTACTCCCACTAGCTTTGTGATACACACATGGCTCATCAAGATTTTGAGTGAAACCAAATTTCTTGATTTCTTCATCAAACTTCTTGTTCCATTGCCTTGATGCTTGCTTCAATCCATAAATGGATCTTTGAAGTTTGCATACACGCTTCGGAAACTTTGGATTCACAAACCCTTCAGGCTGCGCCATATAGATGTCCTAATCTAGGCGACCGTTTAAGAAGGCAGTTTTGACATCCATTTGCCATATCTCATAGTCATAGTACGCAGCTATGGCTATAAGAATCCTAATAGCTCTAATGTCTGCTACAGGAGAAAATGTCTCCTCGTAGTCTACCCCATAGGTTTGAGTATAACCTTGAGCTACAAGACGAGCTTTATAGGTGTGTGCATTGCCATCCATGTCAGTCTTTATCTTAAAGAGCCACTTACTTCCAACTACCTTAGCATTTGGAGGTAAGTCAACCTCTATCCAGACTTCGTTATCTTTCATGGATTGCATTTCCCCATTCATTGCAACTCGCCATTTTTCCTTTTCAGGACTCATCATGGCAGCTTTATAGTTAGCAGGTTCACCAAGATCCCCTAACATATTTTCCTCAGCTTCTACGTTGAGACATAGACGCTCAGGTGCACGCGTAGCTCTTGAAGATCTACGAATGGGAATCACTTCAATCTCAGGTGGAACGCCCAGACTTTCAGGTTCTACTTGAGGTTGGCTAGTGTTTTCAGAAGGTGTTGTATCTTCTTGATCATCTTCCAGATCATATACTCTCCCACTGAATTCATGAGATATGAGATCCTTTTCAAGAAAGTCTCCATACCTAGCAACAATTACTTTGTTTTCAGGTGGAAAGTAAAAGTAGTAACCCATAGTTTCCTTTGGGTATCCTACGAAGACACACTTAACAGATCTTTGTTGCAGCTTATCAGCAGAGTCACGTTTAACAAACGCCTCACAACCCCAGACCTTTAAGTAAGACAAGTTGGGAGGTTTCCCATACCACACTTCATAAGGAGTCTTATCAACCTTCTTAGTTGGAACCATATTCAATATGCGAACAACAGTTTCCAAAGCATAATCCCAAAAGGATAAGGGAAGAGTCGTAAGATTAAACATCGATCGCACCATGTCTAGCAATGTACGATTCCTTCTCTCAGATACACCATTTTGTTGTGGAGTATATGGAGATGTGAGTTGCTGGACAATACCACACTCAGCTAGATAATCTTTAAACTCTTGGCTTAAATATTCACCACCTCTATCAGATCGAAGAGCTTTAATCTTCTTTCCTAGTTGCAGTTCTACTTCACTCTTAAAAACCTTAAATGTTTCAAAGACTTCATGTTTATGTTTAAGTAAATAAACATAACCATAACGACTGAAATCATCAGTAAAGGTTAAGAAGTAGCTAGCACCCTTTCTTGACACATGTCTTAGTGGTCCACATACGTCAGTATGTATCACACCAAGAAGATCAGAAGCCCTTTCTAAACTATTTGTAAAAGGTTTCTTGGTCATCTTCCCAGATATGCAAGATTCGCATTTATCAAATGATTCATCATTGATATCTTGCAAAAGCCCATCGTGTTGCAGCTGTTGCATGCGTTTCTTGCCTATATGAGCAAGTCTACAATGCCAAAGAAATGAAGAATCCAAATCACCTTTGATTCTTTTATTATTGATGCTAAAGACAGAATTATTTTTATCAACAACATTATCATGCAAATCAATTTCAAACACACCATTTACTGGAATAACATTAAAGTAAAAAACATCATTTAAAGAAACAAAAATTCCATAATCAGTAAATGTATGAACGAAACCAATATCTTTTAACAAGGAAACAGAAACGACACCCCTAACAATGGAAGGTGCGTAATGACAATCGTTTAATGACAGTACTAAACCCGAAGGTAAAACTAAATCAAACGTGCCTATAGCTTCAACGACTGCATGTGCTCCATTACCCACGTGCAGGTATTGCTGTCCATAGGCAAGCTTCCTTGCTCCTCTAAGTCCCTGCAGTGTATTACATATGTGAATACCACATCCAGTATCATATACCCAGGAATTTATTTTATGAGGAAAAGCAAATAATTCTATCATCAAAAGAGTACCTGAAGTACTGGCCACAGTGCCAGTATTTTTATACCTCTTATTGCGCAACTCATCAAGGTACAATGGACAATTCCTCTTCCAGTGTCCAACCTCGGTGCAGTGATGACAAGCCTGATCCTTCTTCGGATTCTCACGCTTTTTGGGAGGGTACTTCTTGGGTTCTTGCTGATAAGTCATAACTTGTTTTCCCTTATCAGCTTTACCCTTACCTTTCCCTTTCTTGTTTGCTAGCGGCTTATTAGGCTTAGAAATTCTACCCTTCTGGATGGTCAAAACCGCAGGTGTAGAGGCCTTCTTGGGCAAACCTTTTTCGTAATCAATGAGCATTGCATGTACCTCACTGACTGTCTTCCCCGTGCAATGCATATTATAATTGCGCACGAAACCATCAAATTCCTTGTTAAGGGATCTGTTGATCAGGCCAATTTGTATGTCATTAGGGTAGACATGGTTCAAACGCCCCAACTGGTCCATGTAACTCATCATTTCCAGACAGTGGGCGCTTACAGGTTTCCCATCTCCTTGCTTGCAACTATGAAGAGCATCAATCAAGTCATACAGCTCTACAGTCACAGGCTTTTCAAACAACTTTTGCAATTCTTCCAGCATGAGATTAGGGAAGTAACTCTCAAATTGCTTTTGCAAGCTTGAGTTCATACTCCCGAGCATAATGCAGGCGACCTCATTATACTTGTCATACTCAGATTGCCATGCAGCTCGTGCTTCAGCAGTAGCATCAGCTGCAGGTTCAGGAGGACAAGGCGTAGTCAAATAATTGAGTCTTTTGGCAACCCTCAAGACAATTCTGAGTTGCCGATACCAATCATTGAAATTCGCGCTACCAGTCAATTTCTCTCGATCAAACATAGATTTGAACGACGAGGCTAGTGCAGTAGATTCAGCTTGAGCCATTTCTACAGAAATAAAAGTTCAAAAGTTAGTACTTTCGATAAGTAAACATTCAAGAAAATAAAATACCCTTTGGTCAATATTCATATTAACCATAGTATTTTCCTTGAATATTGGATCCTCATTATCATAGTTCCACCACATCAGTTGATCTGCTAGTGGTGAAAGTATAGAATAGGTAATCGTTGAAAAACGATAATTGACAAACAAGTTTTCAATTCCAAAAATTATGGGATTTACAATTTTGCCAAAACAATTAATGCAAAACGTAAGCATGTTTCATCCCATCTTATGCCTTAAGTTATAGGTCTCACTAACTAACTTAATTAAGTTGTCTAATTTAGAAACTGCAAATCATAAAGCTGAGGTCTCACACAACAAAATAATTCACCTCGTTATTGTAATCTAGATCAAGGTCTCACATAACTAAATTACAACTTTAAGTGTTTCATATCATTAGATGGCATAAACTTAAATTTAAAGGGTACAATTTTTGATGTGTAATCAAAACTTATGTATAAAGAAGCATGCATACAACTTTATAACATAAAATTTTCGAAAAACTTACTAAAAGATTTTAATTGCTAAGATTGAATTCTACAAAGTTTTAATCGATGCGTTGAGAAACTTACAACTTTGCACTAAGATGCTTCGTACATAGAATGGTTATACTAGGTAGCTCCAATCGAACGCACAGGGGGCAGAGGACCAGGTAAGCGCTGAAGCATAACCTTAGACATCCATTCAGTGAGACTATGCTCACTTCTTAAATACCCCTTTATAGTTTGTTCTAGTGGGTGAGCCGTTCTAACCATTTAGTACAGTCGCATCAGTCGATTAAAAGTTCAAGAATAATTCTTAGATAAATCAATTTCGCCATTATTTAGTCCATTTAATTTTCTATTCATAAAAAAACCCTTTTTGCTTACTAACATGTCAAAACAATATATAAACAAAAAAGCATTTTAATAAAAATTAAACACACTCAAATAATATAAACATATAACTAAACAATTTAACATATGTAAAAAAAATTAGCCACATGCATAATTATTTCAATAAACTCTAATAACAATTCTAGGCGTAAATAAATGCATACATTAACTAGGACTTTCATCTCGCAAGGTAGATGAGCCACATACATCGACAAGTCGATTGCGTAAGCCGAAGTTAATAGTATACCAATTAGCACATAACGAATTTTATTAGTTATAATTGAGGTCTTCCCCAATTTTATAATTATTAAATAAATAAAACATGTGTGTATCACTTAACAATTAATCAATATACAAAAAACAATACTCCATGGCAAAACATGCATGTTCCACCATGGATTCCGCATAACAATTATCACCCAAGATACGCATATTACATGGCACATAACAATTATTCATTAATTAACCACATAAAATAAGCATGCAATCCTAGGGTTTCTACAAGTTTTACAAAATTAAAACCTAATTAAATAAATATTAGGGTAATCGACCCATATATATAAAAATTAGGGTTTCGAATTCAAAACCCTAGAAACCATAAAAAGCATGCATATAATCATAAAGATCCAATTTTTATGTGTTTCGGTAATTAATTACATCATATTAACGGCTCGTGATGCCACTGTTGGAATTTTATACTCATAACAATTATACATAAAACAAATAACATCATCAAAGCAAGCAGCGGAAGACTATAGGAATAATATATGTAATAAATTAACCAAACAAGAAAGTGCGTACCTTTTAGCAATTCAAGTAATCAAACGATGATGTAATCAAGTAACAAAACCCAAAACCCTAAATTAGGGTTTATACAAAATCGTCCCACCCTAAATCGACCACCAAGGAATACAAGCTCAAGCGTGCTTGTTCTTCGTTCTTGTACACACGTACTAATAGCGATTTGATGTGGAGAAGCTAGTTCCTTGAATCACTAATAAACCAAACACTTTATCTTTGAGCTAAGACAAAATCGAAAACCCTTGGGGTGAGGGTATTCGACCGGCCACACAAAGAGGAGAGGAGAAGGAGAAGAAATTAGGTTATTGGTGATCCAAGATTAGGTTATGAATGAATACAATGAATTGTATTTATAGGTAACATATCTTGGTGTCCAAGTTAGTGTGGGATTGGGTTTGCAATCCCCCACTGTCACACCCCCAAATTACCTGTTTTGCAGCGGAATGGAATTCCTGGGGATTGACTGTCATAGCATCACAATCACAGTTATATTGAACGACCTAAAGTGTCGTTTGAAAAGAACATCGTTTGATTTAATAAAACGATCAGAGTTTACAAAGTATAGGTCCCAAATGAAAATCATCTTGTGCGGAAATAAGTTTGTTACAATTTAAACGATGTTTTAAGTACGTAAAACCCAAGTGAGACGCGTCGTCATCGCGACTCCATGATGTGTCCAAATGCATGCCATGAAGTGAATACCTTAGATACCTGAGATAAAACATGCTAAAAAGTGTCAACACAAAGGTTGAGTGAGTTCATAGAGTTTGTATAGAAATGTAAAGCCTTTCAAAAATCGTTTATGCAGCAAAGGCATTGTAAATCCACTCAGTTCCAAGTTCCGCCCATACAAAACTTGCAACCTGTGTATTCACAACCCATTGCCAAAGTGTATTATAGTTTATGTTCAAGCGCATGATGTCAAATGAATTCACAAAATAGTGCCTAACTTAATGTATCCACAGTTACTTAATATAACACATAATTCTTACGGTTTCAAATTGTTCCATGACCATTAGTTCAGTATTGTACCAAGACCATTAGTTCAATGATTCTACCAAGACCATTAGTTCACTGATTATACCAAGACCATTAGCTCAATGAATATACCAAGACCATTAGCTCAATGAATATACCAAGACCATTAGCTCAATGAATATACCAAGACCATTAGCTCAATGATTATACCAAGACCATCAGTCCAAGGATTATGATATGGAATTTCTAAGTATGGCAATACTATTACTTCGCACTACTAAACACTCAGTTCAGATAACATATAGTTTGCAAATAGTCATGAATGTAATAAAAATGATTGAGCATGTATCTCCCCCAAAGAGTTTCATAAATAATTAAAACGAGAAAAAGTGGGGCTATGACTCACTTGGACAATAATGCGATGGCAAAAGTGGATACACTGAAATGTTGCGTGAATCTCGAAAATGACCTATTATGAATGATATGATACGTAATGAGTTATGATGTAACGTTATGCATGCATTTCGTATGTTATTTATACCATTTGTGAGTTTTGAAAATAATACTTATCGTCGAAAAATACTCTTTTGACGTCTTGACCATTCTTAAATCACTTTTCAAGTATTTACGTCAAAATGTCATCCTACAATGGTTTTGTAATGATTTATAGTGAAATTTTCACTTTTCGTCGTAAAATAAAGTCGTCGGAAATTTCTTGAAAGTGACAAAAATGGCTTCGAAAAACTAGTCGTAAAATGGTGTACGTCGATCGTTAGGAAACGAACTCGACGGTTTTGGAAAGTTTGTATCAAAATCTAGAAGTTTCAGTTCAGGAATTTTCGACATAAAGGTCTCGAACATAAAGATAATAAGGGTTAAAGATGGTGATTTCGTCTAATGGTTGTGTAAAAAGTGAGTTTCGGCCAAGTTCAGACATCCATAAATAATTTATTAAAACTCCGCTATACAAACGGTTTGTCGTTTTGAAAAATATGCTCGGTGATCTTGATTTTATTAGTAGACATTTCGTTTCAAAAAGTTCCACATCATTGATAAAAACAGCCGCTAACATGGTCGTTTCAGCTAACGTAACACTTATCTCGTAAAAATAATATAGTTTTTCAGAAAATAATAGTTACGGCAATTTTATGAAAACGTGCATATCTTTGTCGTTTCAAATCCGTTTTCTACGTATAATACGTCCTTAGCTTCATATCAAAGTATACTAATATATTTTTGATAAGTCGAAATAATTTGTAAAGCTTAAGGCTCGTTTTTGACTCGTACAAACCAAAAATAGTATGCTGAAATTTCTGAAAAATATATATTTCGTCGTCAAACTTGTAAAATCCATAACTTCTTCGTTATAACTCCGTTTTAATCCGTTCAAGCGGCCACGGATTCGTTTTAAAGTATATTTTCTAAATATCAAGGCCAAAATGTCGTGCCTACTGTCGGATTTTCCAGAAAATTAAAACAAGGACAGAACACATTTATATACTTATCGAAAATAGTTTTTCTCGGACAAAACCTATTCTAATCCCTTCAAATCAACTCCAAAACTAATCTAATCCTACCATACACCTTCTTAGGGTGTCATGGGTTCCTAAACATCATCAAGACCAAAGTATACCAAGGAGATAATTATAGGATGACCATATATATATATATATTGCTAAAAATCATGTAAAAAATGGTATAAACAACATATGTCTTGCATGTTTGTACCAAATATGAAGAGATAAATATGAGATGATAAGGAAACATGAAAAATGAAAGAAACATGCTTACTAGTTAATATGATGAGGTGATAAGAACCAAGGTTAAACCTAAACACTCTTGGTTTTTATTGCAAAACCTTATAAAGAATGTTATCTAGATTGTTATTACTTGAATCTTGAGAAAAATTTTTGATCCCTTCTTGACTCCAATAGGTGACCGGTTTTGGTGATGAGAAACAAGAGAGAAGAAGTTTTTTTTTTTTCTAACACTTGAGAATTATTTTGAGGTGAATGAATAAGTAAACAAGTAAGACTTTGAGTATATGTATAAATGTATACAATCACAAACCATGCTCCATTTAATGACCACCCTCCCCCTTGGTCGGCCAAGGGGGGAGGAATGAGTAGATATTTGTTTTTTTTTTTTTTTTTTTTTTCTTTATAAAATGTTGTGTAATATTTGTGTAATTTGTAGGAAAATGTAAGTAAAATGTAGTTAAATGTACAAGTAAAGGTAAATGGTAGATTTTAGGTAAAAGGAATTTTTAGTAGATCAAAATAGAATGTAATGAGATAATAACAATTGTAAAAATACATTCCTTGTGAAATTTGAGTGATAAAATAATTACCGAGAAATTTTTAAGAAAAGCGTCGTAATAATTTAACTTTAACGATTTATGTACCAAATAAATTTAAAACACTAGAAAAACTCAAAATATAGTTTATATAACTAAATGTAAGTATCAAAATATGTCGGGATCATTTTTAGAAATAACAGATTAAATGTTAAAAAATAATAACTCACGCGATAACGTTTATTTAATATAAAAATTACGCGTTAAATGTGAAATGAAATGTCATGAATGAACTATCATGATGCAAATGATGTCAATGAAATGTAGACTAATCTTAGTCCATATGAAATGTACGTGATGTTATGATCATGAATTCGCCGCTAAACCTTAAAGGTTACGCGAATTTGGAACACGTAAACCTAGTTTACGATAAATGTTGAAATTGTGAGGCATAAATTGTTTCGAGAAATGACCTGAAAGTTCGGGTTGTCACATTCGCCCATCCAAAAAGGAATTCAGTCCCTGAATTCAGTTCGTGTTAGTCTATCGAATTTTTGAGTCCATGATGAATAACGAGGAAAGAAGGTATGGAGAAGTGTCGTTACGGTTATCGATGATTGAGAGCGTACAAAACATCATAGTACAGAAAATATCGGATGAATCTCTCATAAGTAACACTTTGAATTGGAACATGTGAACAATTTGCTTGCACTAAGATTTATAAATAACCGCTCCCAACATAACATGATCCCTCCAGAATTAGACATAGTTAGCTAGGCTATGTATAATTAAGGAACGATGATGTGACGTTCGGTTTAGTTGTTATAACTCTCAATGTTTACAAGGATTTAAACCGTGTCGTTAAAATGGTAGTTAAAGTAAAAGGGAGTAAAATTCTCGTAAGTAATAACAAATCGGAAAGAAAATAAGTACGATAGATGAGAATATTTTACAATGAGTGGTTTAGCAAAAGTAGTACATCTTTAAGTTATAAAGTTTCGGATACGATGAAGGACATAAACTTGGTACAACGTAGTACATAAGGAAAATTAAGACTGTTAGTTTCCAAACTTCTTCAGTCTTCCGCGTTGTTGTGACCATGACGAGCTTCTCCTCCTCCTAACATGTATGCATTCCCATGAGCACCTTCAACTTGTTGACCTTGGTTTTGAGGACATTGATTCCGATAGTGTCCTTGCTCCCCGCATCTGTAACATGTAACCATGGCCTTGCCTCTACAATTCCTGGCAAGGTGTCCCAGTTGTTGACACTTGTAGCACTTAGCAGGACAAAGACCCGTGTGATGATACTTACATCGATTACATAGTGGGTAGGTTCCAGCATAACCTCTGCCTTCTATTGGTGCAGCAACATATACCATTGCAGTTTCTTGCCCTCTTTTCTGTTGTTGATGATGGTTAGTGTTACGGTTTTGGTCGTTGTTGTTATAATCTCCTTGGTCGTTTTCCCATTTCCTTTTGTTGTTGTTGAGTTGGTTATCGTCGTTGTTGTTGTTGTTTTGGTTATTGTGGTAGTTGGTGCGGTTGTTGGGGTTGTTGTTGTTTTGGTTGGTGTTGGTGTACTTACCTTTCTTCACTACCTGGGCCATGAGCTTTTGAGTCACCCTAATAGCTTCCTCGATTGTTTGTGGATCAAACGAAGTCACATCTCCTTGAATAACCTCGGGAAGTCCCCCGATAAAAGCCTCTAGTAACTTCTCGTTATCCGAAACCATAGACGGGCATAACGCGGCCAATTCTTGAAATCTCCGAATGTAAGTGTCAATATCATACCCAATTGTTACTAGTTCATAGAATTCTGTCTCCAACTTTTTCACTTCCGTACGAGGACAAAATTTCTTAGTTACCAAACCCTTGAATTGCTCCCAAGTAAGCTTGAAAGCATTCTCCATTCCCATCGGTTGAGCATATGAGTTCCACCACGACAATGCTCCATCGAGTAGTGTACTTGTAGCAAACTTGACCTTACTATCATCCGGGCAATTACACAGCAAAAACACGGACTCCAATTTCTCGAACCATCGCACCATGGCAGTGGCTCCTTCAGTCCCTTTAAACTTGGTGGGATCTCCACTTTTGAAATCCTTGTAAGAACAGCTCTTAACTCCGGATCCTCCTGCATTTCCTGCAGCAGCAGCAGCAAGCTTTGCGGCTTCAGCAGCAGCCGCGGCCTCGGCAGCAGCAGCAGCCACTGTTTCCCTTTCGACTCTTAAAGCATCAGCTATGCTATCATTCACTAACTTTTGAATAGCCGCTTGGGTCATTTCAACTGTAGCTTTCTTCGGTGCCATATCTTCTTCAAAACAAGAGGAAATGTGAGACGTAGCAAAATCCCATGTTAAAAATATGCGCTCTAAAGAGAGGTGATAAGAAATGATAAGTTTGAGGTTATCTTTCAAAATAATCGACGGTTTCCTAAGAAATGGGTTATGAGATGTCGTAAGTGCTTCAAATGTATGATGGTTTAGTGACTTAGAGTGAATAGCGTGTAACTCGACATGTTAGTGATGAAACAAAGGAGTGAGAGTGACTTTGCCGTACTTAAAGGTTTATCTCAGTATTCGACGTTATCGGTGATGAGTCAACTGATATAAAAATTATGATAGGGAATGACAAGGAATTCTCCACATTAGAATATAAAGAAAGAATAATGGAATGGGCATTTAAAGGCATCCATGTGACAATCGATATGAAATGAAAGTAAATAACTCGAAAAATGTACGTATAAATCGCATGCAAAGTGAACATGCACTTATGATGAAATGATGAGATGCTATGATAATGTAGTTATAGTCTAGGGTCAATGATGCAACCTAGTTCTCTATAACCGAAGCTCTGATGCCAATCTGTCACACCCCCAAATTACCTGTTTTGCAGCGGAATGGAATTCCTGGGGATTGACTGTCATAGCATCACAATCACAGTTATATTGAACGACCTAAAGTGTCGTTTGAAAAGAACATCGTTTGATTTAATAAAACGATCAGAGTTTACAAAGTATAGGTCCCAAATGAAAATCATCTTGTGCGGAAATAAGTTTGTTACAATTTAAACGATGTTTTAAGTACGTAAAACCCAAGTGAGACGCATCGTCATCGCGACTCCATGATGTGTCCAAATGCATGCCATGAAGTGAATACCTTAGATACCTGAGATAAAACATGCTAAAAAGTGTCAACACAAAGGTTGAGTGAGTTCATAGAGTTTGTATAGAAATGTAAAGCCTTTCAAAAATCGTTTATGCAGCAAAGGCATTGTAAATCCACTCAGTTCCAAGTTCCGCCCATACAAAACTTGCAACCTGTGTATTCACAACCCATTGCCAAAGTGTATTATAGTTTATGTTCAAGCGCATGATGTCAAATGAATTCACAAAATAGTGCCTAACTTAATGTATCCACAGTTACTTAATATAACACATAATTCTTACGGTTTCAAATTGTTCCATGACCATTAGTTCAGTATTGTACCAAGACCATTAGTTCAATGATTCTACCAAGACCATTAGTTCACTGATTATACCAAGACCATTAGCTCAATGAATATACCAAGACCATTAGCTCAATGAATATACCAAGACCATTAGCTCAATGAATATACCAAGACCATTAGCTCAATGATTATACCAAGACCATCAGTCCAAGGATTATGATATGGAATTTCTAAGTATGGCAATACTATTACTTCGCACTACTAAACACTCAGTTCAGATAACATATAGTTTGCAAATAGTCATGAATGTAATAAAAATGATTGAGCATGTATCTCCCCCAAAGAGTTTCATAAATAATTAAAACGAGAAAAAGTGGGGCTATGACTCACTTGGACAATAATGCGATGGCAAAAGTGGATACACTGAAATGTTGCGTGAATCTCGAAAACGACCTATTATGAATGATATGATACGTAATGAGTTATGATGTAACGTTATGCATGCATTTCGTATGTTATTTATACCATTTGTGAGTTTTGAAAATAATACTTATCGTCGAAAAATACTCTTTTGACGTCTTGACCATTCTTAAATCACTTTTCAAGTATTTACGTCAAAATGTCATCCTACAATGGTTTTGTAATGATTTATAGTGAAATTTTCACTTTTCGTCGTAAAATAAAGTCGTCGGAAATTTCTTGAAAGTGACAAAAATGGCTTCGAAAAACTAGTCGTAAAATGGTGTACGTCGATCGTTAGGAAACGAACTCGACGGTTTTGGAAAGTTTGTATCAAAATCTAGAAGTTTCAGTTCAGGAATTTTCGACATAAAGGTCTCGAACATAAAGATAATAAGGGTTAAAGATGGTGATTTCGTCTAATGGTTGTGTAAAAAGTGAGTTTCGGCCAAGTTCAGACATCCATAAATAATTTATTAAAACTCCGCTATACAAACGGTTTGTCGTTTTGAAAAATATGCTCGGTGATCTTGATTTTATTAGTAGACATTTCGTTTCAAAAAGTTCCACATCATTGATAAAAACAGCCGCTAACATGGTCGTTTCAGCTAACGTAACACTTATCTCGTAAAAATAATATAGTTTTTCAGAAAATAATAGTTACGGCAATTTTATGAAAACGTGCATATCTTTGTCGTTTCAAATCCGTTTTCTACGTATAATACGTCCTTAGCTTCGTATCAAAGTATACTAATATATTTTTGATAAGTCGAAATAATTTGTAAAGCTTAAGGCTCGTTTTTGACTCGTACAAACCAAAAATAGTATGCTGAAATTTCTGAAAAATATATATTTCGTCGTCAAACTTGTAAAATCCATAACTTCTTCGTTATAACTCCGTTTTAATCCGTTCAAGCGGCCACGGATTCGTTTTAAAGTATATTTTCTAAATATCAAGGCCAAAATGTCGTGCCTACTGTCGGATTTTCCAGAAAATTAAAACAAGGACAGAACACATTTATATACTTATCGAAAATAGTTTTTCTCGGACAAAACCTATTCTAATCCCTTCAAATCAACTCCAAAACTAATCTAATCCTACCATACACCTTCTTAGGGTGTCATGGGTTCCTAAACATCATCAAGACCAAAGTATACCAAGGAGATAATTATAGGATGACCATATATATATATATATTGCTAAAAATCATGTAAAAAATGGTATAAACAACATATGTCTTGCATGTTTGTACCAAATATGAAGAGATAAATATGAGATGATAAGGAAACATGAAAAATGAAAGAAACATGCTTACTAGTTAATATGATGAGGTGATAAGAACCAAGGTTAAACCTAAACACTCTTGGTTTTTATTGCAAAACCTTATAAAGAATGTTATCTAGATTGTTATTACTTGAATCTTGAGAAAAATTTTTGATCCCTTCTTGACTCCAATAGGTGACCGGTTTTGGTGATGAGAAACAAGAGAGAAGAAGTTTTTTTTTTTTCTAACACTTGAGAATTATTTTGAGGTGAATGAATAAGTAAACAAGTAAGACTTTGAGTATATGTATAAATGTATACAATCACAAACCATGCTCCATTTAATGACCACCCTCCCCCTTGGTCGGCCAAGGGGGGAGGAATGAGTAGATATTTGTTTTTTTTTTTTTTTTTTTCTTTATAAAATGTTGTGTAATATTTGTGTAATTTGTAGGAAAATGTAAGTAAAATGTAGTTAAATGTACAAGTAAAGGTAAATGGTAGATTTTAGGTAAAAGGAATTTTTAGTAGATCAAAATAGAATGTAATGAGATAATAAAAATTGTAAAAATACATTCCTTGTGAAATTTGAGTGATAAAATAATTACCGAGAAATTTTTAAGAAAAGCGTCGTAATAATTTAACTTTAACGATTTATGTACCAAATAAATTTAAAACACTAGAAAAACTCAAAATATAGTTTATATAACTAAATGTAAGTATCAAAATATGTCGGGATCATTTTTAGAAATAACAGATTAAATGTTAAAAAATAATAACTCACGCGATAACGTTTATTTAATATAAAAACTACGCGTTAAATGTGAAATGAAATGTCATGAATGAACTATCATGATGCAAATGATGTCAATGAAATGTAGACTAATCTTAGTCCATATGAAATGTACGTGATGTTATGATCATGAATTCGCCGCTAAACCTTAAAGGTTACGCGAATTTGGAACACGTAAACCTAGTTTACGATAAATGTTGAAATTGTGAGGCATAAATTGTTTCGAGAAATGACCTGAAAGTTCGGGTTGTCACACCCACCGATCGGCCAAGGCTTCCAAAAGGAATTCTAGAACCTTCCCGACTTCTAATTTCATTCTTAGTCCTTCTAGTTAATATTTAACGACCGTTAACCAAACCTCGTTAATTATTTAACTATCGTTATGTTTTATTTAGTGATTAATAATTAATAATAATAACGTTTTATTTATATTAATTATGTACATCAATTCTCATACGTAATGTGTGCAATCCCGAAGTCTCGAGTTCGAATCCGGACATACTATTATTTAAATATCCATTAAAACCTTTCAGGAAGGTGATACTCACAACATATTTTTTTAAGCATGCATCACAATTTGTGCATTACAGTATTGTACGGTACAAACTATAATGCACAAATTGTGATGCATGCATTAAATGATGTGTTGTATGTATCAATTCCCTATGATTAACTAACTTAAGGTTGTGTGTTCAAGTTTTGTCACATATGTTAGGTAGCATTCATGCATAAATAGTTTGTTTTTTTAAAAGAAAGATTTAAGATTGATACAGTATAAAAAACGGAAATAAAAGATTTACTACATGTTTAACTTTAACCTAACAATTGATATTACAGAACAAGATGGCACCTTTTAAACCGATCATAGCCCATTATCAAGTCAATAATTCTATAACGTGTTATCACTAATTAATTTAGAATATTGTTTTAATTTATTTCATCATTCTTTAATACAGTTTAGTTATTTGTTGGGTGTGTTTGTTTAATTAAGATGTTTTAGGTATGAATCTGACTATCATATCTTACTGGTAAAAGGTGGCTAAAAAGTATAAATCTGACCGAAATAATGTTGTTTGTTTTTTTTATAATTGTCCGAATAATTTTAAGTGCTCGTTTCTGCAATTTATTAATTAAACCAACGAAATGCAATAATAAGTAACTTATGTAAATATGAAACAAGACTTTTTATCATAAATATAACATAGTTAATAAACCATCAAATATATTATATCAATACAAGTCTTCAATCTCTTATCGAGTAAGACGCATTAAGACAATCCCCTCACCTCTTATTGAGTAAGATGTTATATGTCTGACTGGATGTGACTTAAAAGAAAAAAACAAACAACAATAATGTCTGATCACCTTCAACCGCCTCTGACTCAGTAAAGTAAGAGGCTAGTAATACATTTTTTCAAAAAACAAACACACCCAAGTGTACGTACATAATATTGTTAATTTCTATTAGATCTGACTTTGATTCTAAAGCAATTTTGTTAATCTAAGTTAATAGTGAAGGTTTCAGACAATTATAAAGCTTCTAACCTCAAAGTGTCATCCTTCTTTTGCCACTTCCTAAAAGTATAACAAATCATTCTCTAATCTTCCTAATTCTTTCTCATATGTATTACACCAACATCACTTCCTTTATTTAGGTTGAATTGAAGTTAAACATGTAATCTGTTAGACTAAAATACACTGTTGGTCTCTAAACTTGTTCAAAAACATCAAGCTAAACTAAAATTTGCCTTTTTCATCGTCAGTAGTCCAAAGTATGGGATTTTGAGGCTAAACCAGTCCCTTGACCCATTTTCTGTTAGTCAACTTCTGTTATTTTCCCCATGTGCCTTGCACATGAGGGCAAAATGGTCATTTCATTATTTTGGTTAATTATTTTGGTGGTAAAACTGGTACAACCTTAGGGACTAACAGTGTATTTAATCAAAAAAGTTATACCATCACTATCACCCTCCTCCTTTTATCTCTTTTTCCGGCTTCTCTCTTTAAATTTCTGCATCTCTCTCTAAAATTAACACCATCACAATTATCAAATCTTATTCATCCATTCCACTAAAAACCATGATCTCAATCAAACAAAAATATTCATTCTTTATCTTCGTAACCACACACGTATTAAAACCCACAAAGGTTGCCCAAAAATCCTCAAAAGTCTTTATTTTATTATAACTTTAATTTTATATTTTAGTACATCTAATCTTGCTACACCACTTCAATGATTGTAATCATTATACTTTAGTACATCCCCTTGACGTCGTTGCTTATCTTCTTCTTTTTCGTGTCTTGACATATTGTATTCTTGCATCAATGCTAGTAAAGGGACATGCACAACTCAACATTACTTGCACTATGGAAAAACATGTTTTAACTCGAAAAATGATTAATATGTACAACAGTACCATGATAGTATGCGTTAACTATCTTAAAAATACCTCGTCGTACACAAGCTACAAAGTACAAAGTCTATCTACTAGTCCAAAAAACTAACCATGTTATACTCTTCTAGCCATCGTTCCTCATCTCGCGCCAATGCCCATTTTTCGACCTTCTCCATAATCATTTTCCTGCTCAACGCTTCATCTTCGACTCTTGCTATTTGTTCATCCATGCTCTTTATAAGATCGGCATAGTCCATCTCCCCTATGGTACAATAACTCTTTTTAGTCAAGTTGATGATTAGTTTATTTGACTTGAGTGTTTAATGATACTATTTTGTGTACTAATGCTGAGGTGAAACCCTTTTATATTCTAGAACTAAGAAGAATAACACATCAAAAATCTAACCACGTTTTATCGAGCTAACAACATGTTCCATCTCTGATATAGAAAGGACCTCCATATGCGATCATCTACAAATCTCCTCAAGCTCAGTCTGCTTCTTTACAAGAAGTTCTTTCATTTGCTTGATTTCAGTTGATCCAATCGTTCGATTTCAGCCTCTGCCTATAGCAATTTGACAAGCGAGTTACTACAATGCATGGTTTTTACTACCCTTTGATTAGTTATAATGTAGCTAGATACAGACCTACTCAATCATCGTGATGGCTAAGCTTCCAGGAGTGGATAGATTTGTCAAAGCTGTTGAGCTAGAAATATGTGAAAATAACTGCTGCTCGATGTAGGGTGTGTCCATTAACTCCCATAAGTTTTTTAACGAGTTCCCAAGGTTGCTTAGCTGCAAGAACATGATTCTGTGGAATCAGGATCTTAAACTTTGACTTTTCAGGTCAAACATCTTATCTTTTATATCAAATTTAACCATTGTTTTTTTACTGTATTTTGATTCTATTTTTCTCACAATAGTTTAATTATTTTTATCTGGACACGCATGTTTACTACTATTTTTATGTAAGCACTAAGAAGCTTAATCAAAATTGAGATTAAAATCAGTTCATTTGACCTCAGAAGTCAAACTGTCTGAGTAGAATTTACCTTTTCAATCCGAGACTGCTTTTCGGCTTCAAGGGATTCCACTATGGTATGAGTTTAGCTAGTATACTAAAAAGTCATACCACGCGAACAAGAGGATGAATCCGCTTTCTTTTTTTATATGTAAATTCCAGAATGTTCATCATGAGCAGGAAACATTATGGGGCTACCATCATCATTATCCACATGTTGCTACTGCTGTTGTTGTTTGCAACAAAACGAAAGGATTTGAACAGCTAATCCCATGAATAACCTGCATTAAGTCAAACATAATATAACATAAGCTCAAAGAAAGTGATATTACTTCATAAAAAAGCTGTTTTGATTCATGACTAAATCAATCATACCTATGAATTCCAACTCAGTTCATCTTCTCCTACTGTCCCTGTCTTTGTCTCTACGTCTATCTCTATCATGGTCTCGTTCCTTCTCTCTTTCAGTATGTGAATCATAACTTCTACCCTTTCTCGATCCCTACTTGATGATTTACGCTGTGGGCTTTCACTGTGATGATGGCTTCTTTGACGCTTTTTTGAAGAGTCACGTGAATCGTCTCTTTTATCCCTTCTCTCTAAAGATGTCCATGTGGTTATCAAAACATTATATACTTATTCAACAAGATTACGAAATACGAAATGCGAAACCACGAGGAAAATATAAAACTCACTCTTGTGTGATAAATCTTCACTATGATCTGTTAAGCCATACTTATACTGCAACTGTTTTTGATGTGCCGCCACTTTCTTTTCAATTTCTTCTTTCTTTAATCCTCGTTCTTCAAGGGATTCACGATACTCGATCAAAGACACCTCAATCTGTCTCAACTTTTGTCTGCACGTGTGGGACAATTAAACAGCCAAAATTATAAATGTGAAGTTGAAAAAACATAATCCATTAGTAATGATTTAAAACTTCAACAAAGTAGTAAATCTTTTCCTTCCTAATAATACCAAAACATAATCCACAATGTTTCCTGTGGTGTTGTGGTGGTCGTCGGAGATCTGAGTAAAGGAGATGGATGACTTTTTAGTTTGGATAAAATGAAGGAAAAAGGTAGATGAATGACTTTATATATGGGCAAAATAGTCATTTAACAGGAAAAACGGGATTTGGCAAAAGATAACGGGAGGTTGACTAACGGAAAATGGGTCAAGGGACTGGTTTAGCCTCAAAATCCCATGCTTTGGACTACTAACGATGAAAAAAGGCAAGTTTTGGTTCAGCGTGATATTTTTGGACAAGTTTAGGGAGCAACAGTGTATTTTAGTCAATCTTTTATTTAAGTTTATGATCTGGTTAGACGAAACAAAAACCTCCCAATCAAGAGAAACGTACACTCAGAGCATCTTTTTAATTTTAGCTTATTATCGAGAGTTTGGATTTCTGAATTGTATTTTGTGAAAGTATTTAGTCTTTGTGTAGAATCCTTGTTATTTGTATGCATGTTTTTTTTTTTTTTTTTTTTTTTTTTTTTTTTTTTTTTTTTTTTTGAACGGCGGCTTGCATTAAAACTAGCGAAAGATAGAAATGAAGATTACATAGTTGTTATACTAGCTATAGGGTTTTGTAACCAACATAACCAAGTAACTTTACATTTAGGATTTCTAGAAGAAAACCATAAATAAGATTGAAATACAATAAAAACGCAAAGAATAGCCTTCTTAGGAAGGGGATTAGAGAAGATTAGCTGATTCCGAAAACTCCAAATAGCCCACATAATAGTCCCCCTTAAGCCATCAAGAATCGGCTGAATTTTAGAAGCAACATGAACATCGGTGAGCCAATCATACCATTCCGAAATGTTAGAGCAAAAAGGAATATCTAACTCCCACCACTTAGCCAAAAGAGACCAAAGATTTTTTGCCATCTCGCAATTGAAAAAGATGTGGTTAACCATTTCGACATCAGTTTGGCACGTAGGACATAATTAAGAGTTAACCTCGATGCGTTTCCGATCTAAGTTCACCCTAGACGGAAGTTTATTAAGCTTTAATCTCCAAAGAAACACATTGACTTTGATAGGGATGTGCCGAATCCATCTAGTGGCCTCAAGACTTGAATCTAACATCTTTTCATCCACTAAAACACGAGCAGAAGCTACCAAATACCCAGCAGCAACATCAATAGACCAGGTCCAAGAATCAGTTTGATCCGTGAGAGAAACGTTCCCAATAGCTTCTTTAAGGGCCTCGAATTGATTCAATTCTGCACCTCCCCTAAGAAGACGTCTAAGAACCGAACTCCAGTCAGACAAAGGAAATCTATTGGAAATTAGACAAGTCCTTTCATTAACCAGGTTATATATTCGAGGGAATTGTAGCTTAAGAGGAGTATTTTCGCACCAATTATCTTCCCAAAACCGAGTAGAAACACCATTTCTCAGTTTACGAGAACATAGGGAGAGGAGATCAATACATTTGTCCTTAGGACGTTTAAACGAAGACAAAATTGTTCCCCATGTAGTTTTTTTAAACCGACAGTGCGTATCATTAAAGATGCCTCCATTATAACCATAAATACTCCTAATAACACGAGCCCATAAATCCGAAGGACGCGTGAGAAATCGCTAAATCCATTTGAACAAAACTACCAATACCAAGACCACCTTTCTTTTTACTCGACAAGCATTTCTCCCACTTGACCCAAGACATCTTAGTGTCATTTTGATCCGCTCCTCCAAAAAACTTGCTACGCATCGACTCAAGTTTGGAACGAATAGAAATGGGCATCAAGTGAATAGACACGAAATAAGTAGGAAGATTACCAAGCACCACCTTGATGAGTGAATGACGACCTCTAATGGAGAGAAGCCTAGCTTTCTAAGAGGAGAGTTTGGAAGTAAAAATATTAGTAACCGCATTCCAATTGACACATCGGTTCATGTTACATCCGACTGGCACACCCAAATATTTAAAAGGACACTTAAAAATTCCACAACCAATAATATGAGCCATTTGAGAAATCTCATTGTCAGACACCCACACCAAGAACACCCACACCAAGAACTTTGCTTTTGTCAATATTAACATTAAGCCCTGAAATAAGATAGAAACAACGAAGCATGCTAATAAGATTTTGAACGTTAACCCAAGACCATTCACCAAAAAATATCACATCGTTAGCATACATAAGATGAGAAATATTCATGTTATCACACCCAATAGAAGCGCCTTTAAAAGACCCAACTCTTCGGCCTTACACGTGATGGAATGTAGACCTTCCATCGCCAAGATAAAAAGAAAATGAGATAAAGGGTCTTCTTAACGGAGGCCTTTAAAAATCTCAATTCTTCGGTCGGAGAGCCATTAACAAGAATCGAGGATCAAGCCTTGTGAAGACAACCCAAAATCCATGAGCGCCAATTAATACCAAAACCCATCTTTTCCATAACCGAATCTAAAAAATCCCAACGCACAGTGTCAAAAGCTTTTTCCAAATCGACTAAAAAAAGAAGAATCTCTTTATTTTGATGCCGATACATAGCCAAAATCTCATTAAATATGAGAGGCCCATCAAGAATATACCACCCTTTGATGAAAGCCGATTGAACGGGACTAACACTGTTAATACAAATAAGCCGTAAAAACGTTTATTAATATTTTGCGATCTTCTAATGTTTTGTCGATAATAAACGTAAAATCATTTTAACGAAACAAATAAAATACGTAAATGGTTTGAGCCAATAGTTTACTAACACACTTACGTTTTCACATAAAACACTAAACAAGTAAAAGTGATTTTATGATTTACTAATACATATGTACAACAACTAGTGTTTACATATTGGGTAGATATATACATAGCTAGTATGTACTATAATGGGTAATATAAATGGGTAGAAGTTTAAGTATTTGACCCATTGACCAAATACATTGAATGTAGTTGGGTAAAACCCAAAGTCCATGACCCATACCCATGGAGCATAATCCATAACACATTGCATGACATCATGCATAAGTCATAAATAGATATTATTCATGACCCATTGATTTAACCCATGACCCATGGACTAGATGCATTGCATCTTGTAGATACATTGTATCTACTTGGATACCCATGGTCCAAAGTCTAGGACCCATGACCCATAACCCATGACCCAAAACCCATGGGCAAAAAGGAGCGTCCCATGGATCCCCAGAAATACACTGGACGAATCCCTCAAGTGAAGGATCCGTGGGATACATGGAACAGTAGCTAAATTTCTTCTATAAATAGTGAGCCGTTTCTTCATTTTGGGTGGTCACTCCCACACATACTTTCTCCAAGTATTGTAAACCTTCTAACCTCAGATCCTAAGGATCTCTCTATGTAGTTTGTGTTTTTGTTTTTGTGTGATTCTCTAGGCTCCACTTAAAGGCGAGATCACCACCTTTTGAAGTCGAGCAAGCTCAAGTCCATGAGTTGCCATGCTTCGTCATCATCAAGACTACTGAGGATCTCTTGTTGATAGTTCTTTCTTCCTTCATAAGAAGTGTTGTGTCAAAGGCATTAGTGAAGGATGCCGAAAGAGTCAAGACGAAAGCATTAGTGAAAGGTGCTTAAACGTTCGTGTCAAAGGCATTAGTGAAGGATGCCAAAGGAGTCAAAACCAAGGCATTAGTGAAAGGTGCCAAACGTCCGTGTCAAGGGCATTAGTGAAGGGTGCCTAGAAGTCAAGTCAAGTGGCATTAGTGAAAGATGCCAAGGGTGTATAATCGATGAAGTACATCGATATACACATAGAGATAGGTTGTATCCAAGGATATTGATATCCTTGATGATGTTGTAATAAGGAGTGGGTCTCCTTTGGGTTAGGTGTTGTGTCGTGTTGGGTAGTAGTTCCTCCATTGTAATGGAACTCGGTATCTAGCCTAGTACCGGATAAAGGGTAGGCGACGTTGTGATAGGTGTGGTTCTACCTTGTGGAAGAACCCGGTGTCTAGCCTAGTACCGGAAAAAGAGTAGGCGACGTTGTGAAGGCTTCTCCGCCATAAGGAGTTGGTGTCGTGTAGTGTTTACGAACTCTCGAGTAGGTGACTCAGGGAGTGGAGTAGGGCAAGGAAGGTGTCCTTGTAGCCGAACCACTATAAACACTCGTGTCGTGGTTATGTGTTTCTTACTCTTTATCTTTCCATTACACATTTACATATCTATCTACCAATGTCCAACATACATATTTAAATAGATTGACATAAGTCGATCTAAATATTTTAAAACGAAGTTTTAATCGGTAAAACTATTCAACACCCCCTTCTAGTTTTTCACAATTGGCATCAGAGCTTCGTTACCAAGTTTCTTAGAGTATTTTGTATTTTAAAAACTTGATACGATCCGTGTATATTTGAAAACTACAAAGAAGGATTTTTTTAAACAAAAGGTCACGTTTTAAAAAATCATCATATTTTGTAATGTTGGACAATGATAGAACGGTATAATATGTTCTTTGTTAAGAATTCTTCATACTTGGATTTGGGCATCCCAAGAAGGTCATGAAGAATTTCTCTCTAAATACTTCTTTCCTTAAAAATAATATTTAGCAAAGGTATGATCCTTAATAAATTACAAATATTTTTTTTTGGCATTTGTCTTTAATCATGATTAAGTCTTAGTAGTATCTTTACGCTTTCTTAATAATCACTAAAGTAGTTATCTATATTAAACTCATCATCAAGAATAGTATTCTTCGTTGATCTCTATAGACAAAACTTTGAACTATTGATAATGATATCTCGGCTATTCGAGAGCCTTGATCATTACTCCTCACAAAAGGATTATGATAAAATAAGATTTTATCATAATCTTTGAAAACTTCCCAAAGAATTATGATATATTTATAAAAAGGAAACCTCGTCAAATAGGACTAGTACAACCCGTCAAAACCCCAAACCATAAGTTGTAGAGCATAAACATCGACCCTAGGCAATTTAGAACTCCCAAACCAAAATTATCAAGGAATACTTAAGTTGACTAATTGTTGTTATGCCGGATCCCTGCGCTTGAACTAGCCGGATCCCTCGTACAAGAGATCCGTGCAATAGAAAATAGCATAAGTAAGAAATGATCACTGTGGAAGTTCCACTATCACTTTCCTCTATCAAACACTCACGAACATAAACCTTGTTACTGTTCACAGGAGCAAATTGATCATTTTCTTCAAGCTAAAAAATCTCTTGTGTAAGTATAATCTTCACTACATTGTTATTACTATTCCTTGATTCCTAGGATTACAATTTTCATCTTTAGAAGTTGAGTTCAAATGGGTTTGTCATAATTTGTTACCACATTGTTTTCTAAGATAATCTAAATCAAAGAATTAACATTGTTAATACAAATTAAACTCATTCCTTGAATTCAATGAATATGTTTTGAGCAAAATTGTGATCAAACCCTTTAAGCTACTATTCACACAATTAACACCACATTGTGGCTTTGTTGTATAGGAACAATCATGCTTAGTAACCGCCAACAAGATTATCATGATACCGCCCACTACATCCCAATGTACCATCGAAAGGAAGGCCTAAGCCCGGAGGATAGGAAAGCTTTCAAGTTGCTAGAAAAGAGGCTTTTTCATGAAGGCCGTATGGTTGAACCATCATTTCTCGCGAACACCAACATTCAACAAGTCTTTGAAGGAATTGGATTTGATTGCCTTTTGGACATTAACGAGCAAATTTTTCCGGTGTTCTTGCTTGAATTTTACAAGACAATAAGAATCGTTAGGAATGATAACGGGACCATCTCAATAGCCTTCATCATTAATGAGCATGAGTACACCCTCTCTCTTGTAGAATTTGGAAGAATACTCCGTGTCCCAGGAGTGTGCATGTATTCCAATGAATGGTCTTTGGCGGAGCTACATGACATGGTAGATCATCATGAAGTCTACTACATGAGAATCTCGGAAGCGACCACGGTAAGGGATACCGTGTTCATGGAAATAGCATCTCCATCGAGGGTCACGAGAAATTCCAAGGTGATCTATAGGGATCCATTTCAAATGGAGCTTTCAGAAATGTTCCCGTTGTACAAGAAATGGGAACTTGTGGTAAGGGAGAATGTGCTTTGCTTGGGAGGGAACAAAGATCATCCCAATGCGTGCTTGAGCTTCATGATTTGTTGCCTTGTGACCGGTACTCACTTCAACCTCGCTTATTACATGATAAAAAGGATAGCGAGTGTGAAAAGCATGGACAAGATGGTGCTCCCTTATGCAATGCTCCTAACCCGTCTAGCAAACTTCATCTTTGCTTTAGAACCTTCTCCTTATTCCTTTGATCATAGCTTTTGCAACAAAGTCATGGTGCCGCTATCCGATGGAAAGACTACAAGGATCATGGTGGATGGCAAGAGACCTCACCCACCAACGGATTCATCGGATGAGAGGGAAAGACAAAGAGAAGGAGAAGGAAGTAGCAATCCCCTTGGCAACACCGATCTCGACCCTTTAGATTACATCAATCAATTGCCGGATATTCCAAGCCCATCACAAGAGTGGCAACAAACTAAAGGGATCTTCAAGTGCTTCCCTAACTTCTTGAAGAAGAAGAAGTAGAGATGGTGGGATGAAGGTGAAAGGGATGAAGATGGAGATGAAGATGGGAGTGAAATGGATGGATATGTGGATGGAAGGTAAGGTCATAGGACCTTAATTTGTGAAAAAAATTTAAAACAATGGTCTGTAACATCTTAACAATATGTAGAGTAGGATGTAGTTCATAGGAATTTCCATGATTTGGCATTGAACATCTTAACTTAGGAACTAGTAAAATGAGATTTTACGACGACTTGATCCTATTCAAGTAGTCATTATCACTCATTTTTAATTACCTTTTAGTTCTCCCCACTTACTATGCATTAGACTTATTGTATGCATGTGTTTACTGATTGTAGAAATGACTAGGATAAGCATTTGCTAAGAGTGCAAAAATTGCACAACTTCTGAGAAGCTTCTGGTCTGCAGTAGCCGGATCCTTGGGCTATAACTAGGCAGATCCCTCAAATGAGGGAACCGTGGGATCCGGGCAAACAGATACCTGATACATATCATATTTCATCAAATTTGTCCTCTTGATCACATCACTCTATCTAAACATGATTCTTTTAGACTACTTAAGTCTTCCTTAAGCTCAGTAGGTCTCACACTCACCCGTGGCTAACTTAGGATCAAATTCAAAGTGTTTTTGATTTATCAACTCTTCAAAACTTACCATATTTCTGCTCCAATGCTCACACATTGTTCCTCAGATCTCAAAAAACTTAGCTTAATATCTCTATCAATTTTAGAAAATTGATTTTAGTCATCCTTACCTTAAAATAGGCTTAAAAGAAGTTTTTTATTTCTTTTAATTTTTCTTTAATTTTTGGAATTTTTCAAATTTCTCCTAAGTCATCATCTGATCTCTAGGATCAATTGCCATCATTTTTCATACTCAAATCCATGAGTATCATCTTTAAACATTTAGTTACACTATCAAAAAGTCCACTTTCCTACCCAATACCATCATTAAGTATCCTCACTCTTTGTGGTTGGACATTTAAGTCACCTATCACTTAAGACATCTAAGGAAAGTCAAAACCTCAAGATTTATAGGCATTAGACCTTACAAGAGCATAATCACCTCACCATATTTCTGTCTGACAGACGGATCCCTGGTTTATAACCAGATGGATCCCTATTGAGAGGGATCCGTGTCTACCAAAAAGCTTCTAATCAGCTTTTCTTTCAAAACTTAAACCATCTTTGGTAATCTAAACACTTTTAGTTACCATTTAATGATTCCCTAGAGCTGGAAAACACCATAGTTGACCTTGGTGCATGCCTAATTCTCTTAGTGGTCATGAATTTAATTCCTTAATTCAAATTCACCCTTTATAAACCAAATACTCTTGTGAGCTTAAGTCATCACTCTTAACACATTTCCAAAAATAAGTAGTTAGAGAATTCTATTGCATCCTCACCATCACTATGACTAAAGCATCTAGCAACAACTCTTCAACCAAAGGTTCATCCAAAAGGAATTGTCATATGGTCCATGACATTTCATCCACCGAATCATCACCTGTAAGAGGTCATAATGTTAGAATCCCACCTCAACAATCCCAATCAACAATTGCTAAGAGAACCGCAAGAATTAGTATTAGACCTCTTGGGTTAGAAAATAGTTCATCAAGCTCTAAACCAAACGCACCTAGTTCTAGTAAAACGCCTAAGCCTTCATTCCTAGAACATAGACTACATTCCTTCACCGAACCTCTTTCTCATCCAAATCTCTATTCATTAGAGCACTTACCACCGAGAAATTCCCACTCACCAACCTTCTCGTTAAATAGGGAACCACCTACATCACCAAATTGTCCACCATTGGAGACAATGAACCACCAAGGGCTTGATCATATAGAGGACTTTCCATTACCACCACCTTCATTCTTAGTGGAACCTCATCCTACATTGCTCAATGTACCTCCACCATCATTTGTAGAGCCTACTCAAAACATCCAATCTTCTCCGGTCCCTAAACAAGACAATAATTGCTCTAATTGTCTAATCACCCAAGGACTTGTTCAAGAAGTACTAAATGAGTTGCATTTCATGTTTAGTCATCTTCTTGAACGATTGGACCAAATCAACAAGTCTACCCATCCTTAGACTCAAGCACATTGATGCCTTTTAAGTTTTTGGTCACTTATTAGAATTAGTAGAAAATGTATTACATGGTTAAATCATTCTCTTAGTTTTAGAGATTTGTAGATCATCTCGCGTATTTTATTGAATTAATTTACATGTTTTATGCCATATTATCTTGAGTATATGTTTTGTGCAAAATTTCATATCTCACTTTGATGCTAACATCATTTGTTACATCACCATTACTGTATTTTGTTTACAGTTAGACGGATCCCTCCATTTTGTCTAGACGGATCCCTCCAAGGAGGGAACCGTGGGATCCGTGCAACAGAAGACTTGTTTTCTACTAACTTGAGTTTTATTTGCAGGAAATTTTGCATTATATACTTGTTTTCTAACCTTTGTTTTGTAGATTTTCAAATATACACATGAAGACTTTGACACCCTAAGCTAGGGGGAGTTTCGTGTCAAAGCGATACATTGCAAAATCATTTGCAATATATCTTAGGATTACGTTACATGACGTTCCTTTGCAAAGTTGCAATCATCAAAGGGAGCATTATCATCACAAAGACGAAACCATTTGCAAACATAGTTACAATGCATTAGCTTAGTAGTTTTTCTTACTTGATGCCCTCACAAAGGGATGGACTCGTCAAGGGGGAGTTAAGACGAGAACACTTCTTGTCACTTGCTCTCTACTTTTTCACAATTATCTTTTTCTTTTACATGTTTTTTCTTAAAACAAATGTGTTAGTTTCTTTTCGACGCTCTTTTTGTTTCGACAAAAAGAGGGAGAAGAGAGTAAAAACTCCAATTCAAAATTTTATGAATTTTAGTTTTTCCGTAAAATAATTTTATGTTTTGTCATCAAAAAAAGGGGAGATTGTTAATGCAAAAAATCCGTAAAAACGTTTATTTATATTTTACGATCTTCTAATGTTTTATCGATGACAAACATAAAATCATTTTAACGAAACAAATAAAATACGTAAATGGTTTGAGCCAATAGTTTACTAACACACTTACGTTTCACATAAAACACTAAACAAGTAAAAGTGATTTTATGATTTAGTAATACATATGTACAACAACTAGTGTTTACATATTGGGTAGATATATACATAACTAGTATGTATTATAATGGGTAATATAAATGGGTAGAAGTTTAAGTATTTTACCCATTGACCAAATACATTGAACGTAGTTGGGTAAAACCCAAAATCCATGACCCATACCCATGGAGCATAATCCATAACCCATTGCATGACATCATGCATAAGTCATAAATGGATATTATCCATGACCCATGGATTTAACCCATGACCCATGGACTAGATGCATTGCATCTTGTAGATACATTGTATCTAACTGGATACCCATGGTCCAAAGTCTAGGACCCATGACCCATAACCCATGACCCATGACCCAAAACCCATGGGCAAAGAGGAGCGTCCCACGGATCCCCAGAAATACACTGGACGGATCCCTCAAGTGAAGGATTCGTGGGATCCGTGGAACAATAGCTAAATTTCTTCTATAAATAGTGAGCCATTTCTTCATTTTGGGTGGTCACTCCCACACATAATTTCTCCAAGTATTGTAAACCTTCTAACCTCAGATCCTAAGGATCTCTCTATGTAGTTTGTGTTTTTGTTTTTGTGTGTTTCTCTAGGTTGCTCTTAAAGGCGAGATCATCACCTCTTAAAGTTGAGCAAGCTCAAGTCCATGAGTTGCCATTATTCGTCATCATCAAGACTACTGAGGTTCTCTTGTTGATAGTTCTTTCTTCCTCCATAAGAAGTGTTGTGTCAAAGGCATTAGTGAAGGATGCCGAAAAAGTCAAGACAAAAGCATTATTGAAAGGTGCTTAAACGTCCGTGTCAAAGGAATTAGTGAAGGATGCTAAAGGAGTCAAGACGAAGGCATTAGTGAAAGGTGCCAAACGTCCGTGTCAAGGGCATTAGTGAAGGGTGCCTAGAAGTCAAGTCAAGTGGCATTAGTGAAAGATGCCAAGGGTGTATAATCGATGAGGTGCATCGATATACACATAGAGATAGGTTGTATCCAAGGATATTGATATCCTTGATGATGTTGTAATAAGGAGTGGGTCTCCTTTGGGTTAGGTGTTGTGTAGTGTTGGGTAGTAGTTCCTCCATTGTAATGGAACTTGGTATATAGCCTAGTACCGGATAAAGGGTAGGCGACGTTGTGATAGGTGTGGTTCTACCTTGTGGAAGAACCCGGTGTCTAGCCTAGTACCGGAAAAAGAGTAGGCGACGTTGTGAAGGCTTCTCCGCCATAAGGAGTTGGTGTCGTGTAGTGTTTACGAAATCTCGAGTAGGTGACTCGGGGAGTGGAGTAGGGCAAGGAAGGTGTCCTTGTAGCCGAACCGCTATAAACACTCGTGTCATGGTTATGTGTTTCTTACTCTTTATCTTTCCATTAGACATTTACATATCTATTTACCAATGTCCAACATACACATTTAAATAGATTGACATAAGTCGATCTAAATATTTTAAAACAAAGTTTTAATCGGTAAAACTATTCAACACCCCTTCTACTTTTCCACAAACACAATCTCCAATAACTTTACTAAGCCGATTAGCTAAAAGTTTACCAATGATCTTGTATTGACACCCTATTAGAATAATAGGACAAAAATCAGAGACAAACTTGGCATTAGGAATCTTCGGAATTAAAGTAATGAAAGACGGGTTACAACCTTTAGGTATTTCGTGAGAGATGGAAAACTCTTGAACAAAACGAACCACATCCTCCTCAATGATATCCCAAAAATCAGTAAAAAAATGAAAAGTGAAGCCATCAGGTCCTGGGGCACGATCACCACCACAGTCCCAAAAAACCTTTTTAATTTAATTACGTGAGAAAGGAAGCTCCAGATAGTCACGATGGGTTTGAGAAAGTGTATTGAAGGATAGCGAGTCAATACCAGTCGGAGGACCATTATGTTTCTTAAATTGATCACGAAAGTGAGTCAAGAACTCTTTTTTAACAATATCAGGAGCATCAACCCAATCACCATCTTTCAATATACCTCTAATAGGTAGCTGCCTTCTTTTTTTCTTGAGCGTGCCGTGAAAAAAACTTGCGTTTTTGTCTCCTTCTAGAGCCCATTTGATTTTATCTTTTTGAGCATAATCTTTGGCCTCAATACGATCCATATCACCCAATATAGCAAGAGAGTCACGCCGAATCTTGAAATCCTCCTCACTAGCACAACCTTGGTCGATGTTTGAATCAATTGTAGCAAGCTTATGTAGATGATCTTTGTTTAACGCATGAGCATCAGCCTTCCAAGAAGCTATCCTCACCCAAATGACTTTTTTGAGGTTTTTGATACGGAGGGTTCGGGGTCGAGAAGACTTCCTTTTCTACGAGCAAGTTTTTCAACCCTCTAATCAGTGAACCTAATCGTTGTAGTATAGTATGGGGTAAGCCCAGGGGATTGATTCGTTCTCTAGGGGAATGAATGTTAGAAAGAGATGCATGATGAGAAGGTAAGGTTGAGGGAGATTATTTTTAGTCTTTTTTATATATTTTTTGAAAGCAAGTAAATATCTCGAGGTATAGGAGTGGGGGTGGTACTTCTACCACTTTTAACTACTTTTATAACTACTTATCTAATTAACTAATTGAACTAAGGATAGATTATGCTAATTTTAGATGTGCTTGTATGATGATTAAAGATGTGTTTACTTAGATGTTCTTACTCCCTATTTATCTCTTATTGGTCAGTTGAATTGTCACACCCTCATCTTAATTGGTGCGTTGTATTCCATTTGGTCTTTGGGTGGTGCCTAATTCCCTATTTCTATGAATTGCAACTCTTACTAGAATATCTAGGATCAGTGAGTACAATGGTATCTCCCTCGAATACTCTATTATCCTTAAGCTATAACTCACGCAATAAATACAATGAATGGCCTAAGTGCACTCTTAAGCTTTTTTGCTATTTTGGACGTTTAAGCTCGCAAAAATAAAAAAAAAAGCCAGTTTTCCTTACTCTAGCATCTACCAATTAAGACAAGAGACAACCTAACAATAATTAACAACTATGTTTTATAGATCTAAGAAAACACAAGGATAATTTAGCTACTCATGTTAAACAAGCAAGCATACACACATACTTGAACATGGGGTAGACACAATGATAATATGGATTAACAAACTTATCTTATGATGTAAAAAAGGGTATGAGACCCTTAAATATTGTCAAAGTCGGACTACAATTGAATTAGGGTTTGCTCTCCAAAGTTCTACCTCCCTTAAAACTGAAAAATCGAATTCTATATATAGATTTACAAATGCGACGGCGTCACCTTTTGCTAGTGACGCCGTCAGGTCACCGTCATTAGGGTTTTGTTTGGGTCAAGTTGTTAGGAATTAGAAATTCCATAGTGAAGAGTCGGTTACCCCAAATATAATCTAGCATAAGTTAGCTCGTAGACATATCGTTATTTACGTTATTCAGTAGTTAATTAGTTAGTTATTAGCATAGTTTAGTTTAGTGTAACACCGTGGAGGAAGGACGGGTCTTTACCCACTGTATGCCTGATCCACAGTCCGACAGGAGGACGTATTAGTATGTAACTATAAATACCCTCTACCTCCCAAGGTAGAGGGTTGGAACTTCTAAGCTAACCTTGCATTTGTTTTGTTAAACCTCTCTCTAGAATTCCCTCTCATCTCTTTCACTCTCTAACAATGGCATACTTCTTTAATCATCTCCCTAGACCACCCGAATCATCAAACAACATAAAATATACAATCCTAACAATTGGTATCAGAGCCATGGTTGTGTTGTTTCATGATGATTCATATGGTTTTTGAGCAACTTGTGATGCGGTTTGTATGGTTGTGTTATGCGGTTTATCATGATTCTTGTGATTTTGTTGATGCGACTTGTACTCTTTTTGTGGATGTTGGTTTATGCGTGTTAAACTATTTTTCAGCAGATTGATCGTGGTTGTAAGTAACTTTAAAGTGTTGTCGAATCTGCTGTTAAAGTCTTAACCTGATTATTAGCAGTTTGTTAGTGTTTCTGATGGTGATAAATGTTTCTGGGTCTGATTATGAATTCTGGTTGTTGATAGTCTGTTCTTCTGAGCGGTTTGTGAATTGATTCTTCGGTGCGGTTTGTCCTGCTGTTAAAGTGCGGTTTGTTAGACTGTCCAAATTCAATGCCTAGTATGCGGTTTGTGTTCAATTTTACTATGCGATTTGTCATAATATTCTGCTATGCGACTTGTGAAATAGAGTGCGTTTTGACGCCTTTGTTCTATGCGATTTGTCTGCCTTAAATCGATGCGGTTTGATATTTCAAAATCATGCATTTTGACCATGATAACTTAAGCGATTTGAGTGTGTATCATGATGCGGTTTGTCAAAATTAAAAGTATGCGGTTTTGTCAAGATTCAAAATGGATGCGGTTTGATATGGTAAGCGATTTTACTATCCATGATGCAGTTTAACCAAAAAACCAGATGCAATCTGAGACTTACAAAATCAGATGCGATTTGTATCTACATACTAATTCAGATGCAGTTTGACTCATTCAAAATCAGTATCAATATTCAAGATCTGTATCTAAACCCATAATAATCATACAACATAATCACAACATCAGACTCAATGAATCAAGAAGTACAACACTCAAACATCATTCATCACACAACATTCTACTACTACATCATAGAACAATGTCACTATCTTGAATCATGAATACATCAAAGATCATCAACATCAAGTCTCAACAATTATCAAGATCTCAGATTTATTCGTGGGTTAAAAACAAATTAAAGATCGCTTTCAGATCCGTATAAACCCAATGAAATCTTCACAGATCTTTTATCATCAAGTTTCATTATCAAGTGTCAAACCATCTCATATATCTAAAGTAAATCATGTCAAATCTCAACCTTGTTCCAATATGTGAATGGTTCATTCAAACACATAGATCTCTATCGATATATACACATATGGACGCATACTTCACTGATCATTTTTTGAAAATTACTTCTTGGTAATTTTCGAATCATAAAAGTAAGATGATAAACAACTTCTGTTTAAAACCTTTTATGAGATTCGACTTTTAAGTTGTATAAAAGAAAAGGAAATGGTGCTAAAACTCAAGATTAAATACCTTCAGAGATTAAGATATTTGAAGCTAAACTTCAATTGCTATTCGAAGTCAAAAGGAAAAAGATCTTAACAATTATGTTACATCTTTTTTCTTGTTCGATTTGATAATTATCTTAAGGATATTCAAGTGAAACAAATACTTTACCATAAACTTCCCTCTTCAGATCATAAGTTAGGGACGAACTTTGTGGTTCATATCGTTTACAGAATCTTCAATGAGGGTATGGATGGTACTTTGTTTCATATGTAAAGATTGTTGAGTAGATTGTACTGAGTTTGGTATGTAGTATTGATTTGTGTGTCGAGTTGATAAGTCAGAAGAGGGGGCGGAGAGTATATCGAGTGATATTAGGTTTAGGGTTGGTGAGAATAATTAGGGGTGAAGTGTGATGTGTGAGATGTTAAATATCCCCGATTTTTAGGGTTGATGGACGTGGGCCGGGCGAGTATTGTGATAGTTTTCATGGGCCAGTATCACATGTGTGATAATTTTAATTGGTGTTGGACCTTGTATTCATGGGCCGGATCCATAGAGTCCACTTGGTATAATTCACTGAGGTTATATTGGATTTATTATTTCGGACATTTAAGTTGAATGTTGGTAAACCGGGTATGTGTGAATAATGTTGTGTATCACTGAGTATAATTGAGTTGGACCTAACACAGTGTTGAGTTTGACCGAAGGAAATATTAAAACTTTTTGAACAAGGTCAAGAAAATATTGATTTGTTGGTTCGGTTAATGATCATTCTGAGATTTGAGACGAGATTTAGTTTAATGATGCGGTTTATTTTGATGATGCAGCTTGAGATTACGATTTGTGGCTTAATGAGGGTTGATGATGAGACTTGTTGTGATGAGGTATGGTACTTTGGTTTATACATTTTCACGGAGGATATGATGTCACGGCTTGAAACGAAAGTTGAACACGGTTGACTACGGGGTTTTTGTACGGTATTTCTTATTTGGACTTGAAGTGAGGTTTTCCGGGCACGTTTTCTTATTTTCGTCTTCTTTCTTTCTACCCCTCCGCGAAGATGACTTGTTTGGGCATTTATTGAGTGTGATAAAGACTTGGCTATGTAGTTACGATTGTGATTCTCTCTTGTTTAACCCACAACGTAGCTATCACTTCGGTGTCTCACGCAGTTGAGGATACGTCAAGAGGTTTTGTACATTGGGTACACCGTTTCTTCTTCACAAAGATTAGTACAAGCTTAAGTAACAAATCTGGGGAATTTTACGTCATGTTCAAGTTTGACATATCGGGCCTATTTCTCCAAGTGGTCATTGCTATAGCCATCAGATTACGTGAATGGTGTGTTTACCAAAATGTTTAATGGTTGAGATGTGATAAACAATTCTCATGATATATTCGATGCCACAAAATGTCAATGATACTTCACAGTCTAAGCAAAATCTTTCAAGAATATTCAGCATTAGTCATGATTTTTTTTTAAGATGTTTGCTTATGACAAGAACTTCTCGTGCAAATGGTCTTACAGGTTAATGATGCTTCCGAAAGTTCGAAACCATCATGGGGGAGAAACGTGTACTTTGATGTTTTACGGTCAACCTCAGGGGGAAGTAGTGTATACTACTCGACTTAGTATGGTTTGTGAAGTTGTCTACATATGGGTAAAGAATTGTTGATGATATTGTTGATGCTGGAGAATGAACCATTGATGAACCGCTGCATGTTCCTCTAAAACTGATATTCACCAAAACCAAAGTTGTTATAAAACATTCAAGCTGACATTGTTTACGGTTTTGTCTTAATTTTGTAAAATCCCGCGAAAGAATCTATTTCTCGGTTTGAGTCATAGACTTGTAAAATCTCGTGACAATGGAAACATCCTGGTAATAGTAAAGTGCATTTCTGGATCTATCTTACGGTTTATTCTTGGTCTTGTAAAATCCCGCGAAAGTAACTATTTCTCGGTTTAAAGCATAGAATTATAAAATCCCGTGATGATGGAATCATCCTGGGGAATGGAAAGTGTATTTCGAGGTCTTATCTGATGCTGGTGCTATAGTTTCTACTTCGAAGAAGGGATAAAAGGGTGTACTTCATGAATTGGATGTGTGTTTGGATATTCGTCATGGCAGTTTGGCTATTACATGGTTTTACGGGGTTATGTGCTTTTAACCATGGTCGGGATGAAAACCATTATCATAGTTCACTTAAAACGTCAAAGGAGGCTAGATTTGAGATTTTAACCAGGAGATGTGACAACGGCGTTAATTCACTATTATTTATTTGAGGTTGAAGTGAAATATCACGGGCGAGTGTACTTAGTATCTGAAGGTATCAGGGATGGTTGGATGAAGATTCTTCAAGATCCTTGTTCGAGCTTATTATCAAAAACGAAGACTTGGAAATCTAGTTATTGTTAGGTGACTTTTTCCTTTTCTTTTACCACTTGGGGGAATTGGGCTCTTACCACCACAAAATAACTATCACTTTAAGGAGTTACGTTGTAGTGCTCAGTGTCACATTGAATTGTGGATTTTCAAGAGGTGATGTACGTCTAATACTTGATGGTTGGTTGGTTGAAGAGTATAAAGTACTTAGAGATTCAAATGGGCATGAATTCTCAGCATCGCTCTTTCTTACATATGTGCAAGTTTAAGTCACGAGTTCGGGTTAGTTTACCTCAGGATCAAATTCATCATATTGGATTTTCTCCATCAGCTGTCACGACAAAGAGCCTACTGAATGATAATGGGATTGATAACAAGTTTGCCAAGAGAGACTGAAAAGAGAGAGATAATGATGTTTGAACACAACAATTCAAGCCTCGTTCTCTAAAGAAAAGAAAAGTGTACGTTTCAGTGCGCTTTATCTTCAAAAGAAGAGAAATCTTCTTATGACGTTTGAACACAACAGTTCAAGCCTCGTTCCTCAAAGAAAAGAAATGTGTACGCGTCAGTGCGCATTATCTTCGGAAGAAGAGAAATCTTCTCATTATTGACCATTCTCATCAACATGCTTCATGCTTTTTCCATGCGCTTTCAAACATCAAGTGAACCGAACTACTGTTGATTGTCTTCTTATTCCACTTGCTCAATTATCATGAAGATGGCGACATCATATGCTACCTTTGAGGGGGAGAAGTGTGAATAGAATACATTTGGATGATTTTCACTTATTCAATCAAGAATGGCAACTCCATATGCAATTCTTGAGGGGGAGAAGAAGTGTGAATTTTCTGCATGGTTGATTGATATATGAGAATAAATGGTCAAACGGCTCCAAACTCATGTAAGAACCGAGATTCTTCTTATCTGTCACACCCCCAAAATATCGCAGCGGAACGATAGTGTCATTGGGGTATGACGTCATAGCACAAAGTATGGATAAAGAAAACGACCTCTATAATGAGACGTTTTAAAGAGTTTACCATTCGATTAAATAAGTTAAAGTTTACAACACATGAGATCCCTAAAGTTTGATAATGCATAAAGGTTTACAAAACATGTCGAATGGTAATAAGTAAAAACACTAGACTCCAAAGTATGCCATGAGACCCAAAAGCTCCATGAAATGCTATCGCCTTACAACCTGAGATAAATATGCTAAAAAGTGTCAACACAAAGGTTGGTGAGTTCATAAGTTTGTGTTAAAATGATTTGAAATACTTAGAGAAATGTTCACACAGCAAAGGCATTGTAAATCCACTCAGTTCCAAGTTCCGCCCATACAAAACTTGCAACCTGTGTGTTCACAACCCATTGCCTAAAATAGAATGACAATCATGAATATGCGCATTAAGGTAGTTAAAAGTATAAATGTCACCACAAGGGTCTTCCAACATATAAATATTGGGATGTTTGTAAATTAATAGCCTTCCAACAACTTAATTTGGAGCCATTAATTCTTGTATGTTTGTAAATTAATAGCCTTCCAACAACTTAATTTGGAGCCACTAATTCTTGTATGTTTGTAAATTAATAGCCTTCCAACAACTTAATTTGGAGCCACTAATTCTTGTATGTTTGTAAATTAATAGCCTTCCAACAACTTAATTTGGAGCCACTAATTCTTGTATGTTTGTAAATTAATAGCCTTCCAACAACTTAATTTGGAGCCACTAATTCTTGTATGTTTGTTCCAAATATGCATATGAAATCAAGTATAACCCAATCAAGTATATAACGCAATCAAGTCTAAAGTATAAGTAATGTTGTTTGGCAAAAGAGTTTAAATGTTTGGATAAATAAGCATATATCTCGCCCCAAATAGTTTATAGGAATTTAAATGAGTAAAAGTGGGGTATGAACTCACCTGGTATGATTGATATGCTAATCAAAATGAAGTGCACTAAAATGAGGCTCGGAAACTATCCGCGACCTAAATGAATGTTATGACTTGAGTTATGATATGTTGTTGTGAATGCGTGATACAATGTTGTGCATGCAACTCCATATGATATCCATACCACTTGTACGTTTTGGAAATAATGTTTATCGTCAAAATATGTTTATGACATCCCGTCATATTATAAAATACTTTACAAGTATTTATGTTGAAATGATATCCCACGATAGTCATTTAATGATTTATTGTGAAAGTATAACTTTTCGTCGTAAAATAATGTCGTTGAATATTTCATGAAAGTGACTAAAATGGCCTTGAAAAGTTAGTCGTAAAATGGTGTACGTCGAGCGTTAGGAAACGAACTCAACGGTTTTGGGAAGCTTGTATCAATATCTCAAAGTTTCAGTACATGAGTTTTCGTCATAGAGGTCTCGAACATAAAGATAATAGAGGTTAAATATGGTGATTTTGTCCAAATGTGGTTTGAAAAGTGAGTTTCGGCAAAGTTTAAGCAACCGTAAATAATTTATTACAACTCCGCTATACAAACGGTTGGTCATTTTGAAAAATATGCTTGGTGATATCAATTTTATTAGAAGACATCTCGTTACAAAAAGTTCTACGTCAACGTTAAAAATAGCCTTCAATATGGTCGTTTTGTTTACCGTAACACTTGTCAACTAAAAATAATATAGTTTTTCTTAACTAATAAAGTTACGGCAATTTTATGAAAACGTGTATATTTTAGTCGTTACAAATCCGTTTTCTACGTATTATACGTCCTTAGCTTCGTATCAAAGTATACTAATATATTTTTGATAAGTCGAAATAATTTATAAAGCTTAAGACTCGTTTTTGACTCGTACAAAACAAAAACATGTTGCTGAAATTTTCAGAAAATATATATTTCGTCGTCAAACTTGAAAAATTCATAACTTCTTCGTTATAGCTCCGTTTTAATCCGTTCAAGCGGCCACTGATTCGTTTTAAAGTATATTTTCTAAATATCTAGCCCAAAAATATTTACCTACTGTCGGATTTTCCCAGAATTTAAAATATGGACAGACCCTATTTTATACGTGTCGAAATGAGTTTTTCTCGTACTAAACCTATTCCAATCCCTTCAAAACAACTCCGAAGCTATTCTAATCCTACCATACACCTTCTTAGGGTGTCATGGGTTCCTAGGCATCACCAAAACTAGTATATAACAAGGAGTAATTATAGGATGGATTATATATATTCATAACTCTTGAAAATCATTGAAAAAGTGGTACAACATCATATGACTTGCATGTTTTTTGCTCAAATATGATGAAATGAATATGAAATGAATATGTAAGATGAATAATAAACATAAGATGCTTACTAGTGATATGATGAGGTGATTAGAACAAGGATTAAACCTAAACACCCTAGGTTTTTATTTCAAAACCTAAACAAGAGTGTATACTAGATTGTGTAGAACTTGATTAGAAATTTTTTGATGAATCTCCTTCTTGTTCATATGATGGCCGGTTTTGGAGACAAAGAGAGGAGAAAAATAACTTGACTTAACTTGAATTATTGAGATGAATGGAATGTGAAATGAAGGTGAAGTATAAATCTATACTTAGTAAGAAAAAGTTACCAACATTTAATGCACTACCCCCCCTTGGTCGGCCAAGGGGGGAAGTATTTGTAAAAATACTTTTTTTTTTTTTTTTTTCTTTTATATTGTGTATGATTATTGTGTAAGTAAATTGACATAAGTAAAGGTAACCTTGTGAAATTGTATATACATTAGTGTATTTAAGGTAGAGTTAGCTAAAAATAATTTTTAATAGATCAAAGTAAAGTATAATGAGATCATAAAAATTGTAAAAATACATTTCTTGTAGAATTTGAGTGATATAATAATTATCGTGTAGTTTTTAAGAAAAGCGTCGTACTAATATAAATTTAACGATTTATATACAAAATAAATTTAAAACACTAGGTAAACTCAAAATATTGTTTTTATAAACTTAATGTAAGTATAAAAATATATCGGGATAATTTTTGGAAGTGTCGGATTAAATGTTCAAAATAATAACTTACGCGATAACGTTTATTTAATATGAAATTTACGCGTTTGATGTGAAATGCAAAACCCATGCATGACTAGTATGATGAATGTAGAGTGTGAGAAATGACCAAAAATTGAGAATTGTGACATTATCGGGTCATCTTTACATGGAGTTTCTTCTAAGAGCCGTTGGTTGACATCTTCTCACGGACTGATGAGATTAATGACAAAGTGCTTCTAGTTACTGGGCTAATTTCTTTGATGAACATCTTTCTGTTCTTGTTTGATTGGGAGGGATCTTAGTTAAGGAGATTTGCTACATATATGTTAACGGGAATGCATTTGGTGAGTTGAAGATGTTAACACTCTATTCCCCAAACGGACAATCTTGAAGAAGGTCGAGTCTACAGTCAGTTCTACATATTCTGATGCATGTTAGAAGACTAAAAGACGAGTTGCATTTGGTTATCCAAAGACTTCTTCTTATTATGGGCATTCATCGAAAATATTGTCATCTTAGGGGAGAGCACTAATTGGGGGAGAGTGAAATGTCGAATTTAATCCCTAATTAGACTTGCTCACATTCTTCGGCAAGTTGATTCTCACAGATACATCTGAGCTAATGATGTTCTTCTCAAAAGATTTCTAGTACATGGGCTAATATTGTGTTGCTGATTCTGAAGCATCAAGACCAGCAAGGGGGAAGGAGACACGTATCTAAACACGAGTAAACTTGATGAACTTAATACTTATAAGTGATTGAAGATATCCCGGGATGACTATTGTCATTACCGCAGAGAAACTCAAGGTTTGACTCATGGCGTTTAGTGTTCTGATTCCAACTATGTGGGGGAAGAGATGGAAGAGTTAGTTTAAGTACACAAGTGTGTGATGATTTCGATGTTATCTCAATCATCAGGGGAGAGAAATTGTGTACATTGGGGATGCTCAGCTATTTCACTTGAGAGTGTAATCGGTGATTCAGTGATAATCACTTATTCTGGAGATGACATCCGCAGAGATAATCAGTGATTTAGCATGCTACTTCAGTGTTATCGGTTATTCTTTCTTTGGGCATTTGGGTACTTTGGGTTCTTGAGCTTCATACACTTTCTTCAGGGGAGAGAAAATTATACTTCAGGGTTATTCTTTGGATATCGGACTTAATCTGCTACTTCGATGTTATAAGTTTCTCTGTCTTTGGGTATATGTGTATTCGGGTTCTTGAGCTTTTACCAAGAGGCTGATTGCATCAATTCAACTACTTGATGGAATTTTTCTCTTGACACCTTTTGGAATGGATTGCTTCTGACTTTAGTGGAAAAGGAATTTGAGAATATTATTCAAGTGTGGGATGATTCTTTGCTGTTCTACTTGATGATATAACCCCGAACGGAGACTTACGATGATCCTTCTTATATGGAGCAGCACGATCGATGATATGGTGTGCGTCTTTGTGCATCTGGCTAAGGCAAGCTTGAAAGAAAGCTTAGAATATACTCAATAAGAAGATTTACGGTTTGGGGGGAAGCTACCAAAGTCACACTTTCAAATGGCTCAATTTCTCTCTTCGATTCAAGAGCCTTGGAAGCTTTGGTGGTGAATGTTTAAGAGATGATGACTTCTATCTTCTACAACGAGGCTGCTCGATATCCTTATCTCGGTACTCGTATCATCATCTTCTTAAACTATATCATCTATTCTATCTGTGTATATATCTATCAAAAAGCAAAATACAAAAATATAAAACCAACAAAAACAAAATAGAAAAATATAAAATCAACAAAAACCCATAAAAATCAAAAAATTTGAAAAAGACCAAAAATATTGCTTTTATCAAGACATGTTTTCTGGTATCGATAACATCTAAGGTCTTAGAAATGTCATTCAAAAATGGCACGGGACCATAGATGAAGTTCGAGCAGAAGGTCTAAATATTTCTTTTCAAAACATGTCACAAAGGAAATGGCTTACAGTTATTTTAGACTGTACCCCGTGCTAAATCTATGGCTTGCAGTTATTTCAGAATGTAACCCGCGCTAAAGCCATGGTTTGCTATTATTTCAGATAGCAATCCGTTCTTCAAGAAAGGAAAGTGCTGCGCTAAACTAATTTTCAAATATTTCGTGCACTTATCCTAAAACAAAATGAGGAAAGTATGTTGAAGGACTGCTGTTCCTACTCAAATATTTTTCCTTCTAAAATTCTTCAAAAAAATATTTGTTTTAACTAAATGGTGGTAAATGAGTTGCTTGAAAATCAATCAGAATCAAGTTTTCATTAATTTGCAAAACCCAATCAATGACTTCAGCTTATTTAATTTTTTTGATAGAACGAGTCATTGATTGAGGGGGAGAATGTTTTTAAATTTATATCATCTATCGAGCTCATCTAAACTATCCTACGTGCTTAAATGAAAATGATAGTTGCCTATGTCGAAGGACTAGGAATTTAGGATATGATTGTTAGAATTAGATGACTATAGTTTGATAAACATGTTAATCCCATGCCTTATATGAACTGATTGATATGTTGGATTGACTTGTATTAGTCGATTGCTGTTTGGATGTTGTCGACCACCATATATCTGTTTTTATGTCCACTAACATATGCAGATAAGATGGTTCATAAGATTGTTCCCGATCCGGATCCTACAAATGAAGATGATTGGATGCCGAATGGAAAGGGTAACTATCTCTTGGGGCGACAAAGAAGAAACGAAGCTTAATTAGATCTTTCTATGGATAGTTGGCACGATAGATGCAACTTCAGAGGTCTCACTGCTTCAGTAGATGGTTTTCTTCAAGCCTTACAGCAACAACAGAAGCAGCTCAAGCACCTAACGTATCTTTGTGCAGGACAAGTAGTGGATTATACCATTTTCTTAACAATTTTAAAAAATATTGTGTCGAAAATGGTAGAAAAATATTGTTTGAAAATAAATTGGTCTAAATTTTACTAATCACCGGACTTCATTTTATCAAATCTTAAGTCACTCAATCAATGACTACGGCCATTGATTGAGGGGGAGAGTGATTTAAAATAAAATATTTTCAAACGATATTTCTTCATAAAAGTCCGTTTGTACATAATAAAGTGGTGATCTAAAGATTTAATGTTATGTCATAGTATGATTTTCTTTAAAACTCTAAGATCTTTCAAAATGAAATTTTTCTGTTCTTGTTTGATTGTGAAATTGTTTTATTTTACTTAAAGATCTTTTAAAAAACGATCATACCTGACACTAACAATCTTTAACGTCGAAAAATTGATCCTTATCAATCATTTTTCAAAATTAAATCGAGCCACGTCTTTCCCCTAAAATTTTCTAAATGATTTAAATCATTTGGGATCACAAATCTCAAATGGTTTGATATTTTTGATCAGGGGAGAGATTGTGATTTAAATCTCAAATCGGTTTTAAAGGGTGACTCTTTCAAAAGCACTCCTTCCTTCATGTGCCAAATGATTTCAAATACATAATGCACATGACTGAGGAGGAGCATTTAACCTAAAACCAGAAGAGTATTTAAACAAAGCCACCTTTTCTCCCATGTTTTCTAAACCTTATTAAATCACTTGGGATCCAAAATCTCAAAGGGTTTGATATTTTTGATCGGGGGAGAATTTGTGGTTTAATTATGAAATCTGATAAATGATGATCGATTTGATTCAAAAGTGCAGGCTGCTCTCCCATATGTGCTAAACGCTTTCGAATCTCGAAGCACATATTGAGGGGGAGTATTTCAAAAGAAAATAAACTATCGAGGTACAAAAGCTTTTATGTTTTAACATAAGTACCTTGATTGAGTTTTCTAATGGTTTCTTAATGGCAAGTGTGTTCGTGGATGTACTTCAAAAAGAACTCCTTCCTCTATGTGTTAAATGATTTCAAATAACCAACGCACATTTTGAGGGGAGAATTTACCAAGAAAATCAAATGGCTTTTTCTAAGGAAATTGTGATCAAGAATATATTTCAAAGAACTCTTGCCTCCATGTGCTAAACAATTTCAAAATCATATGCACATGTTGAGGGGGAGCATTTCTAAATGATCAAAACAATTAAGGTACAAAATGCTTTGATATTATATAACAAGTACCTTGATCGATTTTCCAAATGATTTTTCAATTGGTTTTGAGAAGGAAAGAACAATACCAAAAGACTGACCAATTTACTTTATGCATGGTGTTATAAGGATGGTTAGGCTAGGTATTCGTTCCCACGATCCAGGCAGAGCTGGAGGGATCTACCCAGGGACAATCCACTAGATAGTGTAGAGTCCTTAGGTATGATGAAAAAAGGAGAAAAATGAGAATATGGGAAGAGTGCTGACTGAGACAGAGCTAGAACTGGAATAAACCCAACAAGGTTCTAGTAATGAAGTCTCGGTAAGCACTGAAGGGGTTGAAGAATGAAAAAGAATTGAATGTGAAAAAGGGTGAAAAGAATTAGCCCTCCAATAATTCAACCTTAGGGCAGAAACTGGGTTCAATACTTATGCTACTGGTTGTTACTAAAGTAACACTGGTATTGAAGACAAGACGTCATGGACCCAGTGACGCACTGCACTAAACTTCCCAAGCTATTCAAGTTCCTCTTAAAAGGGCTTGTTTCATTCTCACGGGGAACCTACATAATCTATCGACTTTCTCTTAGAGATTGTTGATATTGAAGAAGGAGACCCTCTCCCTAGTCTCCGGCATAGGAACCAAAAGTGCACATATGAGTCTAGAGCCAAGAGATCATCCACAATATCTCATTGGGACACTAAATTAATGAAGACTTGCTGTTTCACACAATGTGGAAAGTAAGAATATATTAAGAGTCCTACGCATTATCCTTGTGATTTTGCCAGAACATCCGAGTGATATGTTAAATATTCACAATGAAGATGGAAATCCTTCTAGAGCCAACATCAAACAAGCTCTTGGTGGGTGACATGTGAGATCTTCTCGAAAGATCAAGCTTGTGACAACTGGATAGAAACGATGGGGCGATTCACTCTTGAATCAACCTTGGTCCAGGAATGGAATTGACGAATACTTTTGGAAAAACCGTTCGATGTGCAAATCTTCTTTTCTATAGCACATCGAATGTGTATTCATATTTCAAACTCAAAAAGTATCTCTGATTGAAAAAATACTTTTGGAAAAACCGTTCGATGTGCAAATTTCTTCTTTTCTCTAGCACATCGAATGTGTATTTGTGACAACCCGTACTTTCAGGTCATTCCTCGACACGATTCATGCCTCATTATTTCAACATTTATAGTAAACTTGGTTTACTTGTTTCAAATTCGCGTAACCTTGGAGGTTTAGCGGCGAATTCATGATCATGACATCACGTACATTTCATATGGACTATGATTAGTCTACATTTCATTGACATCATGTGCATCTCATTAGTACATTCACGACATTTCATTTTACCTTCAACGCGTAATTTTTATAATTAATAATCTTTATCGCGTGAGTTATTATTTTAAATATTTAATCCATTACTTTCAAAAATGATCCCGAGGTATTTTTAAACCTACATTTAGTTCATAAAAACTATATTTTAGTTTTCCTAGTGTTTCAAATTTATTTGGTACTTAAATCGTTAAAGTTTAATTATTACGTCGTTTTTCTTAAAAATGGTACGATAATTATTTTTATCACTCAAATTTCACAAGGAAAGTATTTTTACAATTTTTATTAACTCAATACAATCTATTTTGACTTACTAAAAACTTACTTGTACCAAAATTTTACCATTTACCTTTACATTCATTTAACTTACACATTCTTACTTATCAAATTATACAAAATATATATGCAAGTACATTAGTAAAAAAAAAAAAAAAATTTTGGAGAAACAACCCTCCCCTAAAACCGGCCATAGGGGAGGGTGTGTTATAAATGTGGTATGGTTTGTGTTTTTCTCATAATTTCACTCAATCCTAAAAAGTCTTACTTGATATTTATCCTCATTCACTTCTCATTTCTCAAGTGTAAAGATAAAAATTATTTCTGTCTTCCTTTTGGTTCTCTAAAACCGGCCACTCTTCAAGCTCACAAGGGATCAAAAGTTTTGCAAGATCAAGTGTTTTTACAACCTAGTTATATCCTTTATATGGTTTTGAAATAAAAACCAAGGATATTTAAGTTTAATCCTTGTTACTTTCACCTCATCACTATCACTTGTAAGCATGTTTTTATCATTTTCATGTTTCCTTTCATTTTCATATGTTTCTTTTCATTTTTGTAAATAGTATGCATGATATGTGATTTATACCATTTATTTCATGATTTATTGAGTTATATATATATTTATGGTCATCCTAGAATTATTCCCATGGTATTCTTTGGTCTTGATGGTGATTAGGAACCCATGACACCCTAAGAAGGTGTATGGTAGGATTAGATTAGTTTTGGAGTTGATTTGAAGGGATTAGAATAGGTTTTGTCCGAGAAAAACTATTTTCGATATGTATATTTTTATGTTCTGTCCTTAATTCGAATTTCTGAAAAAACCTACTGTTGGTACGAAACTTTGGCCTTGATATTTAGAAAATATACTTTAAAACGAATCCGTGGCCTTTTGAACGGATAAAAACGGACTTATAACGAAGAAGTTATGGATTTTTAAAGTTTGGCGACGAAATATATTGTTTTCTGAAAATTCAGCATGCTGATTTTGCTTTGTCCGGGTCAAAAACAAGCCTTAAGCTTCACAAATTATTTCGACTAGTCAAAAATATATTAGTTTACTTTGATACGAAGCTAAGGACGTATTATACGTAGAAAACGGATTTAAAACGACAAAGATATGCACGTTTTTATAAAGTTGCCGTAACTATTATTTTCTGAAAATCTATATTATTTTTACGATACAAGTATCACATTAGCTGTAACGACCATGTTTGCGGCAGTTTTTAACCATGATGTGAAACTTTTTGGAACGAAATGTCTCCTAGTAAAATCAAGTTCACCGGCCATATTTTTCAAAACAAAAAGCTGTTTGTCAAGCGGAGTCATAGTAAATTAATTGCGGATGTTCAAACTTGGCCGAAACTCATTTTCTGCACACAATTAGCAAAAACCACCATCTTTAGCCCTTAATATCTTTATGATCGAGACCTTTTGGACGAAAACTCCTGAACTGAAACTTTTAGATATCGATACAAACTTTCCAAAACCGTCGAGTTCGTTCTCTAACGATCGACGTACACCGTTTTACGACTACTTTTCCGGAGCCATTTTTGTTAATTTCATGATTTTTCCGACGACATTGTTTTGCGACGAAAAGTGGTAATTTCACCAAAAATCATTATAAAACCATTGTGGGATGACATTTTGACGTAAAAACATGTAAAGTGATTTTTGATTGGTCAAGACGTCAAAAGAGTATTTTTCGACGACAAGTAATATTTTCAAAAACTCGTAAATGGTATAAATAACATACGAAATGCATGCATAACATTACATTGCAACTCATTACATATCATATCATATCATTGGTACTAGGTCCCGGATAACGCATCACATTATACCTCAGTGTACTCACTCTTGTCATCTCGTCAGTTTACCAAGTGAGTTTCATAGCCCCTGCTTTTACTTGTTTTCATAACTGTTTTGGGGGAGATGCATGCTTAACTATATTTTTCACAAGTACTTTATATTCTTAAGGATAACTCCTATCACGATTACATCATTTCAAAACCGAATGTTGTACTATATAAATTGTTCATGTTTGCGTGCTATAGTTATACGTCGAATAAAGTACTATATCAGTTGACTACTGATACATTGAGTTAGGTGCTATTGCTTATGTGCTATTGCTTATGTGCTATGGATTAAGTGCTATTGTTCTACGTCGAGTTGGTACTATTGTGAATTCATTGAAATCATATGTTTGAACATAAACTATACACATTTTGGCAATGGGTTGTGAACACACAGGTTGCAAGTTTTGTATGGGCGGAACTTGGAACTGAGTGGATTTTCAATGCCTTTGCTGCATTAACGATTTTGAAAGGCTTTACATTTCAAAACAAACTCTATGAACTCACTCAACCTTTGTGTTGACACTTTTAGCATGTTTGTATCTCAGGTATCTAAGGCATTCACTTCATGGCATGCATTTGGACACATCATGGAGTCGTGGTGACGACGCGTCTCACTTGGGTTTTACATACTTTAAAACATCGTTTGAATTGTAACAAACTTATTTCTGCACAAGTTGATTTTCATTGGGGACCTACTTTGTAAACTCTGATTATTTTATTAAATCAAACGATGTATTTTCCAAACGACACTTTAGGTCGTTCAATATAACTGTGATTGTGATGCTATGACAGTCAATCCCCAGGAATTCCATTCCGCTGCAAATCAGGTAATTTGGGGGTGTGACAGATTGGCATCAGAGCTTCAGTTATAGAGAACTAGGTTGCATCATTGACCCTAGACTATAACTACATTATCATAGCATCTCATCATTTCATCACAAGTGCATGTTCACTTTGCATGCGATTTATACGTACATTTTTCGAGTTATTTACTTTCATTTCAAAACGATTGTCACATGGATGCCCTTAAATGCCCATCCCATTATCTTTTCCCCATACTCTAACGTGGAGAATTCCTTGTCATTCCCTATCACAATTTTTATACCAGCTGATTCATCATCGATAACGACGAATGCCGAGATAAACCCTTAAGTAGGGCAAAGTCACTCTCACTCCTTTGTTCACCACTAACATGTCGAGTTACACTTTATTCACACATTAAGTCTCTAAACCATCATATAGTTGAAGCACTCACAACACCTCATAACCCATCTTTTCGGAAACCGACGATCATTTTTGAAACATAACCTCAAACTTATCATCTCTTATCACATTTCTTTGAAGCGCTTATTATTAACATCGGATTTTGCTACGTCTCACATTTCCTCTTGTTTTGAAGAAGATATGGCACCGAAGAAAGCTACAGTTGAAATGACCCAAGCGGCTATTCAGAAGTTAGTGAATGATAGCATTGCTAATGCTCTAAGAGTTGAAAGGGAAACGGTGGCTGCTGCTGCTGCCGAGGCCGCGACTGCTGCTGTAGCCGCAAGGCTTGCTGCTGCTACTGGAAATGCAGGAGGATCCGGAGTTAAGAAATGTTCGTACAAAGATTTCAAAAGTGGCGAACCCACCAAGTTTAGAGGGACGGAAGGAGCTACAACAATGGTACGATGGTTTGAAAAGTTGGAATCCGTGTTTTTGCTTTGTAACTGTCCGGATGATAGTAAGGTCAAATTTGCTACGAGCACATTACTCGATGGAGCATTGTCTTGGTGGAATTCATACGCCCAACCGATTGGAATGGAGAATGCTTTCAAGCTCACGTGGAATGAATTCAAGAATCTGGTAACTAAGAAGTTTTGTCCTCGTACGGAAGTGAAAAAGTTGGAGACAGAATTCTATGAACTAATGACTATTGGGTACGATATTGACACTTACATTCGAAGGTTTCAAGAATTGGCCGTGTTATGCCCATCTATGGTTTCGGATAATGAGAAGCTACTGGAGGCTTTCATTGATGGACTTCCCGAGATTATTCAAGGCGATGTGACTTCTTCTGACCCGCAAACGATTGAGGAAGCTATTCGATTGACTCAAAAGCTCATGGCCCAGATAGTGAAGAGAGGCAAGTACACCAACACCAACCAAAACAACAACAACCCCAACAACCGCACCAACCACAACAATAACCAAAACAACAACAACAACGATAACCAAACCAACAACAACAAAAGAAAGTGGGAAGACGACCAAGGAGGTTATAACAACAACAACCAAAACCGTAACACTAACCATCATCAACAACAGAATAGAAGACAAGAAGTCGCCAGGGTCTATGTTGCTGCACCAACAAGGGGAAGAGCTTATGCAGGAAACTTACCGCGATGCCACCAATGCACGCTACATCATAATGGTCCATGTGGTATATGTTTTAGCTGTCACAAAGTAGGACACCTTGCTAAGGACTGTAAGGGTAAGACCATAGTTACGTGCTTCGGATGTGGGGAACAAGGACACTATCGGAACCAATGTCCTCAAAACCAAGGTCAACAAGTCGAAGGTGCTCATGGGAAGGTATATATGTTAGAAGGAGGAGGAGGAGCTCGTCAAGGTATCAACGACGCGGAAGACTGAAGAAGTTCGGAGACTAACAGTCTTATTTCTCCTTATGTACTATGTCGTACTAAGTTTATGTTTTCCATCGTATCCGAATCTTTATAACTTAACGATGTACTACTTTTGCTAAACTACTCGTTGTAAAATATTCTCATCTATCGTACTTTATTTTCTTTCCGATTTGTTATCATTTACGAGGATTTTAATTCTTTTTACTTTAACTATCATTTTAACAACACTTCTCCATGCCTTCTCTCCTCGATGTTCATCACAATTTTAACATCAGTTGACTTAACACCAAGCAACATATGAGTAGATTAGTCCAAGCATTGCATAGTTACTCCTAAATTATACATAGCCTGATCACCTATGTCTAATTCAGGAAGAATCATGCAATGAAGGGAGTAGTAGGCTTATATGTGTAAGCAATTCCGTAATCGAGCCAAATTTTCAAAAGATTTTCTTCAAACCACTTGTTTCCAGTTTGATCCGCGTGACAGTTCTTGTTTGATGAGTTGCAAAGATCGAGCTAGAAACAAGTTGTTACCTAAACCGATTTAGCCTAATCTCATGACAGTTCTTGTTTGATGAGTTGTGAGATTAAGTAAAAATCGGTTACCACAAAGTCTTTTGAGGGTTTTGCTCGGGAATGGGAAAGTTTGCTACATCAAACCCTAAACCCGATAGACTAACAACGATTGAATTCAGGGACTGAACTCCTTTTTGGATGGGCGAATGTGACAACCCGTACTTTCAGGTCATTCCTCGACATGATTCATGCCTCATTATTTCAACATTTATAGTAAACTTGGTTTACTTGTTTCAAATTCGCGTAACCTTGGAGGTTTAGCGGCGAATTCATGATCATGACATCACGTACATTTCATATGGACTATGATTAGTCTACATTACATTGACATCATGTGCATCTCATTAGTACATTCACGACATTTCATTTTACCTTCAACGCGTAATTTTTATAATTAATAATCTTTATCGCGTGAGTTATTATTTTAAATATTTAATCCATTACTTTCAAAAATGATCCCGAGGTATTTTTAAACCTACATTTAGTTCATAAAAACTATATTTTAGTTTTCCTAGTGTTTCAAATTTATTTGGTACTTAAATCGTTAAAGTTTAATTATTACGTCGTTTTTCTTAAAAATGGTACGATAATTATTTTTATCACTCAAATTTCACAAGGAAAGTATTTTTACAATTTTTATTAACTCAATACAATCTATTTTGACTTACTGAAAACTTACTTGTACCAAAATTTTACCATTTACCTTTACATTCATTTAACTTACACATTCTTACTTATCAAATTATACAAAATATATATGCAAGTACATTAGTAAAAAAAAAAAATATATTTTGGAGAGACAACCCTCCCCTAAAACCGGCCATAGGGGAGGGTGTGTTATAAATGTGGTATGGTTTGTGTTTTTCTCATAATTTCACTCAATCCTAAAAAGTCTTACTTGATATTTATCCTCATTCACTTCTCATTTCTCAAGTGTAAAGATAAAAATTATTTCTCTCTTCCTTTTGGTTCTCTAAAACCGGCCACTCTTCAAGCTCACAAGGGATCAAAAGTTTTGCAAGATCAAGTGTTTTTACAACCTAGTTATATCCTTTATATGGTTTTGAAATAAAAACCAAGGATATTTAAGTTTAATCCTTGTTACTTTCACCTCATCACTATCACTTGTAAGCATGTTTTTATCATTTTCATGTTTCCTTTCATTTTCATATGTTTCTTTTCATTTTTGTAAATAGTATGCATGATATGTGATTTATACCATTTATTTCATGATTTATTGAGTTATATATATATTTATGGTCATCCTATAATTATTCCCATGGTATTCTTTGGTCTTGATGGTGATTAGGAACCCATGACACCCTAAGAAGGTGTATGGTAGGATTAGATTAGTTTTGGAGTTGATTTGAAGGGATTAGAATAGGTTTTGTCCGAGAAAAACTATTTTCGATATGTATATTTTTATGTTCTGTCCTTAATTCGAATTTCTGGAAAAACCTACTGTTGGTACGAAACTTTGGCCTTGATATTTAGAAAATATATTTTAAAACGAATCCGTGGCCTTTTGAACGGATAAAAACGGACTTATAACGAAGAAGTTATGGATTTTTAAAGTTTGGCGACGAAATATATTGTTTTCTGAAAATTCAGCATGCTGATTTTGCTTTGTCCGGGTCAAAAACAAGCCTTAAGCTTCACAAATTATTTCGACTAGTCAAAAATATATTAGTTTACTTTGATACGAAGCTAAGGACGTATTATACGTAGAAAACGGATTTAAAACGACAAAGATATGCACGTTTTTATAAAGTTGCCGTAACTATTATTTTCTGAAAATCTATATTATTTTTACGATACAAGTATCACATTAGCTGTAACGACCATGTTTGCGGCAGTTTTTAACCATGATGTGAAACTTTTTGGAACGAAATGTCTCCTAGTAAAATCAAGTTCACCGGCCATATTTTTCAAAACAAAAAGCTGTTTGTCAAGCGGAGTCATAGTAAATTAATTGCGGATGTTCAAACTTGGCCGAAACTCATTTTCTGCACACAATTAGCAAAAACCACCATCTTTAGCCCTTAATATCTTTATGATCGAGACCTTTTGGACGAAAACTCCTGAACTGAAACTTTTAGATATCGATACAAACTTTCCAAAACCGTCGAGTTCGTTCTCTAACGATCGACGTACACCGTTTTACGACTACTTTTCCGGAGCCATTTTTGTTAATTTCATGATTTTTCCGACGACATTGTTTTGCGACGAAAAGTGGTAATTTCACCAAAAATCATTATAAAACCATTGTGGGATGACATTTTGACGTAAAAACATGTAAAGTGATTTTTGATTGGTCAAGACGTCAAAAGAGTATTTTTCGACGACAAGTAATATTTTCAAAAACTCGTAAATGGTATAAATAACATACGAAATGCATGCATAACATTACATTGCAACTCATTACATATCATATCATATCATTGGTACTAGGTCCCGGATAACGCATCACATTATACCTCAGTGTACTCACTCTTGTCATCTCGTCAGTTTACCAAGTGAGTTTCATAGCCCCTGCTTTTACTTGTTTTCATAACTGTTTTGGGGGAGATGCATGCTTAACTATATTTTTCACAAGTACTTTATATTCTTAAGGATAACTCCTATCACGATTAGATCATTTCAAAACCGAATGTTGTACTATATAAATTGTTCATGTTTGCGTGCTATAGTTATACGTCGAATAAAGTACTATATCAGTTGACTATTGATACATTGAGTTAGGTGCTATTGCTTATGTGCTATTGCTTATGTGCTATGGATTAAGTGCTATTGTTCTACGTCGAGTTGGCACTATTGTGAATTCATTGAAATCATATGTTTGAACATAAACTATACACATTTTGGCAATGGGTTGTGAACACACAGGTTGCAAGTTTTGTATGGGCGGAACTTGGAACTGAGTGGATTTTCAATGCCTTTGCTGCATTAACGATTTTGAAAGGCTTTACATTTCAAAACAAACTTTATGAACTCACTCAACCTTTGTGTTGACACTTTTAGCATGTTTGTATCTCAGGTATCTAAGGCATTCACTTCATGGCATGCATTTGGACACATCATGGAGTCGTGGTGACGACGCGTCTCACTTGGGTTTTACATACTTTAAAACATCGTTTGAATTGTAACAAACTTATTTCTGCACAAGTTGATTTTCATTTGGGACCTACTTTGTAAACTCTGATTATTTTATTAAATCAAACGATGTATTTTCCAAACGACACTTTAGGTCGTTCAATATAACTGTGATTGTGATGCTATGACAGTCAATCCCCAGGAATTCCATTCCGCTGCAAATCAGGTAATTTGGGGGTGTGACAGTATTCTCTTTCAAATACAAAAGGTATTTTTAATTGAAAATTGATCTTTGTCATAAAACCTTCGTCGTATTGCAAAACTCTTTCTTCTAAGCAATACGCAATTGTTTTTCAAATCAATCAGTGAATCTCAATTCGCTGGTTCACTCACTTCGTGTTGTCTTCTTTGAGACGCTCCGGTTTAATAATGGCTAGAGCAGTTGCGAAACCCTGTCAAGGAGATTCTTCGGAATTATACCTGATCACAGGAAGTACTTGTACTGATCAACGGGGAACCGTGGGCCGTGTACCTCAATTCAACGAAAGTGATCAAAGACACTTTTGTGTGTTTTATTGCTAACTGTTGTTTGCATGTACATTTGGATGGTTGCAGCTGATCTGAATTGAGGAGTCAATCCAAAGCCGCATGCTCACAGCATCCACACTTAACTGAAGAACGTCATGACAAGTGCATATCTACATAACCTGTCTCTGATATTTTTATACTATGCTTCTGCTACGCTGCTGAAAATATCATGAACCAGTAAAGCTTCCGCTACTCTGATGGAAAGATGTCATGATTCAAAAGTGTGAGCATGTCGGTCAAAAAGTCACAACATCACATGAAGGCAACACTACAAAGGGTGATTCCGAGATTTACTGTGGCTGATGATCTCAAAGAAAGCTCGAAGATCATCAAAGATGTGGATCAGTTCAAATACCTCCACTTGAAGTACAAAGTAATCGGACTATGACGAGTCACTGCTTAAGAACAAAGATTGCGGAAGTGAAGAATTAAAGTCTACGAGCTCAAGACTGAAGATAACATAGAATGCTAGGATTCAAAATGTAAAACATGGGGTGACCTCCCTTAGGGAAAGATTGTTAGGAATTAGAAATTCCATAGTGAAGAGTCGGTCACCCCAAATATAATCTAGCATAAGTTAGCTCGACATATCGTTATTTACGTTATTCAGTAGTTAATTAGTTAGTTATTAGCATAGTTTAGTTTAGTGTAACACCGTGGAGGAAGAACGGGTCTTTACCCATTGTATGCCTGATCCACAGTCCGACAGGAGGACGTATTAGTATGTAACTATAAATACCCTCTACCTCCCAAGGTAGAGGGTTGGAACTTCTAAGCTAACCTTGCATTTGTTTTGTTAAACCTCTCTCTAGAATTCCCTCTCATCTCTTTCACTCTCTAACAATGGCATACTTGTTTAATCATCTCCCTAGACCACCCGAATCATCAAACAACATAAAATATACAATCCTAACACAAGTCATCGTTAGGACGGCGTCAGTTAATAAGTGTGACGCCGTCAGTCTTGATGAAGGACGTTAACTGAGATTGGTTCTTGGGCGTCTGGTGTGGAAAATGAGAGTGACGCCTTTCAGAGTTTAGGCGTGACGTCGTCAGGTTGTAGAACCAGAATTTCTTTTGAGCCGTCACTTGTATTCTGATCAAAACTTCTATATAGGGACGGTGTCGCCCTTTGGTTGGGACGCTGTCAGGTCTGCTAGAAGGCCTTTGATCTTGACTTTGCCCTTTTCTTCATGTTTTCGCTCCTTTTCGTCCAAATATGCTTCATTCCATCATTTTGCTTCAAAAATACCTAAAATGTGAAAAGGAACGATTTTAAGTAGTAACGGTTATAAAATGTGTTGATTTAGGGCTTAAATTACCCCCTAAAAACGTATGTTTTAAATCCTTATCAAATATCCTTATACTTTGAATTTGCTTGTCCTCAAGAAAATGTGCTTTTGGCCAATCAATTTATAAGTTAGGGGGCATGAAACATTGGTTTAAGATAGTCTACAACAAGTATAAGTGCCACAATAGTCATAACAAGCACAAAAATTATATACTAGCACCTCACAATTGGTTTTGGATTCTCTCATCTCTCGGGTTTATATGAAATATAATATGAATGGAAATGGAAGATAAACATTCATTACCTAGCATAGTACATAGATTACTATAGGCTTGAGAATAGATCAAACCTCCACCACTTTGGCGTAAGCACCTAGGAATAACTATCTGAGAGGTCTTTACAAGGGTTGTAACGTTAGGCTTAGGGTAGGGAAGTAAAGTGTTTTGTTGGATAAGGGATATTTATTGGTGGCAAGTCAAAAATCTTATGTTACAAGCATGTAAAGCGTGGCGTTGCTAAGCCAAGACTCGACTCACTAACACTAGATAACTTGAAGCAAAATATAAACATAAACTTAAAAACATAAACATAGATGTAGGATGGTAGCCCATATGTTTTTATCATTTCTTTTCATTTTTTTTCCAACAACTCTTTTTCTCTCTCTTTTTTCTATACCTTTTTACTCTACCATCCTCTATGATAACATCAAAATAAAGGGATTTATAGGAGCATCCCTACACTTGAGTTTTTATTTAACTAACACTAATTGACTCGATTTGAAAAGATTAAAACACTTGGAGTATTTAATTACGTAGACGAAGAGAATTTGAATTTATTGTTCTTTCCCGTTACTCCATAAAATATTACTTTAACCCATGAGTCCCAATCATCCCAAAACTGTATACAAATGATATGACTCAACTTAGCAACCATGCAAGTAACTAGATAATTGAACTAAGGGTTTAGTAATGATAACAATAATGCACTGCAGATGAGTGCATACAAGGTAGGCTAAGGCAATTTGGGTGTAGCATTTGGGGGTGGATTGTAAACAATGCTCTTCATTGATATTCTGGAAAACCAAAACATCATGAGAACCGCGAAAAAGATAGGCTCTAAGGGGTTAACTAGGGGTATCGTGTACTAAAGATGAGTACATCGCAAGGGTGTGGGGAAAATTACTCAACCGATGTGGAAGAGGTAATTGTATTACAGATTTAAAACAAGGGTTATCCTAATGCCTCTTATCATTTAGTTAATCCTAACTACACGAATGTAGTCTCACTAGCAATCTTGGAATGCATCACAAAACAAGTTCTAGAATCTATTATACTACCAGTACACTCATTAAGCATAAAGACGAATGCTTTTATTCCTAAAGATCTAGGGGCGAACCTCACATTTTTTGGGGTGGAATTTGAGTGGTATACGGTTTTTGTGCTAGTCATATAATTCCTATCCATGAGACGCTTTATTAAGACTAAAGTTTAACTCATAAATGTCATAAAAATTTTAAATTTGGTGCTAAAATTCCCTAACAAATATTTCTCATAGTTTATTATACAAATTACCAAGGACAAGACAAATAATCAAGTGAGTGAATAGTTTCTAAGTTCCCATTTTATTCTCCCTCCCTACAATTGAACTAAACATTGTCCCCAATGTTTCCTGAAAGTATCAAAGTTATGATAAAGGAAGGTAAGTTAAAAGAGAAATAAACTAGTACTCCCATGATTAGCTTGGTAGGATATGTATGAAGTTGTGGTTAAATCCCCCTCCAAGAGGAATGAATAAGTACTAAGTGTTTCTTCCATCATGTGTTTCTTCTTCTTTTCCAATATAACCTGCACACTTATAAGAAAACAAACGAAACCTTTGCGTAAAATCGGTGGTAAAACTATATATGACACACAATTAAACTAGAAAGTGAGTAAGATATAATGCTTGCGGAATAGATGTTTACAGTTTTTCTGGAAAATTAAGAATTGGGAATTTCCAAAAATGACAAATTACACAGAAAATGAAACTGACATTCTATTTCCACATTGCCTGACGTTTTCAGGTGTTAATCCTGATGCCGTCAGGTTGTCCTGACAAAAAGTGGTCTGACACGTTTTTCTGAAGAAATTCTGGAAAAATTACCTCATTAAAACCTGGAAAAACTTCTGCAAAACATCCATTATAACTCGATACAAGAATTTGACTCTAACAAACACACAAATATATACAATTTCAATTATTGTTAATCTCATGTTCATGTTCTTATAAACATATGTGATCTTCCCTACACTCATCTTTTTATAAAATACCTTTATATGCAATTAAGACGAGGTTAAAAGCAAAATAAAACATTTTCACAAAGTCTAACATGAGAATAAACAACAATGAAATAGATATATAAACATACAAACATAATTTAAAAACAAAACAAGCAAACAATTAAGCATGGGTTGCCTCCCACGAAGCGTTTTTCTTTATTTATGATTCTTGTAGCTAGACTCGAAGTCGTGCCTTACGTGACTTCCTTACCGTCATCTTCTTCATCATGACGATCTCTATTGGGGTTTTCCATAGCATAGTTATGCCCTTTTGTGCATCTTGCTAAGAAATCATCTTGCCCTCATTTGGTTCTATATTCCGGCCCAAATTTCACACATTCTTTATAGAATCCAAATATCTTACTCATCACATAATCTACTCCTCTCCTTCTATCCTCCACATTCCTATAGTAGACCGATAGCTTAAGTTCCTTCTCATTATGGGATAGTGATGAGAATTGCTCAATCTTAAATGGCATTTGGTAGGCGATTTCATCGGTCTCATCCTTAAATCTAACTATCCATAACGATGGATCATAAGTAATCCTGGAGCTATTTATGAATGGCTTTCCTAGAACTACATGGGACAAGCTAGGATTTATAGTCGTACTAATATCTTCCACAATCACGAAATCCGTTAGGTATGTGAAGCTTCCTACATAGATGGGCAATCCCTTAATTCTACCAAGGAAATTACATCTTACTCTAGGATCATGGGGTCTTGCCTATTTGGGATAGGTTTTTCATCACCCAATTATAGTACGTGCTAGGCATGATGTTTATTAGGGACTTGTGATCAATGTAGGCCTTTGCCATAAAAAGATGTCCTATGCAACATGGTATGTTGAGGTTTCTAAGATTTCCAAAGGTGATGTGTGGGTATCTTATAGTATAAAAGGGACGACGGTCACGCACTAGGTGTGGGTGGTATGAAAGTTCCTCATCCGTAGGAAACTTGTTTAAGTTTTCATCACCTACTTCGTCTAATTCATTGGTTGTTTCATCCTTAAGAGTCTCACTAACCTCAAGCACCGTCTCATGGTTTGCTTCATTGTTATTCCTATTTGGTCTTACTAGGGTAATGGCATTGACAAAGTAAACGTGCTTTGATGAAGACAGGTCCTTAGTCTCATTGCATAATTGCGAGTGAGTGAAGTACTTGCTCGGGTCCTTAATCTTTACAAAGGAAGCTTTTTCGAAGGAGTTAGTCGAGATAGCATTAACATTTTCAGTTGTCGTCCTATCATGATTGGTAATGGCTTTCAAGAGGTTATCTATCTTCCTATCCATCTCGACTTGTTGTTGGTTAAAGCGGTCCAAAAGCTTGGCTATTTGGGCTTCTTGGGATGTCACGAGGTTTTGCATTATCCCTTCTAAGTTGTGTTGACTAGGGGCACGAGGGCTTGAATTGTGTTGTTGGGGCCATGGGAAGTCGTTAGAGGTAAATTTTTTGGTTTAACTCTAATTATAGTCGGGTTTGCCCCTCCATGCCTCTCAGGCTTTGTTGTAAGTCCTAGGTCTGGGTGTTGTGGGGAATCTTCCTCCCATTCCATTGGTACGCGAGGATGCATAGTCCACGGAAGCTTGTTCGGGGAGTCTCGTGCAATTACGAGTGTCATGAGGACCACTATATAACTCACACAAGGAAGAGACTTTGTTCACTTGGCGTGAAGGCTTAGAAGTTTTGTAGGAACTCATTAGGAATTTAACTTGATCTTGAAGTTTGAGCATCCTACGATTGGAAGGTTGTGAGTCAATGGGAGGCAAGGAGATTGCGTTTATGGTTTTAGGCAACTCACGGGGGTCATTCCAACATTCATTGTCATAGAGGGAAAGGTTCTCTATTGTACCCCACTACTCTTCCGCGGTAAGTTCACTAAGCTTACCACCAGCCGCTTGGTCGATGGTTTTCCTAGTGGAGAGATTGACATGATCGTAAAAGATTTGGACTTGAAGCCAAAGATCAATGCCGTGACAAGGGACTTTATGGAGTAAGTCCTTGAATTGAGTCCACGCCTCGTAAAGAGTTTCGGCTTGACGTTGTTGGAACATCAAGATGTCATTACTTAGCTTGGTAGTTCTCCTCGGTGGGAAAAATTGGGCAATGAAATGAGTGGTGAGATCATCCGAACTTGAGATGGATCCTACGGGAAGTCGCTTAAGCCAATTACTAGCTTATTTCCGTAGAGAGAATTGGAAGAGACGCAAGCGTGTGGTCTCCCGTGTGGTAGCATCAAGGTCAATGGAGTTAAAATTTTTTAGGAAATCCTTGAGATGCTGATTAGGATCTTCAGAACAAAGTCCATGGAATGCACATCCATTTTGCACCAACCGGATGGTGTCGGATTGCAGGGCCATAGTTTGAGCTTGAAGTGTGAGCTTAATGGTATTCATATAGCCTTGATGGCTCGGTCTAGAGTATTCACCAAGAGTACGGCCTCTTGGCGGGTCATGTGGTGATTGATTGAGTGGAAGTGGTTGATGTGGTGGTGGATCGTTGTTGGGTGGGTTATCACCTTCTATGATGAAAAGTGATGAGATTACGAACAAAAACACAAAGAAGAGGGATAGACTAAAAGAAAGCTAATGAAAAAGAGAAAAAAGCTCACTTGATAGGAATCAAGCGAGTAGACCTAAACGAGATAGAAATCTAACTAGCTATTCTATTCCCCGGCAGCGGCGCCAAAAACTTGACACGGAGGGTTCGGGGTCGAGAAGACTTCCTTTTCTACGAGTAAGTTTTTCAACCCTCTAGGCAGTGAACCCAATCGTTGTAGTGTAGTATGGGGTAAGCCTAAGGGATTGATTCATTCTCTAGGGGTATAGGAATGCTAGAAAGAGATGTATGACGAGAAGGTAAGGTAAAGGGAGATTCTTTTTAGTCTTTTTTTATATTTTTTGGAAAGCAAGTAAATATCTCGGGGTATAAGAGTGGGGGTGGTACTTCTACCAATTTAACTACTTTTACAACTACTTATCTAATTAACTAATTGAACTAAGGATAGATTTTGCTAATTGTAGATGTGCTCTTATGATGATTAAAGATGTGTTTACTTAGATGTTCTTACTCCCTAGTTATCTCTTATTGGTCAGTTGAATTGTCACATCCTCATCTTAATTGATGCGTTGTATTCCGTTTGGTCATATGGTGGTGCCTAATTCCTAAGTTCTATGAATTGCAACTCTCCTATAGACTATCCGGGATTGGTGAGTACAATGGTATCTCCCCCGAATACTCTATTATCCTTAAGCTACAACTCACGCAATAAACACAACGAACGGCCTAAGTGCACTCTTAAGCTTTTTTTGCTATTTAGGACGTTCAAGCTCGTAACAATTAAAGAAGAAGTCATTTTTCCTTACTCTAATGTCTACCAATTAAGACAAAAAACAACCTAACAATAATTAACAACTATGTTTCATAGATCTAAGCAAACATAAGGATAATTTAGCTAATCATGTTAAACAAGCAAGCATACACACATACAATTGAACATGAGGTAGACATAATGATAATATGGATTAACTGTTGGAATCACTCCTAACTTGTATTTAAAGTGTTAGTAATTAGTTTGTAATAGGTTGCTTAAACTAGGCTTTTATGTTTGTATTTATGGCAAGGCTTATGTAGAAAGCCCATGAGTCTTGGCCCAAGCCCAATAAGTAAGTGAGGGACTAGACATGTTGCCCTAGTTCCCTTCCCTATATAAACTCATGTAAAATTTCATTTGAAGGTTGGTTGTTCACTTTCACTTAATATCCTACGCATAACCTTTCACATATTCATACGTGTATATTGTGTAGTGTTCAGCCAATCTATCTTCATCTTATTTCTTACATATTGATGCTTGCGTTATATTATGGTGACCTAACAGTGGTATCAATCGCCATCTAGTTGGGTGAAACACATTTTGTTTTTGAAGTTTTTATCATACGCGTGGGTTTTGAACAAGCATAACTTTCCTAAGCTTAAAGCTTTGATTTTTACACTTGTAAACTCAAGATTCTTGTGGTTTAAGGTTTATTTAGTGTTAAAGTTTAAGTTTTTTGCATTAAGTTTCAAAGTTTACGTACGTAGAGTCGTTTTTAAGCTTGGTTCTATTCGTGTACTATTTTCTATGCGTAAGGGTGATATTTGTTTTGAATCATCAAGTTTGTGGAAAACTAGAACGGGGGGGGGGGGGGGGGGGGGTTGAATAGTTTTACCGATTAAAACTTTGTTTTAAACTATTTAGATCGACTTATGTCAATCTATTTAGATGTGTGTTGGATGTTAATAAACAAACATATAGAAATATAAATATGTAATGAAAAGATAAAGAGTAAGAAGCACAAAACCACAACACGAGTATTTATAGTGGTTCGGCTACAAGGACACCTTCCTTGCCCTACTCCACTCCCCGAGTCACCTACTCGAGAGTTCGTAATCAATACACAACACCAACTCCTTATGGTGGAGAAACCTTCACAACGTTGCCTACTCTTTTTCCGGTACTAGGATAACCACCGGGTTCTTTCACCAAGGAGAACCACACCTACCACAACGTCGCCTACCCTTTATCCGGTACTATGCTAAGTACCGAGTTCCATTACAATGGAGGAACTACTACCCAATACTATACAACAACTAAACTCAAAGGAGATCTACTCCTTACAATAACATCATCAAGGATAACAATATCCTTTGACCCAATACTAATCTACCATGTACATCGAATCACACCATATCGAATGTACACCTTAGGCACCTTTCACTAACGCCTTTGACTCGATCTTCAAGACACCCTTCACTAACGTCTTGTGTCTTGACTTCTAGGTACCCTTCACTAATGCCTCTAGTCTTGACTTCTAAGCACCCTTCACTAGTGCTTTCAATATGGACGATCGACACCCTTCACTAATTTCTTCGTCTTAACACTTGAGACATCTTTCACTAATGTCTTCAACACTACACTTCTTATAAGAAAGAAGAAAACTATCAATCAAGAGAACCTCAGTAGTCTTGATGATAACGAAGAATGGCAACTCATGGACTTGAGCTTTCTCGTCTTCAAAAGATGGTGATCTCGCCTTTAAGAGGAACCTAGAGAATCACATGAAAACTAAACTACATACATAGATCACTTGGATATGAGGTTAGAGAGTTTATAACTCTAAGAGAAAATATGTGAGAAAGGGGTAAACAACAATGAAGAAATGGCTCACTATTTATAGAGAGAAAATGTCTACTGTTCCACGGATCCCACGGATCCCTCACTTGAGGGATCCGTCCAGTGCAATACTGGGGATCCGTGAGATGCTCCTCTTTGCCCATGGGTTTTGGGTCATGGGTCATGGGTCATGGGTTATGGATCATGGTATCAAGGTAGATACAATGTATCTCCAAGATGCAATGCATCTAGTCCATGGTTCATGGAATAAAACTATGGGCCATGGATTAAAACCATGTATGACTTAAGCATGATGTCATGCAATGGGTTATGGGTCAAGCTCCATGGGTATGGGTCATGGACTTTGGGTTGAACCCAACTATATTCAATGTATTTGGTTAATGGGTCAATTACTTAAGTTTCTACCCATTTATATTACCCATTATAATATATACTAGTTATGTATATATTTGCCCAATATGTAAACACTAGTTTTTGTACATATGTTGTTGGATCGATGTACTCTAACCAAACTAACTTAAATAGCTTGTTTAAGGTTTAATAACCTCGGATAAATCCTAAGTTATTAACAGAGAAACACTGAGCAAACTCTATTAAGTATGCGTAATTTACTTAACAAAGCTAAGAAGAATAACTTTAACTTTGAACGATTTTATTAATAACTCTACCTCTACTTTTTATGCAGATCTTTAACAACTCTAATAATATAGAACTTCTCTCTAAAACTCTAATAAAATCACGTACATCTTATGCCAATCTAGGGGTCCTTTTATAGGCTTAAGGATACCCTAGTCGGTTTACAATTTGTATCCTTGTACGTCAAGTAATCTAATATAGAATATTCTAGAATTACAAGACTTTCTATAAACGAATAAAACAGTTCTTTTATCTTGCAGTACTTTGACTTCATATGCAGTACTTTGACTTTATCATTTAGCAGTACTTTGATTAATCTTCAGCACTTTAACTGTTCAGCACTTTCATATCCCAACAATCCTCCCCTAACTTGAATTCTACTTGTTTGACTTCAAGTTCCTTTGTGAAGTTATCTTTATCAGCTTCATCTTTAAGGACAGATTGTGTCTTTGTCTTTGGATTGTATCTTTGTAGTTTCTGTGCATAGTCAAAGTATCTTTAGAAATATTCTTTTACATCATCATCCAGCAATCTCCATCTTTTCAGCAACACAACAACATATGACAATTTGTACATTAATTCAGTTTAAGTTGCAAACTATTCTCATCATTTCCAGGTGTGTTAACTCCTGTGAGAGGTGAATCATTGAAAATTTAATAGATTTAGATCTCTTTACCAAAGCCATTAACTCTGGAGTAGCCAAATGTTTTGGTGTGTAAGACCATGGTATACTGATAACCATATGATTTTTAGCAAATCATCAGCTATCAACAGATTTGATTTGTCTTTACCAAAAGCTGTACCCTTCTGGACTAGTTAGTTCTTTCATCATGGTGAACTAATTACCATATAATGGTTTTTCCACAGCCTTTACCACAAGCCATTTTCTTGTGGGCTAGCCAACTCTTCACATTACTGATATGGTGAGTTGATTACCATCCAACTTATTAGCAAGTTGTCAACTAAAAACGGATTTGATATATCTTTACCAGAGCCATTTGCTCATGGATTAGTCAATCCTTTTGTAACCATGGTGGATTGATAACCTATTGATGTTATCATCTCAAAAACCATTTATTCAACCTTTGTTTCAAAATATTTGTTACTTAACAAAAGTTTTCTTCAAAAATCACTTAACTGGTTAAAAGCTGCAAGCAGTACTTTGATTAAAGTACTGTTTGATCAGCAGTACTTTGAATAAAGTACTGATTTATCAAAAATAATTTATTCAAGTAAGTCTCATACCAGTTATTCGTTATCATCAGCAATAGTAGTCCAGTTGATAAACAAATTAATGACCATACAAGCAATTTCATTGTCTTCTTCAACTTCCAATCCATGCTCTAGCATCCTCCTCATAAGATCGACTGTAAGAGGATATCTTCTATTTGCAAACATGTGAATCATTGTACCAGTTTCCAGCTCTAGAACATGAACTCTAGATTCTTCAAAGAATCTCCAGCAAACAATTTCCCAATTCTCTTGATTCTTCCAAATTTCATCACTACTCCGTTCTTCAGTTTCCCATGCAGTTGTGAGATCTCCAAGTAAAACTAAACCAATTCCTTATGATGGATGATGTTCAAAATAATCTTTCACCACATGATATAAATAGAATAGATCCACTCTATCTATGATATGCAATAAATCCCATAGCCTGTTGAACACTCTGAAGCTTTCATCTTCTCTATGAAAGATTAGATAGCTTCCATCTTTAGATTCCACAACTTCAAAAGTAGTAATCTGAGATCTGTTCATCTTCATGTCAACATCTTCTCTGGAATATTCAAAATCTACTATTCTGAGATAATTTCTTAATTCATCCCTAGTTTCAGATCTTAACTCAACTTTTTTTTTCTTTGAAAACTGTATATCTTCAACTTCAGTTTTCCTTTTTCTTTTTAAACTTTTCTTTCTTTCTGCTTCAGTCCAAGTAGCTTCATCTTTATAATCTTTGATACTTGCAACATCCTTCTTATAAGCTTCTGTCTCAGCATCATATAATCTTTTCATATCAACATGCTTCAGCTTCTGCAATCCTTTATATCCTCGACTTTTCAAATAAGCCATCATTGCATTCCTTTCTTTAGCAAGATTTGGTTTTCTAGGTAGAAAAGAAACAGGAACAGGTGACTCTAATGGTTTACTAGCTTCAGCATTCAATTCCTCTTGCAACTTCTTAGCTTCTTCTCTATTCTGAGCTTCTTCAGCTTCCTTAGCTTCTCTATCTTTAGCATTTAATTCCTATTGAATCTTTCTAGCTGCTTGTTCCTTCAAAGCATCTTGAGCAGCTCTTATATGTGCTAAAGTTGGTTTCTTCTTCTTTACTTCTACCAAAACACCTTTTCCTTTATCCTTAGGATCAATAGCAGGTTGAAAAACTCTTGATTGTTCCTCTTCTTGCACTCCTAGAATAGTAACACCTCTTGGTATAGATAAATCTTGCAAAATCTCAGCAATTGTATCATCATCACTTGCAGTGTGTATTCTTTGAGGTGTATCAGCTTCCTCTGGTATAGCAGTTGTTGAGGGACCAGCTTGTTCTTCATGTGGAATAGTTGAAGGACCCGCTTCCTCTTCAAAGTCTAATACTCTTGGTGTAACCAATTCTTGTCTGTGAGTTCCAGTGAAAGCAGTACTTTGTTGTTCAGTATCTTGATCTTCAGACCTTTCTTCTTCAGTACTTTCAATGATAACATGCTCTTCAGTACCTTGAGGTTCTTTCTCCTTAACATCATCTTCTTTCAAATTCTTTTCTTCCAAATTCCTCCTCAATTGGACAGAAGTTTGTTTGTGAACCTTTTTGCCTTTGTTTTTCTTCTTAAATAGCCTTCGGCGCTTGTTTTCTTCCTTAACCCATAAGCGATAACGTTTAATAAAAGGCGTAACAAAATTCTTTAAACTTTTATACTTGAACATCAACCTCTTAATCTGTTTTGCTTGAGGCTCAGTAGTCTTTTGCAATTTGACCAACTCCCTTGTCAAAACATAATTATCCAATGTCAAATCATAAGGGGATAAAGAATGTGAAGCATCTCCTTGAATTGGTGAATGTTCCTCTGATTGAGAATCAGGAACAGATCGTTGTGGAGATGGAGAAGGTGAACCTACAACATCTTTTTGAATTTCAATACTTGGGGAAGCAGTACCTTGAGATGCAATACCCTCTTGAGATGCAGCACTTTGAGAATCAGTACTTGCAGATGCAGTACTTGCAGGTGCAATACCTTCACTTGCTTCATCATCTTCAGCATCAGCTCTAACAGCTTGAATAACTTCCATCATAGAAGTAGTTAAAGGAGTGTCTTGACCTATGAATAAATCACTTCTTCTCGCCATAAAGGTAAAAATCTTTGCTTGTTGTACAATAACAGGTAGTAAGTCTGTAGGCTTTGGTACATCAGCAAGTTGTTTGTTCAAGAAACCTTGTATAAACCTAGGATACATTAACCATTTTGATCCATGAGTGATGTGGGAAAGCATGCCATCTAGAATAAGCCATGAAAAATTGAAAACACGATCTGTAGCCAATCCCACCATAGCAGATGCTATGTTAGATCCAAATTGCTCCATGAAGTACTTTTAGCACTAATACAATGAAGCAACACATGCACTAAAAACTTCCATTGAGGACAAAATAGTTGTTTCCTGAATGTTTGTTCTGTTAAAGACCCTTCATAACCAAGGTGCCCAAAAGTTTCCCAAATCAACTGCTTGTCAAAACGAATAGCCCCTTCTTCATCATTAAACAATAAGTCTTCTCGAATAGAGGCTTCAGTAATCTTCACAGTTCTTCCAGCAACTGTAGCCCTAATATAAAATTCATCATTCTCAATATTATCCCTTGCAGTAGCCCAAAATTCTTGAATCCAAGGTTCAATTATATCCGGCTCCACTAAAAGAGCATAACTGATTGGCGACCCAGTAAGATAATCAATTATATCATGAAAAGCCTCATTAAATTCAGTCTTGTCTAAATTCGCCACCATGTTGTGCTTTGAAACAGTAGGACGATTCGCCATAGTTGAGTATGTAAGCACAATTAAAGATATAATCGAATAATAAAGAGATGGTGAGAGAGATATGAAAAAGATATGAGAATATCAAGATGAGAGGGAAAATCGGAGAGTATCAGAGAGTAGTTATTTATAGGTGAGATTTGAAAAATCACAGCCCATAATAACAAAGTTACCGTTAGTAGTAATTACCCCTCAATATTACCGTTGGAACAGTACTTTAATAAGACAACAGTACTTTCCACGTGTGCAGTACTTTCCCAAGCAGTACTTTCCAAGCAGTACTTTCATAAAAAAAATTACTTTTCCAAATTCCTCTGTATAAGCTAAGTATACATAAATATCCTCCCCTCAAACAATGCACAGGACTATACTAATACTAAATAGACATCCCCTTAAATGTAGCTCAATAGTTAATCATGCCAATGCTCACCACCAAGTGATTAAATCTTGAAACATCAAAGCCTTTGGTGAGTAAGTCAGCTACATTATCATCCGTGTGAACCTTGACCACATTAATGAGCCTGTGCTCATAGCAATCTCTGATAAAGTGATGCCTAATCTGAATGTGCTTGGTCTTGGAATGGTAAACTGGATTTTTTACAATACAAATAGTACTCTCATTATCAATATTGATAGGAGTATTCTTGAAGTTGAAACCATAATCCAAGAGTTGATTCTGCATCCACAAAACTTGTCCTCAACAACTTGTAGCAGCCACATATTCAGCTTCAGTAGATGATGTTGCTGCAATTGTTTGCTTTGTACACTGCCATGAAACTAATCTTCTTCCAAGATATTGGCATCCCCCTGTGGTTGATCTTCTGTCATAATTATCACCTGCATAATCACTATCTGAAAAAGCCTCCAAGTGAAAAGGTGAATCCCTGGGATACCAAAACCCTAACTTAGGTTGTTGTTTCAAATAACAGAAAATTCTCTTCACTGCATTCATATGAGAAATCTTTGGTGAGACTTGATATCTTGCACATAAACAAACTGCAAACATGATATCAGGCCTAGATGCAGTAAGATACATAAGACAGCCAATCATTGATCTGTATAATTTGACTTCAACTGGGTGTCCATCTTCATCCTTGCCCAATGAGTTAATTGATTTAATAAGTGTAGTGACAGACTTCATGTCATCAAAATTGAACTTCTTAAGTATGTCAGATACATACTTGTCTTGACTTATGAAAATTCCTTCCTTTGACTGCTTAACTTGAAGTCCCAAAAAGAAATTTAACTCACCCATTGAACTCATTTGAAATTCTTTCTGCATTAGCTGCTCAAACTCTTTAACCATAGACTGTTTGGTAGCTCCAAAGATGATATCATCAACATAGACTTGAACTAACATGATATCCTTCTTGTCCCTTTTGATGAACAAAGTCTTGTCAATAGCTCCCCTCCTGTAACCATGTTGTAATAAGAATGTGGAGAGCCTCTCATACCAAGCTCTAGGTGCCTGATGAAGGCCATAAAGAGCCTTAACCACCTTGTAGACTTTGTTAGGATGTTTAGGATCTTCAAAACCAGGAGGTTGTTTTACATAAACTTCTTCTGTTATAGTGCCATAGAGAAAGGCACTCTTGACATCCATCTGGTAAACTTGAAATCCCATATATGAAGCAAATGCAAGAAATATTCGAATAGCTTCAATCCTTGCTACAGGAGCAAATACTTCATCATAATCGACTCCTTCTTCTTGTCTGTAGCCTTGAGCTACTAACCTTGCCTTGTTCTTGATGACATTACCTCTTTCATCTCTCTTGACTCTGAAAACCCATCTGGTTCCAATAACTTTCTTCCCATCTGGAAGATCACATAATACCCAAACTTCTTGAATTTTGAATTGTAGCAGTTCTTCTTGCATAGCTTCAACCCAACTTTCTTTTGTCAATGCTTGAGCAATATTCTTGGGTTCCTCTTGAGAAATAAAACAAGTAAACGGACATGTTTGATGGTCCTTATGATTCAGCCTGTTCTGTTTGTAGACAAAGCTAAGTAAAGCATTATGAGGTTTAGTAAAACTCTTAGCTTTGTGTCTTGTCATCACTCCAGAAGTAGAAGGACCAATGATTTGATCAGTAGGATGATTCTTATGAATTCTTAAGATTGGAGACTGTGGAACTCCATACGCATCATCCAAGTTAGTATAATTAGCACCTTCATTGGAATCTGAGAAAATACCTTCATCTGCAAACTCATCATCAGTTTCCTCTAATCTAGGCATGGTAGGATCATCCAAATCATCTAAAATACTGTCAACTGGTGCAGCAGTACTTTGGTCGAAAGTACTGTCCAAAGTACTGTAAGAGTATTCTGCAGTATTAGTCTTTTTCTTTGCTGCTTCATAAGCTCTTCTTTGTTCATCAGTGTAAGAATGTGCTAAAACATCTTGAAGAAGCATCTGATTAAGTTCTTCCTGAATAGATTGATCCTCAGCAGATAATGAGGATTTTGGTTCATCAGTACTCTTCTTTGGTGCATCAGTACTTTGCTTTGGAACTTCAGTACTTTGCTTTGTAGCATCAGGAACAGCATCAGGTCTAATGTGAACTCCATGAACAACATACTGTGAGTCTTCTCCATCATGTACATGTTGATTTTCTTCTCTAACAGGTACATAGTTCATAGAAGGAGTTAGAACTTCAAGATCAAACATCCAATCAGGACCTTTACCCTTATGATTGTCTTGATCTTCTAAAAACTCAACATGAAGACAATCTTGAATCTTCTTAGTGACTCTATTGTACACTCTAAATCCCTTACTGTTGGTACAATAACCCAATAAATATCCTTCTTCTGACTTGCCATCAAACTTTCCCAGATTATCAATTATGTTTAAAATAGTGAGAGGGCATCCAAAAGGCTTCATAAAACGAATGTTGGGTTTGTTGCCCATCAGCAACTCATAAGGTGTCTTCATCTGTGGTTTTGTGACTGATACTCTGTTAAGTACATAGCAAGCATTACTTACAACTTCAGCCCAGAATTGAATAGGTAGTTGTGAATCTGCAAGCATAGTTCTAGCTGCTTCAATCAAAGTCCTATTCTTCCTCTCTGCAACACCATTCTGCTGTGGTGTTCCTGCAATACTGAACTCCCTCTTGATTCATTTGTTAGCACAAAATTCATCCATAAGCTTGTTCTTGAATTCAGTTCCATTGTCACATCTAATACCTCTGACCTTGAGTCTCAATTGGTTTTCCAGTGCTATTATTAATGTCTGAATATCATCAAAAGTATCATCTTTAAATACCAAGAAAAATACCCAACTGAATCTACTGCAATCATCTGTAACAACTAAGCAGTACTTTTTCTTGTTTAAACTTGCCACCGAAACAGGTCCAAACAAATCCATATGTAACAGCTCCAAAGGTTCTCTAATTGTCCTCTCCTCAAGCTTCTTGCATGTAGCTTTGTGTTGTTTTCCCTTCTTACACGCCAAACAGGAGTGATCATTCTTGTAAGTCTTTGAAGGTAAACCTCTAACTAAATTTCCTTTGACCAGTTTGTTGATATTCTTGAAATTTACATGGCCCAATCTTCTATGCCACTGATGTGCTTCTTCAGTTGTTGCTTTTGCCACTAAACAGGTGGCTCTTCCATAAGAGTGAAGACTCTTCATGTCCAGACTATACACATCATTGGTTCTTGGTACTCTGAGAACTACCAAGTTATCATCAACAGGCTTGAATTCAGAGGAAAAGATGAGACATTCTGTGTCAGTGAATAACACAGGATGCTTTTTATCACATATTTGAGAGACTGATAATAAGTTGAACTTGATCTCCTTCACATATCTAACATTCTCAAAATCTATACGTCCTGCTTTAATGGTTCTTTTCCCAGTAATTCTTCCTCCATTGGAATCATTCCCAAATGCAACTCTTCCTCCACTAATAGATCTAAAATCAGACAGAATATCCTTGTCTCCTGTCATACTTCCAGAGCAACCACTATCTACAATCAAATGATCTTTAAGCTCCTCTTATGGGTTGCCCAGTACAAAGATTTAAAGAGTTAGTTTCTTTTAGGAACCCAAGCCATTACCGACTTGTGTTCCCCTTGTGGAGTTACAAACTCAAATTCTTTGAGTATGTAATTTCCACTGTTTTTTAAAACATGATCCAGGATTATCTTTTGATTTTTAGCATGTGGATTTTCAACAGAACTCTCTTTTGCAAATTCATTCTCTTTTTCTTGTATTATGAAAACATCTGATTCACTTTTTGTTGAAAGTACTGTTTGTCCCTCATCAGTACTTTCTCTCTTAATCCATTCAGTTTTAACACTTGGTTCCTGTGATCTAGATCCCCTATGTGAATTGTAGTACCTTCTAGGTTGATAGTAATGAGATCTCCTAGGATTCCTATTCCAAGTGATATTCGCAGTACCTTGGTTTGACTGAGCAGTACTTTGAGAAGGTACTGCTTGTGAAGGTAATGGTGGTTTAGAAAAAAGTCTTTTCTGGTGGGGGTACCTAAGATCTGATGAGAAGTTACTGTGATTGACCCTATTAGAATTACTCCAAACTGGTTTGTTCTCTCTAGGTTTCTGGTTGGCAGACCTATTCTTTGGAAATTTCCTAAGGTATTTTGAGTGATGTTCACAATCCTTGATTAAATGAGTAGGACTAAAACACACAAAACACAGTTTTTCACCCATACTCCTAAAATGACTTCTTCTATGTCTATGACCAAAGCTATTGTGCCTTCTAGGTGAATGATTAAACCTGTTTTGACCAAAATTATCCCAAAAAGGTTTAGCAGTACTGTTTTGAAAAGGTTTTCCTAAAGGTACTGCTTGTGGAGCAGTACTTTGAGAAGAAGGTACTGCTTGACTTTGAAAATTTGTTTCAACAGTTTATTTTGGGGTTTCAGACCTAGATTGACCAATAAGCTTCTTCCTAAACTCTAGACTGTCTACACCAAAATGTGAAACATCAGGTCTTTTGGGTTGATGACTACCAACTGGATGTGGAACAGCATGATAACCTCTGTCTTTCTTATACTCAGGAGGTGATTCACTAATTGAACCCTCATTACTAGATGTGTCTACATAATTAATGAGTTCATCATCACTAGTGGTTACATCCTCAAAATCACCTTCATCCTTATCACTAGATGTGTTTTCTTCTATGTTATCAAAATCCATACCAAAACCTAATCCAGTTCTAATGTATGCTCTCCTCTGTTTTTGAACATAAGTAACATGTGACAGACCAGATTCTTTCCAGGCATCAAACTTTGCTAACAAATCATCTCTCTCCTTAGTGAGTTTCTCAATTTCAGCAATTTTACAGTTTAGTTTCCATTCACTGAGTTTTAACTGGTAATCATGTTGTTCATATTTTTCAGCCCAAGCCATTTCATTATTTTCATGTGTTAATATTTTATCTTCCATTGACTCTAAGGTTATTTGATAACCTGCTACCTCAGACCTAGCCTTAATACAGTCATCTCTTTCAAACACATAATTATTTAGCAGTTTTTGATAGAAATCATGACAATTTGAGCATACCTCAGAGATAGGGGTTGAACTTGGTGAAGTAGCTACCATTGCAAGTAGAACATGATCATCTTCACACTCCAAGCTCCAGTCAAATCCTCCATACCCATCTCCAGATTCCAAAGCAGCATGATCAACTTCCTCATCAAAAATAGTGCTCCAGTCCAATTCTTCTACCGAATCTTCAACTGCTTCTTCCACTGCTACCATACAATAAGTCACTGGTTCATCATCAAACTCTTCACTCCAGTCAACTTCTGACAAATTCTCTTGAGCAACCAAAGCCTTTGTTTCAGTAATGGGGATTTCTTTTAGCTCCAGCTTTGGTTTCTCAGTCATCCTGTTTGCTTGATACTTAGCAAACCTACACTCCCATGCAAAGTGTCCAGTCTTTTGACAATTGAAACATATAATTTTGGATTTGTCAAAAGTGATTCCCTGTTTTGGTTTGAAGTCAATGCTCTTTCCTGTTTTCTTCATGTACTTCTTGATCCTTGCAGTGATCAAAGCAACTTGCCACCTAATATCAATCTCTTCTAAAGCATCCTCATCAATTTGGGAGAGATCTTCTTCATAAACGATAGGTAAAGAAGCTTGTTGTGCAAAGAAAGAGCACACAACCTCATCTGAGTGCATGGTAGTAGTCGGTGGGGCTTGTTGAGCATAGGTGGGGAGGGGGGGGGGTGTAAACCACAGTACTTTGAGTCACAATACTTTGAGGAGGAGAAGCAGTACTTTTGGTCGAAGTACTGCCCCTCTTTTCAGATGATACAAAAGCAATACTGTGAGATTTAGAACTTGTTTGACCATTCATCTCATGCTTATATACCTTTAGATGATTGTAGAGATCATCAAAGTCCATAACATCCAAGCCTGGTTGTCCTCTAACCATTGTAGCTATCACATGCCATGTATAACTCCAACATATTGAGGAGATTTTGAAACCTATCATATGCAGCATCAAGACTCTCTCTTTCACATACAGTGAAAGTTTCAAACTGTTGCTTCAGCAGATTTCTGTGCATCTTCTTAGAAGCTTCATTCCCTCCAAATCTGGTCTTGAGAGCAGCCCATAGCTGCTTAGCATCTTTAGCATCATGGAACTTGAGAAGATGACCATCTGGAATGGCAGACAAGAGAATATTGAGTGCCTTCTCTTGATTCCTTAAGGTTGCTGCTGGTAAGACTGCCTTAGGTGCTTTAGGTTATCCAGGAATGTCTACAGGTTCTGGAACTACTTCATTACCATTAACAATTACATTCCATAGAGCATGGTCTGTAATGGCAATGTACTGCCTCATCTTCATACACCATAGATCGTATTCACCCTTCTTGATGACAGGAATCCTCATTGAGGTGATGGAAGGTGGTGGAACATAATCAGTCGACATCTTTAGGTTCTGTTGTAGAAGGTTTTAGGGTTTCTTCTTAGTCAGAGTTTCCACACAAGCTCTGATACTACTTGTTGGATCGATGTACTCTAACCAAACTAACTTAAATAGCTTGTTTAAGGTTTAATAACCTCGGATAAATCCTAAGTTATTAACAGAGAAACACTGAGCAAACTCTATTAAGTATGCGGAATTTACTTAACAAAGCTAAGAAGAATAACTTTAACTTTGAATGATTTTATTAATAACTCTAACTCTGCTTTTTATGCAGATCTTTAACAACTCTAATAATATAGAACTTCTCTCTAAAACTCTAATAAAATCACGTACATCTTATGCCAATCTAGGGGTCCTTTTATAGGATCAAGGATACCCTAGTCGGTTTACAATTTGTATCCTTGTACGTCAAGTAATCTAATATAGAATATTCTAGAATTACAAGACTTTCTATAAACGAATAAAACAATTCTTTTATCTTGCAGTACTTTGACTTCATATGCAATACGTTGACTTTATCATTTAGCAGTACTTTGATTAATCTTCAGCACTTTAACTGTTCATTACTTTCATATCCCAACATATGTATTATTAAATCATAAAACCACTTATACTTATTTTAGTATTTTATGTGAAAACGTAAGTGTGTTAGAAAACTATTGGCTCAAACCATTTACGTATTTTATTTGTTTCGTTAAATTGATTTTACGTTTGTTATCGACAAAACATTAGAAGATCGTAAAATATAAATAAACGTTTTTACGGTTTATTTGTATTAACAATCTCCCCATTTTTTTTGATGAAAAAACATAAAATTATTTTAAGGAAAAACTCTAAAATTCGTAAAAGTTTGAATTTGTAGTTTTTACTTTCTTCTCCCCCTTTTGTCGAAACAAAAAGAGCTTCGAAAATAAACTAACACATTGTTTTAAGAAAAAACATGTGAAAAGAAAGAATAGAGAGCAAGTGACGGGAAGAGTTCTCGTCTTAACTCCCACTTGACGAGTTCATCCCTTTGTGAGGGCGTCAAGTAAATAAAGACTACTAAGCTAATGCATTGCAACTATGTTTGCAAATGGTTTCATCTTAGTGACGATAATGCTCCCCCTAGATAATTGCAACTTTGCAAGGGGACATTATGAAATGTAATCCTAATATTGCAAATGATCTTGCAATGTAATGCTTTGACACAAAGCTCCCCCTAGCTTTAGAGTGTCAAAGTCTTCATGTGTAAATTGAAAACCTACAAAACAAAGGTTAGAAGACAAGTATATAATGCATAATTTCCTGCAAATACGACTCAAGTTAGTAAAAAACTAGTCTTTTGTTGCACGGATCCCACGGTTTCCTCCTTGGAGGGATCCGTCTAGGCAAAACGTAGGGATCCGTCAGTCTGTAGCTAAAATACAGCAATTGGGATGTACCAAAGGGATGTTGGCATCAATAAGAGATATGTATTAGATCAATAATCATATGCTCAGAATAATATAAAAAATATCATGTAATTTCACTTAATAAACCTAGAGATATGAGGTACATGACTCTAAAAACTAAGAAAATGAATGATACATGATTTTGAGTTGCTAGACTATCTAAGTTTCGCTTGATACTAGGACACCACTAAAATCCTCTAGCTCAAGTTTGTTTAGGTTTAATCTCATCGAAACGTTCGAGGAGGTGATAAAACGTGAAACGTTGATCTTCCCGTACTTCATGTATCAAACTTTCAACATGTTGACAATGATAACAATCTTTGTCATGGCTAGGTAGTGGTGGTGGAAGAAAGGAAATTGATTGATGTGAAGGATCAAGTGAAGCGGGTTGGGGAGCCTTAAATGATGGAGGGATTGGTGGAGGCGCATTCGAAGATGGCTCGACCAAGAATGATGGTGGTGGTAGAGAGATGTCAACTTCCATGTGGTCGGGTGGTTGACTTTGATAATTTCTCATAATCCAAATGGGATTATTTGATGATGACGACAAAAAGGAAGCCGGAGCTAGTGTTGATTCAACACCTTGATTTTGTTCCATTATTCCTCCTAATAAGGAGAATGTTGCCGGTGGTTGAGGGTGATATGGCCTAGGAGGCAACTACTCTAGATTGTAGAGGTGTGGTGATGAGAGTGGAGTGGTGAATGAAAGGGCTCTAGGCACCAATGGTAAAGGTTTAGTGGAAATGGGATTGTTTGGTTTAGGAGGTATGGTGGTGTTTGGCATAGGTAGTTTTGTGGGAACTATCCTTTTAGGGATTGGTTTGATTGGTTGAGTTGGTGGGGGAGAAATTATGGCATTTGTGGATTTGACCGGAGATGATTCGGTTGAAGAAATTTCGTGTACAACACGAGCAATTTTCTTGGGAGGTCCTTTGGTGGATGAGTTACCACTTGGAGCTTTCCTCATGATGAGATGATTCAAAGAGGTTTGTAAAGGTTTCTAAGTGCTGAAAATGAGGATGAAGATGATGACTTTAGGAGTCCTAACAATGTGGTTTGTAAAACAAGGGATTTGGCAAGTGCATTCAAGACTTAAGACACTAAGATTCCTTGGAATGTGATGATTAGCATGCACAAGAGTCAACTTCAGAATTGTACTGATCTAGGAACTTAATTAAAATGAGATGGAGTGTTCAAGTTAGAAAGATGAGCTTAAAATGATTGTTTTAGCTAGAGTTGACATAATCTGTCATACGGATCCCACGGTTCCCTCCAATGAGGGATCCGTCTAGGCTAATCCTAGGGATCCGTCTCTCAGCAGCTAGGAAAAGATAACAATGATGCTTGTAAGGTCTAATGCCTATTTCTTCTTGAGTGTTTCAGTCCATCTAAGTGTCTTAAATGAAGAGGTACTTAAATAATTAAGGGTAATGAGTGATGTAGCTAATGATTGCCTTTTATGGAAGAAATTGGAACTTTTATGAGTACCAATGAGTGACCAAAGATGACACTAAAGATTTGAGAGTGTCAAATGGAGCTAAATGATCTTAGAGATCAGATAGTAACTTAGGATAATGTCTTAGAGGATATCCTAAAGGCTTTAAGATGGAAAAACTAGAATTTTGATCAATTTCGACAAATTTTGAAGTAAGGATGATTATAACCAATTTTTACAATAATTGAAAGATTTCCAAAGCTAGATGGTTTAACATGTGAGGGATCATGTGTGAGTATAAGAGCGGAAGAGTAATGCTTTTTGGTGAAACGATAGATCTACAAGCTCTTAGAGTTTGATCTAAGCAAGTTAAGTTGTGAGTATGAGATATTTACTCAATTTGATAAGAACTCAATTTGTTCTAAGGCATTATGTCTAGCTTAGTGTGAAATGATCTAAAGGCATGTTTTGAAATACAATGATTGCAATTGCATTTCTGTTTACCGGATCCCACGGTTCCCTAAGAGTAGGGATCCGTCTAGCACAACATTTGGGATTTGTCTCTCTGCTAAGCAGAACTTTTACAAAAGGCATGCAAAGATTGCACAATGCATCATATTTCAAAGTTAGAGGTTCTAACACTAATGTAGTAGAGACATCAAATGTAAGATGTTTTATTTCATGAAAGAAATTGGATTACATTGATAAAGCATGGATACTAAGGATTGACCCTATTTTGAAAGAAGGCTAAGTTCCTTGAGCGTTTTCACTAGATGGATCATCAAATGGTTGATGAGTGTTTGCCGATTCAGGAATGAAGTACATGATTTTATGATAAAGGCGCATCAAGAACATTCCATATGGGATTAATTTATTTTTGGAGCCTTGAAGATTTACAATTCACCTTGCGAAGAAGTAGGCGAGATTGTATGGTTGTTGTGTTAGCAAACAATACATTATGTGAGCACAACAAGCGGGAAGAATTTCTCGATTTCCCCTAAGACTCCAAACATTTTCACGTAGGATGAGTGCGAGAGCCTTGTAATATTCTTGGATATCCCGTGAATAGATAATGTTTGGATCGGAGTAATAGGGTCTTCACATATCATGCGAGTCAAGCCTTCCGAGGAAGGTATGTGTGAACAATATGGACTATTTTCTTCACGAAAGTTGAAGAGAGAATCAAGAGACCAATCTTCAGTGAAGGCACATTGTCCATGATTTGTAATTCGGAGGATGTGAGCAAATTGCCCAAGGTTTAAAACAAAGTTTTGGTTTTTGATCCAAAACCAAAGAGAGAGAGCGATCCTCGTTATGAACGAGTTCAACTTGACAGAAGAATTCCAATACAAACCTTGGACATATTTTCTCGTTAATTTCGAGAAGACATTCTAGTCCTATGGCTCGGAAGGAAGTATTAATACCTTCTTCGAATTATAGAGGGGTTTCGACAATACGTCCTTTGTGGAAGTGACGGGTTTCGAGATTATTGAACCCACGGACATGATTTCCAGGTGTGTTGGGCTCAAGAGAGATGTTAGGAGTGTAGACGCTAGTGAGTGAAAAATCAAACTCATATTCATACGACATAGCGAGACCTATAGGAAAGAAGAGTTAATAGGATGTGACGTATTACGGGCAAAACAATGATTACCTAACGTTTTTTCAAGATGTTTATTAACAATGATTACTTACTTAATGTTTGATATTTTAGTGAAACATTTCTTTTAGGAGTAAAACGGTTTTTATTTTGCGTGAAAACTGTTATCCAGAGGGATGGTTCTCACGGTTCCCTCCCATAAGGGATCCGGCTAGTGTATCTATAGGGATCCGTGGATCTGTAGTGACAGAAAAAGGTTTTGACGAAAAAGGATTTTTGCATCTTATATGTTTATACAAAGGTATGTATTTTAGCCAATTTTTACTATAGCATGCATTGTTGGTTTCAAAAGTGTCTCAAGATAAAAAATAACGAGAGATATAAAGCAAAAGAAATGACAAACACATTATGAGAAATTAACTAGATAAACTAGAACATTAGTAATATTTCATTTCAATGCTAAGAACGATACAAAGGATTGGGTATATAACACCAATGTAGATTAACAACACAAAGTATATGTCTCCATATGAGAACTTCATCATAGGGAACACGAGAGCTATGAGTGTTAACACTATGAGTACGAAGGCGATGTAAACCATGTTGATGACGAACCTTCTTGATTTTGGCTTGAGATAAGATGAGATGAGGAGGAAGATGAAGTTTTGAATGAGAGGTAATTTTTGAAAATGGAAGATTTGAAAAAGTGGGGATTTGGTGGAGAAGCGATCGGAAGGGATATTTATGGGGAAGGAGGAAATTTTGAGATTTTTGTTTTGTTTTATTATTAGAAAGATATGATTTTTGGATTAAATGAGATAAAACACAAATTTTTATAATCCTCGACTTAAGATGGAAAAATAACACGTATACGAGAAAAGCTTCCTAATGAAGCTACATGTAATATATGAATATGCACAAAATATAATTATATAAATACCTATGTAAGCATGCTTATTTATCGAGCTAATGTTATTTAGAGATAAGTGGAAAGTCATACCTCTAATGCACTTAGGAATGTCTTTACAAATGACACAAAAAATGTCAGTAGACAATTCCGGCTCCTTTGTGTTTAAGATACCTTCTTAGGGAAGGTATTCTTGTTACCAAACAATTCCTATGGCTTGGTAGGTATGAGCTTTAACTAAGCAATATGACAAAGAAGATTAGTGCAATTAAATAAATAATAAGTAAAAAAAATATTGTTATCTAATCAACATCCAAACAAAGAGTTTTGAAAACATGGTATTTATTTTTATAAAAGACCTTCTTTGTAGTTTTCAATTCACCATGGATCGTATCAAGTTTTTAAAGTACAATATACTTTAAGGAACTTGGTAACGAAGCTCTGATGCCAATTGTGGAAAACTAGAAAGGGGGTTGAATTGTTTTACCGATTAAAACTTTGTTTTAAACTATTTAGATCAACTTATGTCAATCTATTTAGATGTGTGTTGGACGTTGATAAACAAACATATTGAAATATAAATATGTAATGAAAAGATAAAGAGTAAGAAGCCCAAAACCGCAACGCGAGTATTTATAGTGGTTCGGCTACAAGGATACCTTCCTTGCCCTACTCCACTCCCTGAGTCACCTACTCGAGAGTTCGTAATCACTACACAACACCAACTCCTTATGGTGGAGAAACCTTCACAACGTTGCCTACTCTTTTTCTGGTACTAGGCTAACCACCGGGTTCTTTCACCAAGGAGAACCACACCTACCACAACGTCGCCTACCCTTTATCCGGTACTAGGATAAGTACCGAGTTCCATTACAATGGAGGAACTACTACCCAACACTACACAACACCTAAACTCAAAGGAGATCTACTCCTTACAATAACATCATCAAGGATAACAATATCCTTTGACCCAATACTAATCTACCATGTACATCGAATCACACCATATTGAATGTACACCTTAGGCACCTTTCACTAATGCCTTTGACTTGATCTTCAAGACACCCTTCACTAATGTCTTGTGTCTTGACTTCTAGGCACCCTTCACTAATGCCTCTAGTCTTGACTTCTAAGCACCCTTCACTAGTGCTTTCAATACAGAAGATCGACACCCTTCACTAATGTCTTTGTCTTAACACTTGAGACATCTTTTGCTAATGTCTTCAACACTACACTTTCTTATGAGAAAGAAGAAAACTATCAATCAAGAGGACCTCAGTAGTCTTGATGATAACGAAGCATGGAAACTCATGGACTTGAGCTTACTCGTCTTCAAAAGATTGTGATCTCGCCTTTAAGAGGAACCTAGAGAATCACATGAAAACAAAACTACAAACATAGATCACTTGGATATAAGGTTAGAGAGTTTATAACTCAAAGAGAAAATATGCGAGAAAGGGGTAAACAACAATGAAGAAATGGCTCACTATTTATAGAGAGAAAATGTCTGCTGTTCCACGGATCCCTCACTTGAGGAATCCGTCCAATGCAATACTGGGGATCCGTGGGACGCTCCCCTTTGCCCATGGGTTTTGGGTCATGAGTCATGGGTTATGGATCATGGTATCAAGGTAGATACAATGTATCTCCAAGATGCAATGCATCTAGTCCATGGTTCATGGATTAAAACTATGGGACATGGATTAAAACCATGTATGACTTAAGCATGATGTTATGCAATGGGTTATGGGTCAAGCTCTATGGGTATGGGTCACGGACTTTGGGTTGTACCCAACTATATTCAATGTATTTGGTCAATGGGTCAAATACATAATTTTCTACCCATTTATATTACCCATTATAATATATACTAGTTATGTATATATTTGGCCAATATGTAAACACTAGTTGTTGTACATATGTATTATTAAATCATAAAATCACTTATACTTGTTTTAGTGTTTTATGTGAAAATGTAAGTGTGTTAGAAAACTATTGGCTCAAACCATTTACGTATTTTATTTGTTTTGTTAAATCGATTTTACATTTTTTTATCGACAAAACATTAGAGGATCGTAAAATATAAATAAACGTTTTTACGGCTTATTTTTATTAACAAAGTTTCAAACTTTCTTGTCATTTTGATGATATTGAAGCTATTTCATCATTAAAATCAGGTTACAAAACACTTTTAAGCATAAAAATCAGTTTTGGTAAAAGTTGGTACTTTCTACTAGTAACAAAACCCTAGTTCTACTCGTATACTCAAAGTCTACGTCTAAGCAGCAATCTACGCATAAGGGATTCTTCACTTGATCTTCAAAGCTGTTGGTTTACTCAGTGTTTTCTTCCTTGGATAAGCCTGAAAATATTTCGACTTTGGATATCTTTTACACTTGGACAAGTGTATAGGATTTTTTGGTAAAACCCTAGTTTTACGCCTAAGCTTAAAGCTTACGAGTAGAAACTTCTACGCCTAAGCATTTCCTACGCCTAAGCTTGTCTTATGCCTAAGGAAATATTACGCATAAGGTTTCTACTACTAAGTCTTTGGTTTACGCCTAAGCTAAGTTTTTCTCAAGTCTACGCGTAAGCTATCACTACGCGTAAGCTCTTGTCTATGCGTAAGTTGGGTATTAAGCGTAAGGTTCTTTCTACGCATAAGCTGCTTTCTACGCTTAAGGTTAATTCATCAACAAAGTTTCATTCGAATACAAAGATCCATCATTCGACTACAACCACCATACTCTAGCTACTTTCCTCATGAGTATCCTCAACAACAACAACAACAACAAACTCAACAACAACAATTTTATCAATAATATCCTCCACCATCTCAATAACAATTGCAACAATTTCAACAACAATTTCAACAGCCATCTCAAATGTACTTTCCTAAAGGAGCAAACCCTCTTCCACCACAGATGGTTCAACCAAACCCTCGTCAACAAGTCCAACATTGTAACTACTTCTAATATCAATATCCGGTTAAGTATGCTATGAATGTTACAACGCAAAAGGAACCTTATTGGTTTGCAAAGACGTGTGAAGCTTTAAGTAGCCAACAATCAATTCATGAAGCTGGATCCCTTGATAGACCTCCAATGCTCACTCCCGAAAACTACAATCAATGGGTAATAAGGTTCTTTAGGTTTTGTGATCTCAAGAAGCCACATGGTAAGTTTTTGAAGAAAGTCATCCTTGAAGGTCCTTTTCAGATGCCTACTATCACTGTACCCGGAGATCCGAATGCTAATCCACCAAGAGATGATGTTACCAACGTTGTCGGTCTTGATCAACTTAATACTGACCAACTTCTTCACTTAGAAGCTGATGAACTTGCAATGCAATATATCCTTTTGGGCTTACCCAATCTGATACTTCGTAGTGTTGATGCTCAGAAGACTGCTAAAGCAATGTGGGAGCAAATTCATCTTTTAATGGAAGGCACTGAACTCAATCAACAGGACATGGAATCTAAAATCTACTTAGCATATGAACACTTCATGATTGAACCAGGGGAGACATTAGAGTCATATCATCATCGGTTTTTAGACATCATCAATGACTTGGATAAACATAATATCATTATGCCAAGGATTGCAATCAACATAAAGTTCCTGAGTTGTCTTGGTCCTGATTGGGAGAAGTATGTTATATTAATCCGTCAAGCGAAGAATCTTCATCAAGCTACATACGGATTGTTGTATGACTATTTGAAGCACCACCAAAAGGAAGTAGACAAAGAAAGAATCATCCGTGGAGTCCCTGCTTCGCCTTCACTCCCGGATAATCAAACACTTGCTTTGTATACTGTCACACCCCCAAATTACCTGTTTTGCAGCGGAATTGAATTCCTGGGGATTGACTGTCATAGCATCACAATCACAGTTATATTGAACGACCTAAAGTGTCGTTTAAAAACACATCGTTTGATATTTATTTAAAACGTTCTGAGTTACAAGATAGGTCCCAAAAGTTGATAAAGTTTGCGGAAATATTCATTACAAGTCAAACGATGTTTTGAAAGAAAACCATAATATACAATGAGACGCGTCGACGCCGCGACTCTATGAGGGTTCCTTATTCGTGCCATGATGCGAATGTCTTAGTTACCTGAAAATACATTGCTAAAACGGTCAACAATAATGTTGGTGAGAAATCATAGGTTTATGAAAATGTTTTATACGACTACACAAGTATAGACCATGTATGACAATCATGCCACACAAAAATGTTACAATTGCTATAAGTCCATGACACCGAAACTAGACTGATCATGATGTTCGCCCCAACAGAGTGTTTGCCAAACAACTCAAATAATGATATTAAATGAAATGCATCCGTTTAACCAGTTGGAATCCACCAACCCGGATGGAGGAGTCACCCTCGATAGATCTATCCACTCACCCTCGCTTCTATGAAATTAACGGTTCATGTTATATAATGGGGACATTCAATTGGCATGAGGTAACTTAAGCAATGTAAATGAATTTGATATACTTGGCATCGTAATAAAAATGATGTGCAATGTATTCTCCCCCGTAAGTTTGAAAATAAGTATAAACATGTATAACGGGGCTATGAAAACTCACTTGATGAAGTGATGCGAAGACAAAAGTGAGTACACCGAAATGTAGCGTGAATCTCTAACCTCGACCTATTATGAATGATATGATATGTAATAAGTTATGATGTAATGTTATGCATGCAATTCGGATGATATTTATACCACTTATGAATTTTTGAAAATAATACTTTTCGTCGAAAAATAATCTTTTAGCGTCATGACCATTTTTAAATCACTTTTACTAGAAGACATCACTTTATAAAAAGTTCTACATCAATGTTAAAAACGACCTTCAACATGGTCACTTGTTGTCATATTACTTGTCTATTAGAAATATAATACTTTTTCTTATATAATAAAGTTACGGCAACTTTGTGTAAACGTGTATAATTTAATCGTTACAAATCCGTTTTCTACGTTTTATATATCCTTAGCTTCGTATCAAAGTATACTACTATATTTTTGATAAGTCGACGCAATTTATAACGCCTAAACCTCATTTTTGACTCGTACAAAATAGACGTAACATGCTGAAATTTTCAGAATTTTATAATTTTCGTCGCCTAACTTGAAAAATTCATAACTTCTTCGTTATAGCTCCGTTTTAACCCGTTCAAGCGGCCACGATTTCGTTTTAAAGTGTATTTTCTAAATATCTAGGCCAAAAAATTTTATCTACTGTCGAAAATTCTAGATTTTAAAAATAAAGACAGACCCTTTTTAAAACTTGTCGAAATGAGTTTTTCTCGTGCCAAACCTATTCTAACCAATTCAAAACAACTCCGAAGCTATTCTAATCCTACCATACACCTTCTTAGGGTGTCATGGATTCCTAGACATCACCAAGAGTAATATATTACAAGGAGTAATTATAGGATGACATATATATATATATAACTCTTAAAAACAATGAAAAAGTGGTATAAACATCCATAAGACTTGCATGTTTTTCTCAAATATAATGAAATGAACATAAAATAAATATGAAGGATGAAAATGGATATGAGATGCTTACTAGTTAACTTGATGAGGTTTATGAACAAAGGTTTTATCCTAAACACCCAAGGTTTTTATTTCACAACCTTAATCAAGAGTGTAACTAGAGTGTATAAAACTTGACTAGAAAAGTTTTTGATGATCTCTCCTTGATCCCTTATGGTTGCCGGTTTTGTGATGAAGGAGAGAAGAAAATGGTTTTAATTTTTACTTTTAAGGATATGAAAGTGTATGTGTAGTGTTTAAGTGAGTATAATACATTATGTAGCAAGATATTTTGCAAATTGTGAGTGACTCACCCCCTTGTGTCGACAAGGGGGTATTAGTCATTACTAATATATTTTTTTTTATTAAATGTATAAATGTTAAGTAAATGTGAAGTTAAATAAGGATAGTTAGTAACTTGTATACACATTTGAGTATTTAGGGTAGCGTTGGCTAAACATAAATTTTAACGGGTCAAGATAAAATATATTGTGGTCATAAAAGTTATAAAAATACATTCCTTACAAAATTTGAGTGAAATAATAATTATCGTGTAGTTTTTAAGAAAACCGTCGTAATTATATAAATATAACAATTTATATACAAAATAAATTTAAAACACTGGGTAAACTCATAATATTATTTTATAATCTTAATATAAGTATAAAAATATATCGGGATAATTTTTGGAAGTATCGGATCAATTGTTCAAAATAATTAATTACACGATAACGTTTATTTAATAAAACTTATACGTTTAATGAAAAATGCAAAACCATGCATGAACTAATATGATGATAATGATGCTAATGATGTGTAGACTAAACCTAGTCCATATGGAATGTCCTTTATGATTGTTCATGAATTCGCAGCTAAACCATTAAGGTTACGCGAATTTGATACTCGTAAACCTAGTTTACGATAAACGATAAATGGTGAAGCATGAGTAGAAATTTTCTCCGGGAATGAATAGTAAATTTTGAGAAATGACCTGAAAGTACGAGTTGTCACATTCGCCCATCCAAAAAGAAATTCAGTCCCTGAATTCAGTTCTTGTTGGGTCCTACGGTGTTGTCGGTGAAAAGATGAGGATATTTGAGGCGCATCTGGTCTTCCCGTTCCCAAGTAAACTCAGGACCTCTTCGAGAATTCCAGCGAACCTTCATGATAGGAATACGACTTTGTTTCAACTGCTTGACCTCGCGGTCCATGATTTCTGCAGGTTCCTCCACGAAATTTAATTTATCGTCGAGTTGAATTTCTTCCAATGGAATAACGAGTGATTCGTCCGAAAGACATTTCTTCAGGTTTGAAACGTGAAACGTGTTGTGTACGTGACCAAGTTCTGACAGAAGCTCAAGTCGATAAGCTACAGGGCCAACTCTGCTCAAAATTTTGAATGGCCCAATGTACCTCGGGTTTAACTTCCCGCGTTTTCCAAATCGTACCACGCCTTTCCAAGGCGATACTTTCAACATCACTTTGTCGCCAACTTGAAATTCTAATGGTTTGCGTCTAACATCTGCGTAACTTTTCTGTCGGCTTCTGGCAGTTCTGAGTCTATCTCGGATTTGGACTATCTTTTCTGTTATTTCCCGTACCATTTCTGGACCAGTGAGTTGTGCGTCTCCAACCTCGGCCCAACAAACAGGTGATCGGCACTTTCGACCATAGAGTGCCTCGAATGGTGCCGCTTTTATACTGGTGTGATAACTATTGTTGTACGAACATTCGATCAATGGCAAATGGTTAGCCCAACCATTTCCAAAATCAATCACACATGCTCTCAGCATATCTTCTAATGTTTGAATTGTCCTTTCACTTTGACCATCGGTTTGTGGATGATATGCTGTGCTCATTTCTAATTTGGTTCCAAATGAATCTTGTAATGATTTCCAGAAGTTTGAAGTGAGTCGACTATCTCTGTCAGAAATGATGGAAATTGGTTCTCCATGCCTTGAGACTATTTCCTTGACATAAAGTCTAGTGAGTTGTTCCATGGAATAAGTCTCTCTAATTGGTATGAAATGGGCTGATTTGGTAAGACGATCAACGATTACCCATATAGCGTCGTAACCTCCCGATGTCTTAGGAAGTTTCGTGACAAAGTCCATCGTAATGCCTTCCCATTTCCATTGAGGAATTTCTGGTTGTTGGAGTAATCCTGAAGGTTTCTGATATTCGACTTTTACCTTAGAGCAAGTAAGGCATCTGCTAACGTACGTGGCAATTTCCGCTTTCATGTTCGGCCACCAATAAAGTTTCTTGAGATCCTGATACATCTTATCATAACCTGGGTGAATAGAATACTTTGACTTATGCGACTCGTGCATAATCAATTCTCGTATCCCGCCATAAAATGGTACACACATTCTATCCTTGAAACATAATACTCCATCTGCTCTCTTTACAAAGCCATTTGCATTTTCGGGCATACCATAAAGCTTTTCACTTGGTCGGTTTTCCTCCTTGAGTGCCTCAATATGTGCCTCAAGTATTTTTGATGGTAAAGGTGAACTGATCGTCATTCCTAATGATCGGACTCTTAAAGGTTTGGGTCTTTCTTTCCGGCTAAGAGCATCAACCACAACATTGGCTTTTCCCGGGTGATACTTGATTTCACAATCATAATCGCTGAGTAATTCCAACCAACGACGTTGCCTCATGTTAAGTTCCTTCTGATCAAGAACATATTGTAAACTCTTGTGGTCCGTAAACACTGTGCACTTTGTACCGTAAAGGTAGTGTCTCCAAATCTTGAGTGCAAAAACTACGACCCCCAACTCAAGATCATGTGTGGTGTAATTCTTCTCATGAACCTTAAGTTGTCGAGAAGCATACGCTATCACCTTCTCGCTTTGCATTAAAACAGCTCCAAGCCCTTTTGTGAAGCATCGCAGTATACAACGAAGTTCTCAATTCCTTCGGGTAGTGCCAAAATTGGCGCACTGCAAAGCTTTTGCTTCAACAACTGAAAAGCAGCTTCTTGTTTCTTTCCCCATTCGTACTTCTTTTTTTTCTGTGTCAACTTGGTCAAAGCTTTAGCTATCTTTGAAAAACCTTCGATGAATCTTTGGTAATACCCGGCGAGTCCTAGAAATTGTCGGATTTCTGTATGATTTGTTGGAGTAGCCCAATCTTTTACGGCTTCAATCTTTGCAGGGTCTACTTGTAATCCTTGACTATCAATGACATGACCAAGAAATTGTACTTTGTGGTTCCAAAAATCACACTTCGAAAATTTGGCATACAACTTCTCATTCTTGAGTAGTCCTAAAATCGTTCTTAAATGCCCTTCGTGCTCTTCTTTGCTCTTTGAGTAAATCAATATGTCGTCGATAAACGCTATAACAAACTTGTCCAAATACGGTTTACATACCCTATTCATGAGATCCATGAATACTGCAGGTGCATTAGTTAATCCGAACGGCATTACTTGAAACTCATAATGTCCATAACGAGTTCTAAATGCTGTTTTCGGGATATCCTCCTCCCGAACTCTAAGTTGATGGTAACCTGACCTGAGGTCAATCTTTGAGTAGATACTAGAGCCTTGCAACTGATCGAACAAGTCATCGATTCTGGGGAGTGGGTAACGATTCTTCACCATTAACTTGTTCAGATCTCTGTAATCTATACACATTCTGAAGGATCCATCTTTTTTCTTCACAAACAAGACCGGTGCTCCCTAAGGCGAGGAACTTGGCATAATGAATCCTTTGTCTAAAAGTTCTTGCAACTGATTAGACAACTCTTGCATCTCTGATGGTGCTAATCGGTAAGGTGCTCTCGCAATTGGTGCAGCTTCGGGCACTAAGTCAATATGAAATTCTACTTGACGTGCCGGTGGAAGTCCTGGTAAGTCTTTAGGAAAGACTTCAGGAAATTCTCGAGCAATCGGCACATCCTTAAGTCGCTTCTCCTCCGACTTCTTCTCGGTTATATGTGCTAAGAAAGCAAAACAACCTTTCTTTATGTACTTCTCCGTTTTGATGCATGATATAATACTGAGTCTAGTTCCACTTCGTTCCCCACGAATGATCAAAGTTTCGCCGTTGTAAGGAAGATGAACAACTTTTTCATCACAAATGATTCTTGCACGATGTTTGGATAACCAATCCATGCCGATGATGACGTCGAAACTACCAAGTTCTACGGGCATAAGGTCTATATTGAAGGGATGATTTAGAAAATTGAGTGTACAACCACGGACAATGGTGTCGGTGCTAATTAAGTTACCATTAGCTAATTCAATGCTGTATGATGTGTCTAATGTGGTTGGTTTGATATTGAGTAAAGGTGCAAATATAGTGGACACAAAACTTTTATCGGCTCCCGTATCAAATAAAACTGATGCATAACGATTATTGATAAGGAACGTACCCGTGACAACATTCGGGTCCTCCCTAGCTTCTCCACCTCCCATGACATAGGCTCTTCCTTGTGCCATTCCACCTTGATTCTTGTTTCCTTGGTTCCTTCCCTTTGGACACTCAGTCTTGTAGTGTCCCCTTTCTCCACAACCAAAACATGTCACTTGTTGTTTCTGATTGTCCCCCATAACTGGCAACTTGCAATCCCTAGTTTGATGACCCACTATCTTACAGTTCCCGCATGGATCAGGACAACGTCCCGACTTGTGATGACTCGAACACCTCTCACATTTAGGCAAAATCCCTGTGTACCCCTTTTTCTTCGTTGGGCCTGCAACATAGGCCTTTGCAACCTCTTGTCTCTTAGGTAGTCGTTGTGTGACATTTCCACCTCTGTTGTTGTCCCACTTTCGTTTGTTGTTGTTATTATTGTTATAGTTGGTGTAATTATTTCGGTTATTGTTGTAATTGAAGCAGTTCTTGGTATTGTTGTTGTTTCGGTTGGTGTTGGTGATGTTGCCTCTCTTTACTACTTGTGCCATGAGCTTTTGAGACACTCGAATGGATTCCTCAATCGTTTGCGGATCAAAAGAAACCACGTCTCCTTGAATAACCTGGGGAAGTCCCCCAATGAAAGCCTCCAGTAGCTTCTCGTTATCCGAAACCATAGATGGGCATAACGCGGCCAATTCTTGAAACCTTCGAATGTAAGTATCAATGTCATACCCAATAGTTACCAGTTCATAGAATTCGGTCTCCAACTTTTTCACCTCCGTACGTGGACAATACTTCTTCGTTATCAAACTTTTGAATTGCTCCCAGGTGAGCTTGTAAGCATTTTCCATTCCCATTGGCTGAGCATACGAATTCCACCACGACATTGCCCCATCAAGTAGTGTACTTGTAGCAAACTTAACCTTGCTATCCTCCGGGCAATTACATAATAGAAACACGGACTTCATTTTCTCGAACCATCTAACCATGGCAGTTGCCCCTTCAGTACCCTTGAACTTAGTGGGATCGCCACTTTTAAAATCCTTATACGAACAACTTCTAACCCCGGACCCTCCTGCAATACCTACAGCAACAGCAAGTCTAGCGGCCTCGGCAGTAGCCGCAGCCTCAGCAGCAGCCGCCACCGATGCTCTTTCAGTCCTTAATGCATTGGCTATGCTATCGTTCACATACTTCTGCATAGCCGCTTGAGTCAATTCAGGTGTGGCTTTCTTTGGCGCCATTACTCTTCAAAACCATAAGATGAAACAATTATGAGAACTCGTAAGTAGAAATAAACATTACACATATATATCCATGACCACAACATGCACAATATAAATGAAATCACAACGGAACAACCACGAAATATCACAAATATAATCACAACACACGTGGATAATATACATGAAAATTTCGGCCTACATGGACCGATATCATAGATAGTAAAACCATTCCTACATAGTAGAGTCAACGTTTGATACATTTGTTTGTACAACAACCAAAAGACAACAAGTTCTTTAAACTATGTCACACACCTTGTGACTAGGATGATAGTAATAAAAACTATAGATGATAAAAGTCTGCACTAGGCACCTCCTGGTGCTCTGCCAGCTCGATCCTGTAGATCTCGAACCTGTGTAGTCAAACTAGCAACCAAACCCCTCAACTCGCTAATCTGACCCTGTGCAGTAACAATGCTCTCACGAGCTAATGCCAACTCCTGAGCCTGAGGCTGAAGTTCGTCCTGTGCCATCTCGGCTCTATCATATAACTCAGGCATCTCCTGCCTCAACTCAACAATATGCTCCCGGTTCTCTAACTGTCTAGATTCTAAACCCTGGTGAGACATATCAAGCGAAACCCTACCTATCACGAGACCCTCAACCTCCTCCTCAATGGTCTCCACTCGCTCCAATGACAGTTCCTCCAACTGTCCTAACATCCTATCTATCTGTATCTGTTGGTTATCTATACGTGCCCCTAATGTCTCAGTGGAAGGCTGTCTAGCAGCAGCAGCCTTTGAGCTCTCACCTATCTCTAACCTAACAGGTGGTTCGGGCTCTGTAGAGGGTGATGCAGGGATGTCAAAACGTGCACGCTTTTTGAGCGGCAAGTCCAATGTAGGTATAGGCTCCCTAAGATAGTATGATGAAGATGATGATGATAGTAATGGTGATGGTGGATGAATCGGGCCATGTGTAGGGCTAACAGGTGGGGTAGGTGCGACTTCGCCTTCCTCAAAGGGTTCGGTCTCGGTGTCAGTCACTATAAGTGGTAGATCTGAAGTAGAGCCAATAGAAGATAAAACTACAGTGCTGTGCGATAAGGCATCGTTCATGTTGGTGTCGGATGAGACATCCTCCGTGTTCGTGTCAGATGATATAGGGATAGTGTCGGAATCTGAAGACATCTCTGTGACAACCGATGTAAAATAAAAGTAAATAACTCGAATAAAATGTATATGAATCCGCATGTAAAGTGAATATGCACTCATGATGAAATGATGAGATGCTATGATGATGTAGTTATAGTCTAGGGTCAATGATGCAACCTAGTTCTCTATAACTGAAGCTCTGATGCCAATCTGTCACACCCCCAAATTACCTGTTTTGCAGCGGAATTGAATTCCTGGGGATTGACTGTCATAGCATCACAATCACAGTTATATTGAACGACCTAAAGTGTCGTTTAAAAACACATCATTTGAAATTTATTTAAAACGTTCAGAGTTACAAGATAGGTCCCAAAAGTTGATAAAGTTTGCGGAAATATTCATTACAAGTCAAACGATGTTTTGAAAGAAAACCATAATATACAATGAGACGCGTCGACGCGGCGACTCTATGAGGGTTCCTTATTCGTGCCATGATGGGAATGTCTTAGTTACCTGAAAATACATTGCTAAAACGGTCAACCATAATGTTGGTGAGAAATCATAGGTTTATGAAAATGTTTTATACGACTACACAAGTATAGACCATGTATGACAATCATGCCACACAAAAATATTACAATTGCTATAAGTCCATGACACCGAAACTAGACTGATCATGATGTTCGCCCCAACAGAGTGTTTGCCAAACAACTCAAATAATGATATTAAATGAAATGCATCCGTTTAACCAGTTGGAATCCACCAACCCGGATGGAGGAGTCACCCTCGATAGATCTATCCACTCACCCTCGCTTCTATGAAATTAACGGTTCATGTTATATAATGGGGACATTCAATTGGCATGAGGCAACTTAAGCAATGTAAATGAATTTGATATACTTGGCATCGTAATAAAAATGATGTGCAATGTATTCTCCCCCGTAAGTTTGAAAATAAGTATAAACATGTACAACGGGGCTATGAAAACTCACTTGATGAAGTGATGCGAAGACAAAAGTGAGTACACCGAAATGTAGCGTGAATCTCTAACCTCGACCTATTATGAATGATATGATATGTAATAAGTTATGATATAATGTTATGCATGCAATTCGGATGATATTTATACCACTTATGAATTTTTGAAAATAATACTTTTCGTCGAAAAATAATCTTTTAGCGTCATGACCATTTTTAAATCACTTTTACTAGAAGACATCACTTTATAAAAAGTTCTACATCAATGTTAAAAACGACCTTCAACATGGTCACTTGTTGCCATATTACTTGTCTATTAGAAATATAGTAGTTTTTCTTATATAATAAAGTTACGGCAACTTTGTGTAAACGTGTATAATTTAATCGTTACAAATCCGTTTTCTACGTTTTATATGTCCTTAGCTTCGTATCAAAGTATACTACTATATTTTTGATAAGTCGACGCAATTTATAACGCCTAAACCTCATTTTTGACTCGTAAAAAATAGACGTAACATGCTGAAATTTTCAGAATTTTATAGTTTTCGTCGCCTAATTTGAAAAATTCATAACTTCTTCGTTATAGCTCCGTTTTAACCCGTTCAAGCGGCCACGGTTTCGTTTTAAAGTGTCTTTTCTAAATATCTAGGCCAAAAAATTTTATCTACTGTCGAAAATTCCAGATTTTAAAAATAAAGACAGACCCTTTTTAAAACTTGTCGAAATGAGTTTTTCTCGCGCCAAACCTATTCTAACCAATTCAAACAACTCCGAAGCTATTCTAATCCTACCATACACCTTCTTAGGGTGTCATGGATTCCTAGACATCACCAAGAGTAATATATTACAAGGAGTAATTATAGGATGACATATATATATATATATAACTCTTAAAAATAATGAAAAAGTGGTATAAACATCCATAAGACTTGCATGTTTTTCTCAAATATAATGAAATGAACATAAAATAAATATGAAGGATGAAAATGGATATGAGATTCTTACTAGTTAACTTGATGAGGTTTATGAACAAAGGTTTTATCCTAAACACCCAAGGTTTTTATTTCACAACCTTAATCAAGAGTGTAACTAGAGTGTATAAAACTTGACTAGAAAAGTTTTTGATGATCTCTCCTTGATCCCTTATGGTTTCCGGTTTTGTAATGAAGGAGAGAAGAAAATGGTTTTAATTTTTACTCTTAAGGATATGAAAGTGTATGTGTAGTTTTTAAGTGAGTATAATACATTATGTAGCAAGATATTTTGCAAATTGTGAGTGACTCACCCCCTTGTGTCGACAAGGGGGTATTAGTCATTACTAATATTTTTTTTTTATTAAATGTATAAATGTTAAGTAAATGTGAAGTTAAATAAGGATAGTTAGTAACTTGTATACACATTTGAGTATTTAGGGTAGCGTTGGCTAAACATAAATTTTAACGGGTCAAGATAAAATATATTGTGGTCATAAAAGTTATAAAAATATATTCCTTACAAAATTTGAGTGAAATAATAATTATCGTGTAGTTTTTAAGAAAACCGTCGTAATTATATAAATATAACAATTTATATACAAAATAAATTTAAAACACTGGGTAAACTCATAATATTATTTTATAATCTTAATATAAGTATAAAAATATATCGGGATAATTTTTGAAAGTATCGGATCAATTGTTCAAAATAATTAATTACGCGATAACGTTTATTTAATAAAACTTATACGTTTAATGAAAAATGCAAAACCATGCATGAACTAATATGATGATAATGATGCTAATGATGTGTAGACTAAACCTAGTCCATATGGAATGTCCTTTATGATTGTTCATGAATTCGCAGCTAAACCATTAAGGTTACGCAAATTTGATACTCGTAAACCTAGTTTACGATAAACGATAAATGGTGAAGCATGAGTAGAAATTTTCTCCAGGAATGAATAGTAAATTTTGAGAAATGACCTGAAAGTACGAGTTGTCACATATACTCAAGCATGTTATCCTCAATTTCCAACCTTGCCAACTGTCTTCACAAACCCTCCACAACCAACTGCTTAGATTACACCATATGATCCATCACAATAACAATCACAAGAAACTCAATTGGTTCCATACAACAACAACAATGATCAAGCACTCTACAGTGAATCAAATGAGGATGCAGAAGCCTTTGATGCATTAAATCAAGGATTTGTAGTGATTGCAAGAGCCTTCGGACGATTTGCTAACAAATCCAACAACCGCATTCGCAACTCATCAAATACAAGAAATCAAGCTGTTGTTAACAATGGAAGGGTTGAGGTTCAGAATCGTGGAAATGGTCGTCAGATGAATAGTGGTCAAGGGTTTAATGTTAATGGAAGGAATAACATGGGTGCTCCATAACAACGGGTTCAAGTGGTTGATCAGGGAAATGCTCAAACTGGGATAAATGGTCTCCGGTGCTATAACTGCAATGAAAAGGGTCATCTGGCTAATGCATGTCCAAAGCCGAGAACAAGAGGCATCGCTTATCACAAAGAGCTTTACTCTTGGCTCTCAAGGATGAAGCTGGTGGAACACTTACCAACAAGGAACAGAGCTTCATGGCTAATGCAGATTCTGATGATGACATGGAGGACTTGCAGGCTAATGCAGCTGTGATGTTAATGGCAAACATGAAAGAGCTCCACATGAGTGACACAGGCCCAGTGTATGACACTGATGGCTTGTCTCAGGTACCAGATCAAAATATACTCATTATGATCTGATATATCCACCAACATCTGCATCCGACGAGGCTCAGAGTGTTCAACATGAATCTTCTACATCTCATTCCGATGATAATCAAATGGATCCAGTAGTTATATTTGATGATCAAGATGACCTTATGGTTAATATTGATAATCAAGTTGACTCCGTGGTCATATTTGAGGATCTAAATAATGATTATGTTGAGATTCAAGTTGAACAAGATGAACCTTTGTCTAATCCAGATCTTGAGCTCATGACCAAATTAATTTAGACCACCCAATCTCAATTAAAAAATGTACAATGACATCAGTAAGAAACTACAAGATAAAATTGCACTGTTGACTAAGGATAATGAATGCTATAAGTTCCAACTCAACATTTTTTAAACAAAAGAGAAACGTGAAAAAGGTTTTAAAGTCGCTTTTACAAAATCATACCAAAATGAAAAATCTTTGGAAAAACAGATATGTGATCTAGTTTCCTCCAAGAATGCATTGCTTTCTCAAATAGAACAATTAAACTACGATCATAAACAACAACTTAACGCTCTCACTTCGTAAACTCAAAAAGCCAATTCTGAGTTGTTAACTTGTCAAAAACAGTTTTATGAGTACAAAAAGCATTCGAGGAAACAAATAGATGACTATCTTGAGGAAATTGTCGACTTACAACACAAAATCAAAGAGTTTCAAAATGTTGTTTATAAACATGGTGAGTCAATCACAACAATTCAAAAATTTTCTTTTAAACCAAATCCAGATTGATATGGACCAATTCTTGCTGATTACCAACCAAGTTTTTCACATAGAGCATTCAAACCAAATCCTCAAGTTTACAGTGCAGAACATAGAATTGATGACTCAATTATGAGTGTTGTTGAATATAATCGTATTGAGGAATTAGATGCAGAATACGAGAGTCGGTTAAAAATAGAAAATGTTGTTTATAACAAACCATTTATGTCACACCCCCAAATTACATGTTTTGCAGCGGAATGGAATTCCTGGGGGTTGACGGTCATAGCATCACAATCACAGTTATATTGAACGACCTAAAGTGTCGTTTGGAAAACACATCGTTTGATTTAATAAAACAATCAGAGTTTACAAAAGATAGGTCCCAAATGAAAGTCAACATATGCGGAATTAAGTTTGTTACAAGTCAAACGATGTTTTTAAAGTTCATAAAACCCAAGTGAGACGCGTCGTCACCGCGACTCTATGATATGTCCACATGCATGCCATGAAGTGAATGCCTTAGGTACCTGAGATAAAATATGCTAAAAAGTGTCAACACAAAGGTTGAGTGAGTTCATAGAGTTTGAGTTGAAATGTAAAGCCTTTCAAAATCGTTTATGCAGCAAAGGCATTGTAAATCCACTCAGTTCCAAGTTCCGCCCATACAAAACTTGCAACCTGTGTGTTCACAACCCACTGCCAAAATGTGTATAGTTTATTTTCAAGCACATGATGTCAAATGAATTCACAATAGTACCTAACTCGACGTAGAACAATAACACATAATCAATAGCACATGACTTAATGTATCAGTAGTCAACTGATTTAGAACTTTATTCGACGTAGAACTATAGCACATAATCAATAGCACCTGACTCAATGTATCAGTAGTCAACTGACATAGCACTTTATTCGACGTAGAACTATACCACGCAAACAAGAACAATTGATATAGTACAACATTCGTTTTTGAAATGATGGTGATCATGATAGAAGTTATCCTTAAAAATATATAGTACTTGTGAAAAATAGTTAAGCATGTATCTCCCCCAAAATAGTACAAAACAATTGAAAATGGGGCTATGAAAACTCACTTGGACAATGATGCGATGGCAAAAGTGAGTACACCGAAATGTAGCGTGAATCTCTAAACTTGACCTATTATGAATGATATGATATATAATAAGTTATGATGTAATGTTATGCATGCAATTCGTATGATATCTATACCACTTGTGAATTTTTGAAGATAACGTTTATCGTCGAAATATATGTTTATGATATGTCGTCATTTTATAAAATACTTTACAAGTATTTACGTTGACACAACCTCCTACGATAGTCGTTTAGTGATTTATTGTGAAATTATATCTTTTCGTTGTAAAATAATGTCATTGAAAATTTCATGAAAGTGACTAAAACGGCCTTGAAAAGCTAGTCGTAAAATGGTGCACGTCGAGTGTTAAGAAACAAACTCAACGGTTTTGGGAAGCTTGTATCATTATCTCAAAGTTTTAGCATTCAAGTTTTCATCCTAGAGGTCTCGATCATGGAGAAAAATATAGGTAAAGTATGGTACTCGTGTCCAAAATATCGTTTAAGGGTGGTTTTCGGCAAAGTTTAAGTAACCGTATTTTATTCATTACAACACCGCTTGACTAACGGTTGGACAGTTTGGAAAATATGCTAGGCGAACTTACTTTAACTAGGAGACATCACGTTATAAAAAGTACTACATCCTTGTTAAAAACGACCCTCAACATGGTCCTTTGTGGCCGTAATATTTGTCTAATAGAAATATATTAGTTTTTCTTATATAATAAAGTTACGGCAACTTTGTTAAATCGCGTGTAATTTAATCGTTACAAGTCCGTTTTCTACGTTTTATATGTCATCGGAATCGTGATAATATATACTAATATATTTTTGATAAGTCGACACATTTTATAACGCTTAAGACTCATTTTTGACTCGTAAAAAGTCGAGATTACATGCTGAATTTTCTGAAACAAATATTTTTCGTCGTCAAACTTGAAAATAGCATAACTTCTTCGTTATAACTCCGTTTTAACCCATTCAAGCGGCCACGTTTTCGTTTTAAAGGGTATTTTCTGAATATCTAGCCCAAGTATTTTTATCAACTGTCGAAATTTCCAGATTTCAAAAATAAGGACAGACCCTTAGTTAAACTTGTCGAAATGAGTTTTTCTCGCGCCAAACCTATTCTAACCAATTCAAAACAACTCCGAAGCTATTCTAATCCTACCATACACCTTCTTAGGGTGTCATGGGTTCCTAGACATCACCAAAAGTGATATATTTCAAAGAGTAATTGTAGGATAACTTATATAAACTTATAGTGCTTAAAAACAATTTAAGTGGTATAAACATCCATATAAATAGCATGCTTTACTCAAACATGATAAAATGAACACAACATGAATATGAAAGATGATGATGAATATGAAATGCTTACTAGTGAAGTGATGAGGTTAAGTGAACAAAGGTTAATCCTAACACCCTAGGTTTTTATTTCAAAACCTTGATTAAGAGTATACTAGTGGTGATAATTAAGCTTGATCTTAAAAAAATTTGGATTCCTTCTTTGGTCTTACCCTTGGCCGGTTCTTGATGAGAGAATGGAAGAGTATTTATTTTATTTTGCACCTTGATATATTGTAACTATGTGTTAGTCTTTGTATATAATAAAACTAGGCATGTATAATTGTAGCTAGAAGATATTTTGAAATCAAAATGTGTTGAGTCATCATAGTTGGTCGACAAGTAGAAGAAACAAAATGGGTAATGTAATTTTTGGATGAGTAATGTAATAATGTATAATAGTTTAAATATAGTTGGCAGTTTTGTATATAATTAGGTATTTAGGGTAGCGTTAGCTAAAAATAAATTTTAACGGAACAAAATAGATTGTATCAAAGTCATAAAAATTATAAAAATACATTTCTTACAAAAATTTAGTGAAATAATAATTATTGTGTAGTATTTACGAAAACCGTCGTAATTATATAAATATAACAATTTATATACCAAATAAATTTAAAATACCGGGTAAACTAATAATAGTATTTTTATAATCTTAATATGAGTATAAAAATATAGCAGAATAATTTTTGGAAGTGTCGGATCAAATGTTCAAAATAAATGATTACGCGTTAGCGTTTATTTAATAGGAAATTATGCGTTTAAGGTAAAATGCAAAACCATGCATGAACTAATATGATGATAATGATGCTAATGATATGTAGACTAATCCTAGTCTATATGAAATGTTCTTGATGATGGTTCATGAATTCGCAGCCAAACCATTAAGGTTACGCGAATTTGATACTCGTAAACCTAGTTTACGATAAACGATGAAATAGTGAAACTTGAATAGTGATTTTGTACGGAAATGAATAGTGTTTCATGAATAGTAAATTTTGAAATACGTTCTCAGAATATTACTTCGACTCCGAAAATAATGAATAGTAAAATTTTGAATAGTAACCGGTGAATAGTAAATTCCCGATATGAATAGTAAATTTGAGAAATGACCTGAAATTGCGAGTTGTCACAATTTAACTATTCCAAAGCCATAACTTTTGTCACACAACAGGATACTTCTAACACACCTTGGGTTATCACACCTAATCCTGAGTCCTCCTCTCATGATGGTCCCCACTCCAATGTTGCACAAATTAATGGTCCTTTACCTTCTTTTAGTGAAATAAAGCCATTAGCTAAACGATGTCAAGTTCTAAAATATTTTGACACTTTTATGTCTGACATCAAACTTTTGGAACATGCAATTGAAGTTAATTCTGAAATAAAAGCTGAACATTTTCAATCGCCATTTGCGCGATAACAAAGGGATATTTTTCAGAAAGGGCTTTTACCACATGTCCGAAATCTAAAAATGTGTGCAATTTATTGGGAACGGGAACTTCAGAAAGAGATTGGACTTATGAAAATAGTTTTCGAGAAAACCGAAACATCGATTTCAAATACTAAACGTAAAAAGAAAATGTTGAGAAATCATGTTGACCGACCCTTGGAAGATGTTATTTGTGCTGATACCATAAATGTTGTGTTATTACATTCTGTTGCATATGCATTTGATTATATCATTGTTGATTCTGTTGATATCGTTGAGAATACCGATAATGTGTCACAAATCAAATCTTTCAAAATTGAAAATGAGCGATTGTTAAATGAGCTTTCGAAAAACGTCGTCTTCAATGGTGTCAAAAAGATTGTCAAAATCGAGAACTTGCTTTGCAAAACAAAATCAGCTAGTTGCGTTCAATATTTTTTGATCCAAAAATAGAACAACTGGATGATGAAAACGTGTCTTTAAAATGTCAAATTTCAAAATATGAATAAGAAATTGCCAACGTCAAAAAAGAATATGGTGTCATATTTGTTTTGCTAAAAAAGATTCGTGCTAAAGTATCAAAAGATGCTGATGATCATATTGCATATACCAAAGAAGTTTTACGAAATAATGGAAACACTCGCTCTGAAAATCAAGATTTGTTACACACTATCCATGACTTAAAAGCGGTGTTGGTAAAACTTAAGCAAGTTAAGATTAGTAACACACGTATAATTTCCCCAGGAATGTTTAAAATTGACTCTAGAACGCCTAATGACAATCCACAAGATACTAATGTGCTTCCTTTCACTGAAACACAAATAGTTGCCTCTTTTCCCAACGTTAGCACTTCACAGCTTAAGAGCAAAACCAGGAAGAATAGAAAGTTGCAACGTAAGAGAAGAATAATAAAGACCTCTGAAGTAGAAGAACACCTTAGGACTTTGAATAAAACTCAAGTTGCACCCCCTTTAGACGTTGCGTTAGACAAATATAATAGCAAAAGTAATGTAATGAATGTTGAACCTGTAAGTACTTTGAATGTTATGTTTGAAGCATCTTGTGTTGGTTGTCGTAAAAGCATGTTTTCTCGTAAGCAGAACAATAGAAAACGGAATACCTCTAGGCCCACTAATGCTTCTAAGTCTGTGCTAGGTAAACCGCCCACTAGTGTTTCTGCTACGATCATTGATGTACCCATAGAACCCACTTCACCTCCTAGGAAGAAATTATTACCTAGTGCATTCACTAAGACCAAAGCAAAGACTAGTTGGACTTGGCAGAGATAGTTACAAAACATACCAGGATTTAAATGGATTCCTAAAATCATTAACATGTGTGTTTCAACTGTAACTGTAACGGAACCCTATAACTCTTCGGGTTCTACCTCTACTTCTATTCCACCTGTGTCGTCTGTGTATAATGCAAGTGATACAGATCATCATCTGGATTGTTGATAGCGGATGTTCCCGGCACATGACAGGCAATCTTAAACTGTTATCAAACTTTGTCTCAAAGTTCATTGGCACTGTCAGGTTCGGGAATGATCACTTCGAACCTACCATGGGCTACGGAGATTACATCAATGGGAACATCGAAATTAGCAAAGTTTATTATGTGGAAGGTCTCGGTCACAATCTCTTTTCAGTCGGTCAATTTTGTGATGGAGATTTGGAAGTTGCTTTTAGGGAGAAAACTTGTTTCATTCGTGATCTACAAGGAAACGATCTTATGTCTAGAAACCAAACATCAAGCCTTTACACAATCTCAATGCAAGACATGATTGCTTCATCTCCCATCTGTCTACTTTCTAAGGCAACATCTACAAAATCTTGGTTGTGGCACCGTCGACTTTCACACTTAAACTTTCAAACCGTAACCAATCTTGCACGTTACAAACTTGTTAAAGGTCTCCCAAGATTTTGGTATTCTAAAGATCATCTATGCTCAGCTTGTGAACAAGGGAAAAGCACTCGTGCTCACTTTCCTTGAAAGGTGGAACACAGCTCCCAGCATGTGCTTCATCTTCTTCACATGGATTTGTGTGGCCCGATGCGTGTGCAGACAATTAATGGTAAACGCTACATTCTTGTAATTGTCGATGACTACTCAAGATGGACTTGGGTTTATTTTCTTCGAAGTAAAGATCAAGCTCCACAGATGATCATCACTTTTCTCATGAAAACTCAAGTTCAGCTCCGGAACACAGTCAGACAAATCAGAACAGATAGAGGAACTAAATTTCTGAATCAAACTCTTCGTGAATATTATGAGAAAGTAGGAATTGAGCATCAAACATCAATTGCACGGACACCAGAACAAAACGGATTTGTTGAAAGACAAAACCGTACGTTAGTGGAAGTTGCAAGAACGATGTTGATAAATGCAAAACTTCCAGATTACTTATGCGCTGAAGCCGTGTCAACTGCATGCTACACTCAGAACCGTTCTATGATAACCAAACGTCACAACAAAACACCTTATGAGCTTATACATAACCACAAACCGAATCTCAAACACTTTCATGTATTTGGCTCTCTTTGTTACCCGAATAATGATCGTGATGATTTTGGAAAACTCAAAGCTAAAGCTGACATAAGAGTCTTCGTTGGATACTATGAAAATTCTAAAGGATACCGGATCTTGAATCGTCATACAAGGGAGATTGTGGAAACGATTCATGCAAATTTCGAAGAGCTTACAGAAATGGCTTCTGAGCAAAACAACTTGGAACCCGGACATAACCGTCTAAACTTCACCCAAACCCCATCATCAGCTGAACCAAGCCTACAGCTTACTCATCGTCAAATGGAATAGCTATTTGCTCCTCTGTTTAGTGATGACATTGATCAATGTGCTCCAGATGTATCAACTGTTTCCGATGCTCAACCTGATACAAATCCAATCCCTGATACACCTGCAACAAGTACTACTGTTGAAGAAGCACCTCCAATTGATTCTACAACAACAGCCGAACAAACCGCATCCAATGACGTTGAACCAGCTGATGATCTTCTGAATAAAGATGTACCTACACCCGCAGATTATGATCCAAATGCGTTCTTCAATCCTTTTGCTAATGAAACTGCAACTTCTGATGTTGCTGAATCATTGACAAGCCATTTGAATCCACCTAATATCAACATCAACCCTCCACACATCGTTGGACTAAAGACCATCCTCTTGTGAACATCATTGGAAACCCGAATCAACCAGTCGTTACTAGACAACGCCTTCAGACTGACGGTGAACATTGCATTTATGCACTTACCGTTTGCCAATCTGAACCCAAAAACATAAAGAAGCAATGACTTATGACAACTGGATTGAATCCATGCAAGAAGAACTTAATCAGTTTAAACGTCTTGAAGTATGGGAATTGGTTGAAAACCAACAGGGGTCTATGTTATTGGTCTAAAATGGAATTGGAAAAACAAGTTGGATGCTGAAGGTACGGTTATCAGAAATAAGTCACGTCTGGTGGCTAAGGGTTATAGACAAGAAGAGGGGATTGACTTGAGGCTGTAAGGATTTTTTGTCGTTCGCGGCTCACATGAACATCACGGTCTATCAGATGGATGTCAAAACTGCTTTTCTGAATGGTAAACTCAAGGAAACGGTGTATGTTAGTCAGCCAGAAGGATTTGTTGATCCAAAGTTCCCTAATCACGTCTACAAATTGAACAAGGCTCTCTACGGTCTCAAACAAGCCCCTAGGGCGTGGTACGATGAGTTGTCATCCTTTCTCCTATATCACAATTTTGTAAAAGGATCAGTCAACCCAAAACTGTTCATACAATATCATGGGGCACACATTTTAATCATTCAAATTTATGTGGATGACATTATTTTTGGGTCAACCCATAAAAAGTACTCAAACGCTTTTTCAAAACTTATGAAAACGAATTTTGAAATGTCCATGATGGGTGAACTCACGTTCTTCTTAGGACTACAAGTTCATCAATCACCTCGTGGTATTTTCCTAAGTCAGTCCAAATATGCTCTTGAAATTTTAAACGAACATGGAATACAAAACTGTGACACCTATGCCACACCAATGGCTCATACCAAAAAAACCGGACGCTGATTTGCATGGGAAATTGGTTAACCCTACCAAATACCGAAGTATTATTGGGTCTCTCATGTATCTAACAACCAGCAGACCTGACATTGTATTTGCTGTATATCTTTGCTCCCGTTATCAGTCGCGACCAATTGAGACACACCTCTCTGAGGCTAAAAGAATCCTCCGATACATAAAGGGAACCATTAATTTGGAGATCTGGTATCCGAAGGATTCTGGTTTTGAACTATGATACGCTTACGCAGCGCGTTCGGGGTCAAAGGAACTTCCTTTTCGTCGAGCAAGTTTTTCAACACCCTAGGCAGTGAACCTAATCGTTGTAATGTAGTATTAGGGTAAGCCACGAGAATTGATATCGTTCTGTAGGGGAATAGGAATGCATTGGGGTTGATGAGTTACTACGCTAAGGTTGGGGTTGAGGTTGAGGAAGATTATTTTTTTTATCTTTTTATGTTTTTTAGAAAAGGAAAAGTACGAATCTCGGGGTTTGGATTTGGGGGGGTTGGTATTTCTACCGATTACTCTACTATTATCTAATTATCTAAACTAAGGTGGTGGTAGTCTATGTCTAACTATTGTGTGCTTGTATGATAGTTTAAAGATGTGTTTACTTAGGTTTTACTACTCCTTAATTATCTCCTATTGGTGGTTGAATTGTCACGTCCTTATTCCTAATTGCGTTGTGTGTCTAAAGTTGTAGGGTATGCGTTTCTCCCTAACTCTTTGAAGTTACCAAAGGGTCTCGTCTACAAAACTCACAAGGGATGATAAACTCTAACTCTAAGGCCTCTTTGGATAGTTTAGCTTACAACAACTCAAAGTGCTATAACCTAAGGTTCACAAAGATTAATCAAGCATTAAGTACACAACGAATGACCTATCGCATTACTAGATCATTAATCAACAAAGATAAGAAACAACCAATCAATATTCAATAATTAAGTTTCATATTCCCTAAGCAAACACACAAGTAAATTAGCCGGACATGGAGAACATGCAAGCATACACACAAATAATTGAAGACATACTTAAATTAATGAAGTAAATATCTTGGTGTAAGATAGGGTTTAGAACCCTAAAATACGACCTTGGTTCGGTTTAGGTTTTACTCCAAAAGTTTACCCAAAAGACTCCTCTCTAAAACTGAAAAATTCAGATTCTATATATAAGATTACATGTGCGACGGCGTCACCTTATGATTTGTGACGTCGTCGTGTCACCGTCATTAGGGTTTCATCTTGGCCAAGTTAATCTTGCGACGGCGTCACCTTATGATTGTGACGCCGTCCTCTTTAGCTTCTGACGCCGTCTGGATTGAATCTAGGCCGTCTGAGTTGCGATGGCCTACTCGTTTAAAGCCCGACGCCGTCCTTCAAAACTAGCAATTTCTCTTCTGAGCCATCATAAATTCCTCCGACGGCATCGCAGATTAAGCAGTGACGCCGTCCCCTTGTAATTCAGCAGCTTGAGTGTCTCGATTCTTGACTTTGGCCATTTTCTTCATATATCCACGCCTTTTCGTCCAAATAAGTGCCATTACAGCAGTTTGCCTTCAAGAGACCTAAAAAGTGAAAAGGAACGATATTAAGCAATAACGGATCCAAAAGTGATCAAATAACGGCTTAAACGACCCCTCAAAAAGGTACATTTTAAAACCTTATCAAATATCCCTACACTTGGTATTTGCTTGTCCTCAAGCAAATGTGCTTTTAGCCAATTAATTTATAAGTTAGGGGTCATGAAGCATTGGTTTAAAACAGTCCACAACACATATAAGCCCCGCAAAAGTCATAACAAGCACGGAAATTACATACTAGCACCTCACATGGGGTGTTTGGATACTCACATCTCTCTCGGGTGTATATGAAATATAACAAATTGGAAATGGAAGATAAACACTCATTAACCGGTCCTAGTACATAGATTACCATAGGCTTGAGAATAGATCAAACCTCCATTGTTTTGGCGTAAGCACCTAGGAAAGACTATCAAAGAGGTCTTTAAAGGGTTGTAACGTTAGGCTTACGGTAAGGAAACAAAGGGTTTGGTGGGATAGGTTTTTTAGTGGTGGCAAGTCAAAAATCTCAATGTTACATGCATACGAAGAATGGCGTTGCTAAGCCAAGACTCGACACTCTAAACTCTAGATAACTGAAATAAACAAACATAAATTTAAAAATAGATGTAGGATGGTAGCCCGTATATATATATATATATATATATTTTTTTTTGAACACTCTATTTTTTTTTCTTTTTCTTTTTCTATTTTTTTTTCGATTTTTTTTTTTTTTTTAATACACTTTTACTCTACCATCCTCTACGATAACATCAAAATAATAGGGATTTATAGCACATCCCTACACTTGAGTTTTTATTACTCTAACACTAATATGACCCGAATTGAAAAGATCAAAACACTTGGAGTACGTTATTACGCAAATAAGGGAATTGGCGCTCCCTTTTAGTCATTTAAAACTTTAACTTTTCCCATGAGTCCTAATCGTCCCAAAACTGTGTATAAAGGATATGACTCGACTTAGCAACTCATGCAAGCAACCAGATAATTGAACTAAGGGTTTAGGGTGATAACAATAATGCACTAAAAGTGAGTGCATACAAGGTAGGCTAAGGCGATTTGGGTGTAAATTTGGGGGTGGGGTGTAAACAATGCTCTTCATTGATATTCCGGAAAATCGAAACATCATGAGAACCGCGAAAAGGATAGGCTCTGAGGGTTTAACTAGGGGTATCATGTGCTAAAGATGAGTACAACACAAGGGTGTGGGGGAATTACTCAACCGATGTGGAAGAAGTAATTATATTACGGGTATCAAACAAGGGTTATCCTAATGCCTCTTATCATTTAGTTATTCCTAACTACACAAGTGCAGTCTAACTAGCGATCTCGGAATGCATCACAAAACAAGTTCTAGAATCTAATATACTACCGGTTCACACTCTAAGCATTGAAGATGAATGCTTTAATTCCTACTAATCTAAGGGCGATCCTCACATTTTTGGTGGAATTTAAGTGGTAAAGGGTTTTGTGCTAGTCATACAACTTCCTATCCGTGAGACGCTTTTGTTAAGACTAATGGCCCACTCCTATATGTCATGAAAAATTTTAAATTTGGTGCCAAAATTACCCTAACCGACATTTTCTCATGGTTTATTACGCAAATGCAATTGGACAAAGCAATTAATCAATGATAAGTATAGTTTCAAAGTTCCCGTTTTATTTTCCCTCCCTACACTTAAACTGAACATTGTCCCCAATGTTCCCCAAAAGTATCAAAGTTATGATAAAAGAAGGTAATCAAAAACGAAAGAAACTAATACTCCCCTGATTAGCTCGGTAGGATCCGTGTGTGAAGTAGTGGTTAAATCCTTTCCAAGAAGAATGTATGCGTGAAAAGCTCCTTCCAACTTTATGTATCTTCTTCTTGATAAACAAAACCTGCACACTTGAACAAAACAAACGAAACCTTCGCGTAAAATCGGCGGTAATAATATATATAAGACTCTACTGAACTAGGATATAATGCTTGTGGAATGGATGTTTACAGAATTTCTAAGAAAATTAAGACCTGGAAAATTCCAAAAATTTTAAGTAGCTCAGAAAACGAGAAAAAGTAATCTGATGTTTTTACTCCTTCCTGACGCCGTCAGGTTGCAATCCTGACGCCGTCAGGTTATCTTGACAAAAAATGGTCTGCGATTTTCTGGAAAATTTACATCTTTAGAATATGGAAAAATTTCTGCAAAACATCCATTATGACTCGATACAAGCATTTGACTCGAACAAACATGCAAATATATCTTTTAATTAATTGTTATTCTCATGTTTACGTTTCTTATGAAAACGTGTGTAATCCTCCCTACACTTATCCTTTATGTAAAATACCTTTATATGCAATTAAGACGAAATTAAAAACAAAATAAAGAATTTTTACAAATTTAAACATGAGATTAAACAATCAATAAAAGATATATGACACAAACAACTAAACAATTAAACATGGGTTGCCTCCCACGAAGCGCTTTTCTTTATTTAAGAGTCTTGTAGCTAGACTCGTAGTCGTGTCCCTACGTTGCCCTAATCTTAGAGGCCTATTCGATCTCCTTAACTCTTCTCTCATCACGAATATATTCAGGGCCTAGTTCAAGACAAGCAGTGTAGTAGACTTTGTTCTTCCAGTCTACTTCGAATGCTGGAATGTTATCTACATCTAAATTATCCATGCCTTCAAACTTCTTATTTTTGTGGGGCATTATATATTTAACACTCTCGGCTTCATTTGAGAACTCGACTATTCCCTTCTCTCAATCATAAACCATCTTAGACTCTTCTATAAATGGTTTTCCAAGTATCACATCTCCTAAAAACCCATCAATGATGCCCTTAACATTTTCCAAAATCATGAAATCACACCTATATGTGAAGTTACCTATGAAGACATGTAATCCCTTAACCCTCCCCACATAGTTACTTGCTTTCCTAGGGCGAAAGGGGTCCCTCATAGGTTCTAGCTTTTTGCTCATGATCCAATTGTAATAGAGCCTAGACATTAAATTCATGGGTGTCTTATAGTCAATGTAGGTGTGATCCCTATAATAGTATCCAATCATGCACGGTATTTTGATGTTTTTAGGGTTTCCCTTCCTTATGCGAGGCTCGAAAGGTGGTCTTGGGAAGTTAACTACGTTATAGTGATAAGCGGTTTCCTTCCCTTTAGGGTATGAATCAAAATACTCCCTAAGTTCTTCCTCCTCCTTACTACCCTCCATAATTTCTAGTACCTTATAATTTCCCTCTTCTAGATCATCATCCGAATCACTTGTGGTCGAATCACTATCTAAAGGGCGATCGGATTCCTTAAGGGCTTCCTCGAGCGTATTTTCAATTATCGTATTTAATTTCCTAAGCTCTCCAATTTCGCTAATAATACGGGCTCGAAGTTGGTTGGTAGAGGCTGGGTCAAGCAGTGGGTATTTGTTTGGTGGTTGGTTGATGAGTGGTGGTTGGTTATCACCTTCCATGATGAAAAGTGATGGGGTTACGAACAAAGGTCACGAAGAAGGGGGATAGACTAAAAGGAAGCTAAAAATGAGAAAAAAGTTTACTTGATAGGAATCAAGCAAAGAAACCTAAACGAGGTGGACTACTAACTAGCTATTCTTTTCCCCGACAGCGGCGCCAAAAACTTGATACGCTTACGCAGCGGGTTCGGGGTCAAAGGAACTTCCTTTTCGTCGAGCAAGTTTTTCAACACCCTAGGCAGTGAACCTAATCGTTGTAGTGTAGTATTAGGGTAAGCCACGGGAATTGATATCGTTCTCTAGGGGAATAGGAAGGCTAGTGAGAAGTTACTACGCTAAGGTTGGGGTTGAGGAAGATTAATTTTTTATCTTTTTATGTTTTTTAGAAAAGGAAAAGTATGAATCTCGGGGTTTGGATTTGGGGGGTTGGTATTTCTACCGATTACTCTACTATTATCTAATTATCTAAACTAAGGTGGTGGTAGTCTATGTCTAATTATTGTGTGCTCGTATGATAGTTTAAAGATGTGTTTACTTAGGTTTTACTACTCCTTAATTATCTCCTATTGGTGGTTGAATTGTTACGTCCTTATTCCTAATTGCGTTGTGTGTCTAAAGTTGTAGGGTATGCGTTTCTCCCTAACTCTTTGAAGTTACCAAAGGGTCTCGTCTACAAAACCCACAAGGGATGATAAACTCTAACTCTAAGGCCTCTTTGGATAGTTTAGCTTACAACAACTAAAAGTGCTATAACCTAAGGTTCACAAAGATTAATCAAGCATTAAGTACACAACGAATGACCTATCGCATTACTAGATCATTAATTAACTAAGATAAGAAACAACCAATCAATATTCAATAATTAAGTTTCATATTCCCTAAGCAAACACACAAGTAAATTAGCCGAACATGGAGAACATGCAAGCATACACAAAAATAATTGAAGACATACTTAAATTAATGAAGTAAACAACTTATCTTGGTGTAAGATAGGGTTTAGAACCCTAAAATATGACCTTGGTTCGGTTTAGGTTTTACTCCAAAAGTTTACCCAAAAGACTCCTCTCTAAAACTGAAAAATTCGGATTCTATATATAAGATTACATGTGCGACGGCGTCACCTTATGATTTGTGACGCCGTCGTGTCGCCATCATTAGGGTTTTGTCTTGGCCAAGTTAATCTTGTGACGGCGTCACCTTATGATTGTGACGCCGTCCTCTTTAGCTTCTGACGCCGTCTGGATTGAATCTAGGCCGTCTGAGTTATGACGGCCTACCCTTTCAATGCCCGACGCCGTCCTTCAAAACTAGCAATTTCTCTTCTGAGCCGTCACAAATTCCTCCGACGGCGTCGCAGATTAAGCAGTGACCCCGTCCCCTTGTAATTTAGCAGCTTGAGTGTCTCGATTCTTGACTTTGGCCATTTTCTTCATATATCCGCGCCTTTTCGTCCAAATAAGTGCCATTACAGCAGTTTGCCTTCAAGAGACCTAAAAAGTGAAAAGGAACGATATTAAGCAATAACGGATCCAAAAGTGATCAAATAAGGGCTTAAACGACCCCTCAAAAAGGTACATTTTAAAACCTTATCAAACTAATAGCTTTTTCAGACGCTGATCACGCAGGTTGCTTAGATTCTTGGAAAAGTACTTCAGGTGGTTTACAATTCTTTGGTGATAAATTGGTGTCATGGCAATCGAAGAAGCAAGATTGTACATCGTTGTCCTCAACCGAAGCAGAATATGTAGCCATGTCGGCGTGTTGTGTTCAAGTCATTTGGATGAGAACACAACTCGAAGACTATGGTTACGTATTTAACAGAATTCCGGTGTACTGTGACAATCGAAGTGCTATTGCGATCTCGTGCAAGACCGTTCAACATTCAAAGTCCAAGCACATCGATCTTTGATATCATTTCATCAAAGAGCATGTAGAAAAGGGTACCGTTGAATTATATTTTTTGGGTACTGAACACCAACCAGCGGATCTTCTCACTAAAGCCTTAGCTCCTGCTAGGTTTACTGATTTGATCCACCGGATTGGCATGAGGTGTTTGAATCCAGAGGAACTGGACGAACTTTTAACAAATTCTTAAAACCAATAAAATACCAAAACCTCTTTTGTAAATAAATCTATCAAAAACAAAAATAGAAAAATATAACATCTGATAAAATACAAAAATATTCTCCTATCTAAATTTCTTCAAACATTACAAGTACAAATCTTCCGTCAACACTTTGCTCTATCAAACATTTCATTATTTTTCTTGGATAAGTGTTGAGGGGGAGAATGTAAATATTTTCATAAAACATTGTACTTGCATGTTACCCAAATTGGTTGTATCTTTGATAATGGTGGATACGTTTCTTTCTTTAAAACTCTCCTCGGACTAAATTTGTAAAATTTCACTATTTTTAAAGTCAAAGGGGAGTGTCGTCAAGTTTCTTTCCAAACTATCACATTTTGCTTAACCAAAGTGGATGTTATGGGTCTTGGTTGTAAATGATTGAGGTGGAGGGGCTATACTTGTCAAAAGTTAAAACTTATTTTTTTACAAAAACACCACCTAACATCTCTTCCTCATTTATTACTATCATTAATATTTCACCAAACATAATCCACGCCTAAGATTTAATCTCATATCCGTGCTTCATATTCAAAATTTGTAAGTGAAAATCGTTTCTTTACATCATTTGAAACATAGGTTTTTCATATTAAACGATTCCAACAGTTAGATTTTGAGATATGAGTGATTTTGTGTTCATAAGCATACGCGTATGAACATAAGATTGGATAATGATGTTATTGTGAAATGGATTGTGTTAAAAGGCTTTAATATTAATACTAAAACTATTTCCAACAACAAATCTCACCCAGAATCATGTTTTAATCATTTCTCATAATTAGGGTTTATCCGTGGATTTGGGTACTTTCATGTGTAAGTTTTTGAGGTTAATTAGATGCTTGGGATATGTTTGATACATGTTTAATTAACCATTAACACCTTTGAATCATTCCTAGAAACTTCAAATTTGAATAATTAGACTTTAGGGTTTAAGCACTCGTTGAATTGTGTATTTTTGATTCATGATACATTTGATGTTAAAACTTGTTGTAAACATATTATCTTGCTTCTAAGACCTCCCAGAAACATTTGGTGGATTTTCCATGGCTAAATCGTTTACGAGTAGGATTTGAATACTTAGGGTTTTAGCCTACGCATAACATTATCCTACGCGTAAATGTTCTAACTTGTGATTCCATGAAATGATTGAAAGTGCTTGAATGTAATGTTAAAATGAGTGTTATGTTTGATCTATTACAAGATTCTACGCGTACAAGTTTCAGAATCAAGGTTAAAACGGAATCTACGCTAATGGAAAACCTTACGCATAGATGTTACGCATAAGAGAAATCTTACGCGTAAGGGTCAACAATGGGACTACGCGTATCCTGTTAAGGATATGCGTAAACTTGAATTTCTACGCATAAGACTTACTCTTACGAGTAAACCTTACGCGTAAGTCCCCAACCTACGCTTATGCGTAAGCTTTGCGCTGAGAGTCCATTCCTACGCGTAAGCTTTCTTACGCCTATGAGTGGCTCCTACGCATAAGCTTAATCCTACGTGTATGGTTACCCTATTTACGCATAAGCTTACTAATCTACGCTTAAGCCAAATTGTAACTATAAATTTTGAAATGTTACGCGTACAAACTTGTAATAAGTCAATCATAATGTCACAAAACCAAAATGTCACTAATAAGCTACAAAAGTTAAAATGTTGTGTGATTAAGTAAACTTTGGACATTAAACATTCAAAATTAACATACTCACGTAAGTTATCACGTCAACTTTGGACTATTGGACAATATGTGACTTTGGACTCGTAACATTCATTAACATAATAAATTCAATAATTGGACAATAAAATAAACTTTTGACTAACGTAATGTCTTTCAATATGTTGGTTCTTTTGTCTCAATACCTTTTAGATCACGAAATGGACGTCACAATGGAAAATGTCAACGCACCAAATGAGCTCACAATGAACGATATCTTCCCAACTGATTACAGCAAGACGATAGGAAAGATTAACCTCAAGGTCGATTTTGAGAACTTCACGTGCTCAGAGTCTTCATGCAGGATTCCTGTGGACATACTCAAAACTCATCCTTACAACAACATGCTCACCAACTCAGCAACTATACCAGAAATCTACATTCACCACTTATGGCATACAATGAAAAAGATTGATGGTCAGGATGCTGTCATGGTAACTCTTAATGATAAGGAAGTCACCGTCACGGTAGTAGATCTGCGAAAAATTCTTCTTCTGCCTGCCATCCAACCTGCCGACTATGTAGCAATTCCAAGTGAAGAGGCTACATTGAAATTCATGGTCGATCTTGGCTATAATGAAGCTGCTGGAATAATTACCAAGAAATCCACGGTCGATTTAAAGAACATTCCTTAACCATGGAGGACTTTGTACATCATGATCGCCAAGTCTGTTTCTGGAAGAGACAGCGGTCATGAGCATCCTAAACTCATGCAACTTCAAATCTTCTGGGGCATGGCAACAAGATGCACATCGACTACGCAAGTCTGATATGGGAAGACATGATGTCCCATCTCAAGAAGTCCGGGATAAAAGTTCCTTTTATCAGATACACCAAGCTGCTCATCTGTCACACCCCCAAATTACCTGTTTTGCAGCGGAATGGAATTCCTGGGGATTGACTGTCATAGCACCACAATCACAGTTATATTGAACGACCTAAAGTGTCGTTTGAAAAGAACATCGTTTGATTTAATAAAACAATCAGAGTTTACAAAGTAGGTCCCAAATGGAAATCAACTTGTGCGGAAATAAGTTTGTTACAATTCAAACGATGTTTTAAAGTATGTAAAACCCAAGTGAGACGCGTCGTCACCACGACTCCATGATGTGTCCAAATGCATGCCATGAAGTGTATGCCTTAGATACCTGAGATAAAACATGCTAAAAGTGTCAACACAAAGGTTGAGTGAGTTCATAGAGTTTGTGATGAAATGTAAAGCCTTTCAAAATCGTTTATGCAGCAAAGGCGTTGAAAATCCACTCAGTTCCAAGTTCCGCCCATACAAAACTTGCAACCTGTGTGTTCACAACCCATTGCCAAAGTGTAATATAGTTTATGGTCAAGCCCACATCGTCAAATGAATTCACAAGATAGTGCCTAACTTAATGTATCAATAGTTACTTGATATAGCAAATATGAGTGTTGATCAAATCGTTCCAAGACCGTTAGTCCATGATTGTACCCAGTACATGAATATACCAAGTCCGTTAGCCCAATGTTATACCAAGACCATTAGCTCAATGAATATACCAAGACCATTAGCTCAATGAATATACCAAGACCATTAGCTCAATGAATATAATATGAAAGTTCTAAGTGTGGCAAAACTGTTACTACGCATGACTAAGCATTCAGTTCAGTTAAACATGTAGTTTCAAATAATCATGATAGTTATGAAAATAATTGAGCATGTATCTCCCCCAAAACATTTATGAAAACAAGTAAAAGCAGGGGCTATGGAACTCACTTGGTGGAATGATGCGAAGACAAGAGTGAGTACACTGAGGTATAATGTGATGCGTCAATCTTGACAAGTGATAGTGATGAGGTGAAAGTAACAAGGATTAGCCTAAATACTCTTGGTTTTTATTTCAAAACCTTATATAGAGTACAAACTAGATTGTAATACTTGAGATTGTAAAATTTTTGAATGATCTCTTGATTCTCCTTGGTAGAACCGGTTTTTGGAAGAACTCAAAGAGAGAAGAAACTTGCTAACATATGAATTTGAGATTGGATGAATGTGTAGTGAAGTAATGGTTTGGAGTGTATACATATACTATCCAAGAAAACAAGTACCAATCAAATAAATGCATACACCCCCCTTTAGGTCCGGTTTTTGGGGGTTAATGTCCACAAGATATCTTTTTTTTTTTATAAAATGTATATATATTTACTTGTATATAATTTGTCAAAGGTGTGTAAGTAATTGTGTAGATAAATGCAACTTGTAAGGTAAATGGTAACTTTTAGGTAAAAGAGATTTTTAATAGATCAAAGTAGAATGTAATGAGATCATAAAAATTGTAAAAATACATTCCTTGTGAAATTTGGGTGATAAAATAATTATCGTATAATTTTTAAGAAAAACGTCGTAATAATTAAACTTTAACGATTTATGTACCAAATAAATTTGAAACACTAGGAAAACTAAAAATATAGTTTTTATGAACTAATTGTATGTTTAAAAATACATCGGGATCATTTTTGAAAGTAACGGTTTAAATATACAAAATAATAACTCACGCGATAAATATTATAAAATATAAAAATTTACGCGTAAAATATGAAATGAAATGTCGTGAATGAACTAATGAGATGCACATGATGTCCATGAAATGTAGACTAATCATAGTCCATATGAAATGTACGTGATGTCCAATGATCATGAATTCGCCGCTAAACCTTCAAGGTTACGCGAATTTGAAACAAGTAAACCAAGTTTACAATAAATGTTGAAATAATGAGGCATAAATTGTGTCAAGAAATGACCTGAAAGTACAGGTTGTCACATTCGCCCATCCAAAAGGAATTCAGTCCCTGAATTCAGTTCGTGTTGGTCTCTCGGGGTTAGGGTTTGATGAGGCAAGCCTTCCCATTCTCGAGCAAAACCCTCAAAAGACTTTTTGGTAACCGATTTTTACTTAATCTCACAACTCATCAAACAAGAACTGTCATGAGATTAGGCTAAATCGGTTTAGGTAACGACTTGTTTCTAGCTCGATCTTTGCAACTCATCAAACAAGAACTGTCACGCGGATCAAACTGGAAACAAGTAGTTTGAAGAAAATCTTTTGAAAATTTGGCTCGATTACGGAATTGTTTACACATATAAGCCTACTACTCCCTTCATCGCATGATTCTTCCTGAATTAGACATAGGTGATCAGGCTATGTATAATTTAGGAGTAACTATGCAATGCTTGGACTAATCGACTCATATGTTTGTTTGGTGTTGAGTCAACTGATGTTAAAATTGTGATGAACATCGAGGAGAGAAGACATGGAGAAGTGTCGTTAAAATGATCGATAAAGTAAAAAGAATTAAAATCCTCGTAAATGATAACAAATCGGAAAGAAAATAAAGTACGATAGATGAGAATATTTTACAACGAGTGGTTTAGCAAAAGTAGTACATCTTTAAGTTATAAAGTTTCGGATACGATGATTAGACATAAACTTGGTACGACATAGTACATAAGGAGAAATAAGACTGTTAGTTTCCGAACTTCTTCAGTCTTCCGCGTCGTTGATACCTTGACGAGCTCCTCCTCCTCCTTCTAACATATATACATTCCCATGAGCACCTTCGACTTGTTGACCTTGGTTTTGAGGACATTGACTTCGATAGTGTCCTTGCTCCCCACATCCGAAGCACGTAACTATGGTCTTGCCTCTACAATTCCTGGCATGGTGTCCTAGTTTTTGACACTTGTAGCACTTAACAGGACAAAGTCCCGTGTGATGATACTTACATCGATTACATAATGGGTAGGTTCCAGCATAACCTCTGCCTTCTATTGGTGCAGCAACATAAACCATTGCAGTCTCTTGCCCTCTATTCTGTTGTTGATGATGGTTAGTGTTACGGTCTTGATTGTTGTTATTGTAACCTCCTCGGTCATTTTCCCATTTTCTTTTGTTGTTGTTGATTTGGTTATCGGTGTTGTTGTCATTGTTTTGGTTATTGTAGTAGTTGGTGCAGTTGTTGGGGTTGTTGTTGTTTTGGTTGGTGTTGGGGTACTTGCCTCTCTTCACTACCTGGGCCATTAGCTTTTGAGTCAATCGAATAGCTTCCTCAATCGTTTGCGGGTCAGAAGAAGTCACATCACCTTGAATAATTTCGGGAAGTCCCCCGATAAAAGCCTCTAGCAACTTCTCATTATCAGAAACCATGGACGGGCATAACACAGCCAATTCTTGGAATCTCCGAATGTAAGTGTCAATATCGTACCCAATGGTTACTAATTCATAGAACTCCGTCTCCAACTTTTTGATTTCCGTACGTGGACAAAACTTCTTAGTCACCAAACCCTTAAATTGCTCCCAAGTAAGCTTGAAAGCATTCTCCATCCCAATCGGTTGAGCATAAGAATTCCACCACGATAATGCTCCATCGAGTAATGTGCTCGTAGCAAATTTAACTTTACTATCATCCGGACAGTTACATAGCAAAAACACTGATTCCAATTTTTCAAACCATCGAACCATTGCTGTAGCTCCCTCGGTACCTCTAAATTTCGTGGGCTCACCACTTTTGAAATCCTTGTACGAACATTTCTTAACTCCGGATCCTCCGGCATTTCCAGTAGCAGCAGCTAGCCTAGCGGCTACAGCAGCAGTCGCGGCCTCGGCAGCAGCAGCAGCCACCGTTTCCCTTTCAACTCTTAGAGCATTAGCAATGCTATCATTCACTAACTTCTGAATAGCCGCTTGGGTCATTTCAACTGTAGCTTTCTTCGGTGCCATATCTTCTTCAAAACAAGAGGAAAGGGTGAGACGTAGCAAAATCCGATGTTAATAATAAACGCTCCAAAGAAATGTGATAAGAAATGATAAATTTGAGGTTATGTTTCAAAAATGATCGACGGTTTCCGAAAAGATAGGTTATGAGGTGTTGTAAGTGCTTCAATGTATGATGGTTTAGAGACTTAATGTGTGAATAAAATGTAACTCGACATGTTAGTGGTGAAACAAAGGAGTGAGAGCGACTTCGCCCTATATAAAGGTTTATCTCGGCATTCGACGTTATCGGTGATGAGTCGATTGATGTGAAAATTGTGATAGGGAATGACAAGGAATTCTCCACGTTAGAGTATGGGGAAAAGATAATGGGATGGGCATTTAAGGGCATCCATGTGACAATCGATGTGAAATGAAAGTGAATAACTCGAAAAATGTACGTAATGACCGCAAGTGAAGTGAACCCGCACTTATGATGAAATGATGAGATGCTATGATGATGTAGTTATAGTCTAGGGTCAATGATGCAACCTAGTTCTCTATAACTGAAGCTCTGATGCCAATCTGTCACACCCCCAAATTACCTGTTTTGCAGCGGAATGGAATTCCTGGGGATTGACTGTCATAGCACCACAATCACAGTTATATTGAACGACCTAAAGTGTCGTTTGAAAAGAACATCGTTTGATTTAATAAAACAATCAGAGTTTACAAAGTAGGTCCCAAATGGAAATCAACTTGTGCGGAAATAAGTTTGTTACAATTCAAACGATGTTTTAAAGTATGTAAAACCCAAGTGAGACGCGTCGTCACCACGACTCCATGATGTGTCCAAATGCATGCCATGAAGTGTATGCCTTAGATACCTGAGATAAAACATGCTAAAAGTGTCAACACAAAGGTTGAGTGAGTTCATAGAGTTTGTGATGAAATGTAAAGCCTTTCAAAATCGTTTATGCAGCAAAGGCGTTGAAAATCCACTCAGTTCCAAGTTCCGCCCATACAAAACTTGCAACCTGTGTGTTCACAACCCATTGCCAAAGTGTAATATAGTTTATGGTCAAGCCCACATCGTCAAATGAATTCACAAGATAGTGCCTAACTTAATGTATCAATAGTTACTTGATATAGCAAATATGAGTGTTGATCAAATCGTTCCAAGACCGTTAGTCCATGATTGTACCCAGTACATGAATATACCAAGTCCGTTAGCCCAATGTTATACCAAGACCATTAGCTCAATGAATATACCAAGACCATTAGCTCAATGAATATACCAAGACCATTAGCTCAATGAATATAATATGAAAGTTCTAAGTGTGGCAAAACTGTTACTACGCATGACTAAGCATTCAGTTCAGTTAAACATGTAGTTTCAAATAATCATGATAGTTATGAAAATAATTGAGCATGTATCTCCCCCAAAACATTTATGAAAACAAGTAAAAGCAGGGGCTATGGAACTCACTTGGTGGAATGATGCGAAGACAAGAGTGAGTACACTGAGGTATAATGTGATGCGTCAATCTTGACAAGTGATAGTGATGAGGTGAAAGTAACAAGGATTAGCCTAAATACTCTTGGTTTTTATTTCAAAACCTTATATAGAGTACAAACTAGATTGTAATACTTGAGATTGTAAAATTTTTGAATGATCTCTTGATTCTCCTTGGTAGAACCGGTTTTTGGAAGAACTCAAAGAGAGAAGAAACTTGCTAACATATGAATTTGAGATTGGATGAATGTGTAGTGAAGTAATGGTTTGGAGTGTATACATATACTATCCAAGAAAACAAGTACCAATCAAATAAATGCATACACCCCCCTTTAGGTCCGGTTTTTGGGGGTTAATGTCCACAAGATATCTTTTTTTTTTTATAAAATGTATATATATTTACTTGTATATAATTTGTCAAAGGTGTGTAAGTAATTGTGTAGATAAATGCAACTTGTAAGGTAAATGGTAACTTTTAGGTAAAAGAGATTTTTAATAGATCAAAGTAGAATGTAATGAGATCATAAAAATTGTAAAAATACATTCCTTGTGAAATTTGGGTGATAAAATAATTATCGTATAATTTTTAAGAAAAACGTCGTAATAATTAAACTTTAACGATTTATGTACCAAATAAATTTGAAACACTAGGAAAACTAAAAATATAGTTTTTATGAACTAATTGTATGTTTAAAAATACATCGGGATCATTTTTGAAAGTAACGGTTTAAATATACAAAATAATAACTCACGCGATAAATATTATAAAATATAAAAATTTACGCGTAAAATATGAAATGAAATGTCGTGAATGAACTAATGAGATGCACATGATGTCCATGAAATGTAGACTAATCATAGTCCATATGAAATGTACGTGATGTCCAATGATCATGAATTCGCCGCTAAACCTTCAAGGTTACGCGAATTTGAAACAAGTAAACCAAGTTTACAATAAATGTTGAAATAATGAGGCATAAATTGTGTCAAGAAATGACCTGAAAGTACAGGTTGTCACATCATCCAAAATATTCTCAGGAAAAATCAAGACATTCCCTTGAGACTTAATGACCCCAACAATCACTCTATGTTGTATGAGCCCACATTAAACACTGTCAGATTTAAGGACTCATCAACAAAGAAGCAAGGTGCGGTGTTATTGGACTGCCTTCTCACTGATGACATCAAAAGTCTTCCATCGTATCGTCGATACCAAGAAGCTGTGAGTAAAGGCAAAGTCGGGTTTATGAATGAAAAGACTTCAGCCATTCCAGTCAAGAGGACCAGAAGATCAGGCAGCACTGGAAGTATAGAAAGTACTGGAAGTGCTCACAAGTATCCCAAAAGGAACCCATCTCACAAGAAACAAGTTCCATCTCAGGGTGCTAGTCCTAATCCTAAACCGACACTTAAACTAGAGGACGAAGACTCTGAGGATACTGAGTCTAAAGAGGTGGTTCGATATTCCGAAACTACAACAGATGAAACAACCTCACTAAGGTCAGATGACAAACCATACAGTCCCAAATCAGACAAAGGGAAGACTCCAGTTGCTGAGGAAGAAGAAGAAAGTTCTGATGATGAACCAAAGGATGAAGAGAGAGCTTACTACAAGACTCTCAAGCAGCTGAGATTGCAGCATGCTGCTACTGAATTCAACATTCAACAAACCAGAGGCCCTGGAGATTCTAGTGGTGGTGCACTAACCACACCAGTTCTTGATGCGGTTAATCAACCCGATAAGGGAACTGGTACCACTAGTAAGGAATCAACAGAGCAACAACAACAAGAGTCCGAAATCAAGTTCGACTTTGAAGAAGAAGAGGAAAAAGATAAGAATGAGAAGATAACAGATGAAGACGTGGAGGAAGCGGCTAGGGAAAAGGCTGAAGAAGAAGCTCGGGCTAAAGCAGAGGAAGAGGAAAGAGCTCAAGAGGAAGATGACAATTATCTTCAAGATAATCCAAAACATAACCCGGAACAAAATTTTGAGCCACCTAAAGACCCAGAGCTATCTCATGACTCATCTTTAACTGATTCATCATCTCACTCATCACCACCACCATCCAAAGATGCTACCACCAGATCTTCATCCAGATCGATCAAGAAACCCTCTGATACTTGGGCATCACATGCCAAAACCAAGATTGTTAATGTTGGGAATTCTGTGAAACAGTGATTCTACTGATCGAGAAACAATGGATTCTGCTGAAGAAGAGTTTCTGCTGAAGTACTATAAACATACAAAGTAGGAACTATGCTGAAGTTATTCTACTGAAGTACTGAAGCCATGGAATCTGCTGAAGTAGTGAAGTACGGATTCTGCTGAAGCAGTGTTGGAATCTGCTGAAGATATAATACGGCTGATTTAGTGAAGCCGTGATTCTGCTGATATAGTGAAGCAGAGTAGGATATGCATGCGCTGTATTATTTATATGCTAGCCCATCATTATTATTGTATTGCCCAAGGATAGCATGGGCATGCGTATGGGTTTTATATTTATTACTTTAGTTGCATGCTTGTACTTTATTTGCATGCTTGTTCTTTTCCCAAGAAAGGGAATAGTGTTCCTTGTCTATAAAAGGAACATCATAGATTGTATTGAGATAACTTTTCCAGAAAAACATTCAAAGAAAAACCTCTATAGAGAGGGTGTAAAGATCCATAGAGGATCATTAGTTTTATTAGAAAAACCTTGTTGGTAACTTTGATTGTGTTCTTATTATTCCGATGTGCATGTTCAATCATTGTTATTATACACTCTAGTTGAGTCCGGATCTTGGGTTTCACATTTGGTATCAGAGCGGGTGGCTCTTGATCTTGAGTTTACAAGGTTTTTCGAAGAAAAGATACAAAATTCAAAGCTGATAATAATTTTCGTATTGTGTCTTCTGGGCTGTTTTTAAAACAGCGATAACTTTGTCTTGAACCGTTGGATCGGCATAAAATTTGGTCTGGAAGCTCTTGGTATATCAAGGAAGGTTTCCACCGGAGGGATTGTTGATCTGAGCCTCTGACAGAAAGATACACGTGCCAGAAAACTGCTGCAGACACCATCATGTAAGTTGAATTTTTCAAGATTGTAGTGACACCAAAAAGTGTCACTAAAGACCTAAAAGTGTCGTCTTTATTCAATTGGTCCACATCGTGTGTTGTTTGAATTCGTGGTTCTGCTGGTCCCTACTCAATTGGTCCACATCGTGTGTTGTTTTGATCGTGGGTCCAACCTTTGTTGAGTATTCATTTCTGCTGAAGTTCACGTGGGTAGGTGATTATAAAATTGCAATTGTGCCGTTGGTGATTTAATTGGTACTGCACGTGGGAAATATTCGGGTTATTTGATTGGACCATTCATGATGAGATGTCGCTATCTCTTTTGATCAGACGATCAGGTTACTTTACTTATCACGTGATTTAATTGGTACTGCACGTGGGAAATATTCGGGTTATTTGATTGGACCATTCAGGTTTAATCTTTAATTGGTCAGTAATTGCTGTTTGCATTCAACTCTTGGTACTGGTCCCACACATATCTCATTAGCCATAGATAATATTAGCGCATAGTCGATAGTTTTATTGTGCTATCCCCACTCGTTTCTATTGGTCAGCAGTATTTGTGATTCTGCTGAAGGCTTAAGTGAGGTCAACGAAATTTTTGTCAACTCTATTTTATTGTTTCTACTGAACCTCAAAGGCAGAATTCAAGAAGATGAACAAGGAAGATTATTATAACGGTTTTGCTGAAGGATATGCCGGTCCTCCAATTGCTTTCATGGGAATCTCTCAGGTACATACTTGTGATTATAGCTGTAAAGAGAGATATAATAAACTTAAGGAAGCCTATGATACTATGAAACCTAAGTACAATGAATGCTATGTTGACAATGAAGCTCATAAACTAGCATTAAAAACTCTAGAAAGACAAAAGGTATGGTTTCAAAAGAATCAAGTGGCTTATGATGAAAAGATTAAGTTCTTACAGTTTGATCTAGATATTGCTAATATTAACTTGAAACGCACTGAGAAAGAAAAAGCTGATGCTATTGCTGAAAACCTAGTGCTTAAAGAGAAACTAGATGAGGAAATTGCTAGGCATAAGGAATGGTTATTGAATGGAAATAAGTTAGCTAGTCACATCTATGCTAGTCAAAATCCCAATACTCCTATAGGTTTAGGCTTTAAGAAGTATGTAGGAATAGAAGCTAGGGATGACACTCGTAAATCTACACCTCCAGGATTAGCTAATTTTGTGAAAGAAGGTGATTTACATGCTGTACGTGGACCTATTAGAGGTGAATTCATGCCCATTGACCTGTCAATTACTGTTGACTTTGATGGATCACACCATTTATATGGCAAAAAGTCAAGTGACTTGCTAGACCGTAATAGCAAACCTAATGACTCTGTCTCTTGTTATGAAAGTGACAAGTCGTCAGATTTAAAGTCCACTGACTATACCTCATGTGATTCAAGTGAAAAGTCTGACTCACCTAGTAGCACATCCATGACCACACCCAAGTCCATAGTTGCTGATGATGAGCTCAAAACAAAGCCAGTTGCTTATTCTATTAAACACAAATTTGCTTCTACTTCTGTTTCTAATAAGTTTAAATGTGATAAACAAAGTTGTGTTAAGAATAAGCATTTTAAGAAGAAATCTTGCTTTGTGTGTGGTAGTAAACTCCATCTTATTATAGACTGTGATTATCATGAGAAAAAGATGGGTGTTTCCTCTGGCCATAAGACTTCTAGACCCACATGGACTAATGTTGCTAGTATTCCTCCATTTGTTCCCAAAGCAGCACATGTGAGAGCAGGTAAACCAGTTCCGACTGGTAAACCAAAGGTGTATGCATCTGTTTCTGCTGACAAGCTTCATAGGCCTTTTCCAGTTCCCTCTGGTGGAGGATATTCTTCACCAGTGACTACTGGTTGGTGGAACAGTAAGGCTAGGCTTATGCCCTATAGACCTAAAAGTTCTTATTTTCAGTCATATACACCTTATGTATCTCATATGACCAAGGCACATGGTGGAGTTAGTGTGGCAAATATTGTTAAGCCCTCAACATGTTATTCTTGGAAAACTCAAAGGAAACGTTCATTCTGGGTACCCAAGAACAAAAGTCTGTGTCAGGTGCATTGATTGAGGGGAGGCATAAGCCTAAGGGGAGGCTTATTGTTGTAATTTTTTTAGTCTAACCATTTTTGCAGCTGTTTGGATCCTCATACGCCTGAGGGGAGGCTTAGTGTTTCTGCTGACACTACAACTGTCTTTGGTTTCTGCTGCTGCTTGATGGTATCTTGTACATGTTTTGGTTATTTCTATATCTTCTTAGTTAAAAAAAAAAAAAAAAAAAAAAAAAAAAAAAAAAAAAAAAAAACCTCTAACCTGTATGTGTTCAGTTTCTCCTAATTCTAGATTGCAGGTTTTGGTGTTGGTTCTTTACTACATCACTCATGGTTTTCATCTCACCATGTCTTTCTGACACAAGAGTTGGCTAGCCCACAAGATTATGGCTTGTGGTAAAGGCTGCGGAAATCCATAAATGGTAATCAACTCGCCATGATGATGACGGCATTCCATCAAAGAGTTGGCTAGTCCTGAGCAAACGGCTCCAGGTAAAGACACATCAAATCCGTTTATATGGTTGCTGGTTTGCCAATAAATCAGATGGTTATCAGTGTACCATAGTTTTCCAACTTAAACATTTGGCTACTCCAGTAGTGATGGCTATTGGTAAAGAGACATCAAATCCATTATTTTCAATGATTCACCTCTCACAGGAGTTAACACACCTGGATGTGATGAGAATAGTATGCAACTAATAAGTTTTGATGTACAATATGTCTTATGTTGCTGCAAAGACCTGGCGTTTCAAAGTTTGGTCATCATAGAGATGACATTGTTTTTGGTTCTTTGCTACTGATGTTCGAGAACAATCCTCAAGTTCTGAAGTGTTAAAGATTGTTGGGAAGGATTGTTGGGAAATTGTGTCATTTGTGCTACAATCCTCTAGTTCTGAAATTTTTAAAGATATGGAAACTGGAACTTAAATGATACAATCCTCTTGGATTCAAAAATCAGTATCATTTAAATTCCAGTTTAGGGGAGGATTGTTGGGAATTCTGTGAAACAGTGATTCTACTGATCGAGAAACAATGGATTCTGCTGAAGAAGAGTTTCTGCTGAAGTACTATAAACATACAAAGTAGGAACTATGCTGAAGTTATTCTACTGAAGTACTGAAGCCATGGAATCTGCTGAAGTAGTGAAGTACGGATTCTGCTGAAGCAGTGTTGGAATCTGCTGAAGATATAATACGGCTGATTTAGTGAAGCCGTGATTCTGCTGATATAGTGAAGCAGAGTAGGATATGCATGCGCTGTATTATTTATATGCTAGCCCATCATTATTATTGTATTGCCCAAGGATAGCATGGGCATGCGTATGGGTTTTATATTTATTACTTTAGTTGCATGCTTGTACTTTATTTGCATGCTTGTTCTTTTCCCAAGAAAGGGAATAGTGTTCCTTGTCTATAAAAGGAACATCATAGATTGTATTGAGATAACTTTTCCAGAAAAACATTCAAAGAAAAACCTCTATAGAGAGGGTGTAAAGATCCATAGAGGATCATTAGTTTTATTAGAAAAACCTTGTTGGTAACTTTGATTGTGTTCTTATTATTCCGCTGTGCATGTTCAATCATTGTTATTATACACTCTAGTTGAGTCCGGATCTTGGGTTTCACAGTTAAGGCTGTCAGGAAAGAAAGGAAACGAAATGTGGTTAACAAGAAGTTAAATCAGCTAGCTAACAGGGTTAACTTACTCGGTGATTTAATGAACGAGTTCTCAGAGGAAAGAGACAGATCCAGCAATTCCTCAACCGAGATATTCAGGGTGAAATGGACAAGACGATTAGGGACTACACTCATAAGTTCCTTCTCGACACCGTCCCTGGAGTCACAAAAGAAATGTTCGCAAGACAACTCTACCCATATCTGATGTCATTGGTCAAGCAAACACTTTCAACTACACCAGCAATGATGCAAATCTGACCATTTCCACCTCCTGTTGTCACTGAAGATAATTTGGTTTCAAAACTGATTATGCAGATGTCCTCTGGATCTGGAACTTTCACTTCTGATGAATCAAAACTTTTTGAGGCATTGCTTACATATCAACTAAAGCAATCTTGCAAGGAAGGAGCTGGTCAAGATAAACGACCAAGAGACGATGATGATGCGAACAAGGATTCAGAGCCTAAAAGTCAGAAGAAAACAGGCGAATCCTCATCTATGCCTCCACCACCCCCAAGGACCACCACCACGACAAGCTCTTCTCAACGACCTCCTGCTTCTGATCAAACTCAAGACTCTGAGTCTCCACCACCATCGGAGAAAAGTGGTGATCATTTCCAATACACTGGGGGTGATGACGAAGAGATTCCTTACCCCCAACAACCGCCCTCATCAACAACATCAACCAAGCAACAACCAGCATCATCCTCCAAGCCAAAGAAGAAAAGGTCTGCCTCAGTTGTATCATGGTTGGATGAAGATGACACTGATGAATACGAATGGTTTTACAAGATTGGTTATGCCACCCCTCGATTATCGGAAGACCAAGAACCGGTAGATGGTCGAACAATGGAGCATGTTAATATAATTCAGGATAAGTTTAAAGTGAAGAAGATGACAAAAGGGGAGTTACGATGAATCAAGAATGATGTGTTTCAACTGCTTAAGGACAGCTACGATAGTGATATTGAAGTCAAATATCATCTAGACAACATCGCACGAGTTATGTCCAACAACATTGATTGGCTCAACCCTGAATCAAACATTGATTTCACAATACCAGATAAGACTCCATACTACACCGACTGGACCAAGCCACTACCAACCATTGGTCGACCAGATCAACAAAGGATTCCCTACCAATACTTCTTCAACAACGACCTGGAATTTCTTCAACATGGTAGTGATGTAAGCAAGAAATACGCTACGTCACTCACCTTTAACATCCCAGCAGCAGTCTTCTCCAACAATGTTGCCATCGAGGAAGAAGCCACAAGAATGTTTGTTGAAAATGTAGTGAATTATCATCTCGATGCATAGTATGGCATTCATCATTGGCCTAAAAGAAGAAGACTATACTACAGAAGCTGCCAGGTTCAGAAATCAAACAAAGAGGTGTTCTGTGACAAACGGATCATTTCTATCATTAATGTCAGTCTGGCTACAAAGTGGGATTACTCATTCCTGGAAGAAATCAAATTCAAACGCCAAGACGAACAAGAATATGATTTTACTAAAGCGGATTTTCCTAGATTGTCACTCAATGACATTGAAGACATGTATCTGGCTAAGGTACAAGGTCGGATGCGACATTTCTCCACCAACATCCAGCTCCAGTACAACAAGTCATTGTTGATACTCATAAAAAGCAGAGTGATCCAGGAACGTGTTGAAGATCTTCAACTTGCCGTGGAATCATACCAGAAACAAGTAAATCTCACTAAACTGTTGCTATACTTTCCCGATATCAACCAACTCTCTCATTACACCATTGTGAAGAAACTAAAGTTTGAAGTTTTTTACAGCAGTGAACTTCACCACAACTGTCTCATGACGTGCAACGAGCTTCACAAGTTTTGTGATCATACTCTGAAGAAGGTTCGTGATGGGTTAGCGTATCGATTGAAGGAGATTCATGAAGGCATTGGGTCGAAGAAGCGGTGGAATTCTAGAGAAAAGAGCGATGTAAAGAAGATTATCACACGGATAGATGAAAGGTTGTTTCATCGTGATCAGATGCATAATATGGAGAGTTTTGTGGGTGGACGACAGAGTTTCCCTCTTACGGGTTATCAACGACAAGAGAGAACTCCTGGTGTTATTGAAGGATTTCCTGGTACTCCTTAAATTATTTCTTTGATTGATATTTGGATTATATGATTTGTATAATTGACTATGGCTTGTGCACACATAACAGTGTACAACCCGTTCTTTTAATTAAAGGACCCTGTAGTACGCATCAGTTCCACAATCCTTATAGAAAGGAGCGAAAGCTTCTTACTTTTGAGTAAAACTTCTCAAAACTTTCATTTTTTTAAAGTTTTGCTCAAAATAACAAGTACTTCCCCTTATGTTTTCAAAACCTAAAAAGTTAATATTACTTGTTGAGGGGGAGTATTTGCTAACAAATCTTTGTTCACTAAACGTTCTTCGTGGAAATCTTCTCACAAAACTCGAAATGGACATATTCGATATCAAAATTTAATCAAAAATAACATTTATATGCCATTTTTGAGGGGGAGAAAAATTGTGTGATACAAATATGTTGTAAATATGATAGAATCTTCGTGTGCTAAGACTTAACCCATGAATTGACAAGATCTGAACTGTCATACATCGAAAAGATTTGTCTTCCAAGACTTATCCGAGTAGATTGTAACTTTTCGAGAAACTCCTGATAGACATGAACTTTGACGGGTTTGACAACCTTTCGAGGTTTTTCCACACCGTCAAGGTAGTTATTAGAGCTAGTTGTCACCTAAAAGCTGACAATGCAACTCTTTAACTATGCAACATAACCGTGTCTCACGGGGAATTGTCTATCTTGAGTCGATCAATTCAAAAGTGCGAGCTCTACCCTCACTGTGCAGATTTCTGTTAAAACACTTGATCACATGTGGAGGGGGAGTATTTCTAAAAATAAAAAACTCTCGAAGTGTTACAAAATGTTTTCACTCATAAACACTTTGAGAGATTTTCGAGAAAATGGTTTTTGGAAACATAGGATAGTCATGGTGTTATAAGGTGACTAAGTTTAGGAATAAACGTCCTATGATCCGCCAGAGCCGGAGGGATCTACCCAAGGATACCACCAATAGTTAGAATTTAGAAGTTGTAACAACTCGTAATTTCAGGTCATTTTACTATTTATCATTTTTCGTAAACTATGTTTACGAGTATCAAATACGCGTAACCTTGGGGGTTAAGCTGCGTATTCATGGAACATCATTGAGAACATTTCATATAGACTAGAGTTAGTCTACATATCATCAGTAACATCATTTTCATATTAGTTCATGCATGAGTTTGCATAGTTCATTAACGCGTATTTATTTATTAAATAAACGCTATCGCACGATCATTTATTTTAAATAATTGATCCGACACTTCCGACAATTGTCCTGATATATTTTTATACTCATTTTAAATCATAAACCTCAAAGTACAATATTTTAAAGCGAGTGTACAAGTCTTTAAAGCACATTTTACAAGAATTCAATGCATGAACCTTAAACTTGGTTTATACATAACTGTAACCGATAGTTAACCGGTAATTTTCCAGTTTAATAATTCGCTATGATTTGTATTATCACTCTCTGAACGTTTACGCTCACTTTTATCTATTTAACAAGTAGTTACCTCGTAAAACGTGAAAACTACATATATCGTGTAATCGACACCATGTTAGTTATGGTTTAATCCCGATAATTATTTTTCGGAGTCGATAATATTGTTTATATAATATTTTTATAATAACACTTCCAGAAATATATTTTTAAAATTTCCAAATAGAGGTACCAAGTTTACACTTTAGCTCAACGAGACACGGGATACATGCTATAATAATAAAACAAACTGATCCCTATCTTATAACATACACCGCCCCTTATCACTACTTATATTCAGATAAAATCACATCTCAAATCTTATCTTCCTCTCCTTCCTCTCTCTCTCTGCCAAACCGCCTCCCAACCGACCACCCTCTCGCCGCCATCACCACTTCACGTCACCACCACCATTGTCATCATCATGAAGAGAAGGGATTGTTTGCCTTGGGTTTAGATGTTATAATAGGTTCTTGCTTGATTAAGGTGAATCACCACAGCAGCCACATCCTCCTCCTCACCTTTTTGTTTCCTATCCTTGTTTTCTTGGTAAGTCGACACTCCAAGATCTATCTTCAACTTTTATTCAATCTGATTATTAAAGCAACTCGTATGGTTTTCGTGGATTAAATCTTAACAAAAATCGTGTTCTTTTTAAAAGATTCGTGTGGTAAAGGTTCACAAAAGACGTTTGTTTGATTGACTTGGGTCTCGGGTCAAGAACCCGTTGGGATTCAGTTGACCCACTTGGGTCACGGGTTTGGGAAATGGAATTTCTTATCTCTTGAGTTATATGACTTATTTTGTGGTATGTTTGTTTTGCGTTTATTCTTGGTTCAGAAAAGCTACCACAAGGATGTTTGTTTGTTACTGTTGTCGAGTTTAAAAGCCACCACAAGAGTGGTGTTGTTTTCGGTAACCACATAAACACAAGGGCATGTTTATTTGCTCTGGTTCTCGGTCCAAAAGACAGCCCACTGGGGTGTTTGGTTCGCCAAGAAGCCACCCAAAGAGGGCGTTTGTTTTGTGTATCACAACCCCAACGAGGGGTGTGTCTGGTTTATTTAATTTACTATCGAATTTGAGGAACACCGAAAAGGTGAGCTTGTTTTTCTCGACTGGGAAAGAATACCCACGTAGGGTGTGGGTTTGGTTTGGTCTGAGCCACGACAGCCCAAGATGGTTGTCGTTGTAATTATTGATGTTGTTTGTTTTGCTCGTCTCGACCCACCACCGAGAACCCCACTTCGGGTGCGTCTACATCTGCTGCCATAGCTACCCAAAGGGGTGTTTGGTTTGAGTCTCGGTCCGCAGCCAACCCTAAGGGTGTGCTTAGTTTTGTTTGCTTGGTCTTGGCTCACGACAGAAACACCCTAGAGGGTGATCCGTTTGGTTTGTTTAGCCGACACCACAACCCACATAGGGTGTCATGCTTGTTCAGTTCAGCTGTAACCCACGAAAGGGTAGTGTTTGTTTTGTGTTTGTTGTCTGCCATTTCAGCACACCCTATAAAGGGTGTTCATTTGTTGCCTGGTCCACGACACCAACAGCCTAAAGCTGTTGGTTGTTGTTGTGTTGTTAGTCTCGACTGAAAACCACGAGTCCATATGGCGTGTGTTTGTTGTTGTTGCTATTGGCTCAACCACTACCCAAGAGGGTAGTTTGTTTATCTCGGATTAAGGAGAAAACCACCAACAGGGGGTGTTTCTTTGACTTAGTACATGATAGCCCCGAAGGGATGTCGTTACTGTTTGCTTGTTGTAGTGTCATACCCACATAGGGTACGTGTTTTCAGTTTGTAAACTGTAAAACTAAGTGTGCGTTTGATTTGCAATTTTGCATTAGTAACTAGTTATTAGACTAAATATATAACACTTATCGAACTTAAATTATTAATAGACTACTCTTTAATGGACTAAATATATATATATTGGACACTAAATGAAGACCGTTGATACTGGACGTTTGGACACATATGACTTCGGACTCGAAAAGTAACGGATTATATATACACATATATATTAGACTTATATTGTACATGACGGGCTTGAGTATATTGGATATATCGAATACAAAATGGACATATTATTTTGGACTTGAGAGTATTGGACTACATATTGAATATGTTGGAATCAACGGATTATTATTAGATTATTTATATTAAACAACCCTTTAACGAGCTATTATTAGACTGTGAAGCCCGCTAACTATTAAACTTATTTAGTCGTATTATTTATCATCGGAGTGTATTGCGAATAACGAATCATATCAAACGTTTATTTATATACTTATCATTAAAAAAAAAACTTATATTGATCGAAATCTAATAACAAAACGAAGAGTAAGTTTTATTAAATATAAAACCTTCTCTCTTTGCTCTATATATTAAAACTCATGTTTAAATTATAAAACATATATTATTTAGGATATCGGGCAAATGCTCTAAACTTAACAATTTACTTACCTTATATTACTATTTAATCCTTATGTGTTTATTTCTTGTTGTACTCTTGGTATATGTTTTATTCTTTGGCGTGCGTTTGTCTCGAGTCTAGATCCTTATACCACCACACGAACTATCATACTAAACATTTTACAAACGTTGATACGAAACTTCCACGAAAACTAAGACGTATTACCTTTTGAAACTTATACGCATCGATTACTATTTGCATATTATATTTTGAGACGAGTTTATATTCATTAGGTTATGCCGACTCCGTATCGTTGCGCCATACTTTTTTATACTGTTCTGCTATACTTCTTGACAATGTTGCATTACTTATGTCACTACACTCTAAGGTGAGTTTTCATAGCCCCGATTTATTCAAGTTTATACATTATTTCAAACCTACGGGGGAGAATACATTGCACATCATTTTTATTACGATACCAAGTATATCAAATTCATTACATTGCTTAAGTTACTTCATTGCCAATTGAATGTCCCCATATCAGAAATCATGAACCGTTAATTACTGAGTAAGCGAGGGTGAGTGGATAGATCTATCGAGGGTGACTCCTCCATCCGGGTTGGTGGATTCCAACTGGTGAAACGGATGCATTTCATTTAATATCATTATTTGAGTTGTTTGGCAAAACACTCTGTTGGGGCGAACATCATGATCAGTCTAGCTTCGGTGTCATGTGCTTATAGAAATTGTAACATTTTTATGTGACGTATTTGTCATACATGGCCTATACTTGTGGTAGTCGTATAAAACGTTTTACATGAACTCTATGAACTCACTCAACCTTTGTGTTGACACTTTTAGCAATGTATTTTCAGGTAACTAAGGCATTCACTTCATGGCATGCATGTGGACATATCATAGAGTCGTGGTGACGACGCGTCTCACATGGGATTTATACACTTTAAAAACATCGTTTGACTTGTACCAAACTTATTTTCCGCACATGTTGATTTTCATTTGGGACCTATCTTTGTAACTCTGAATGTTTTTAATATATCAAACGATGTTCTTTTCAAACGACACTTTAGGTCGTTCAATATAACTGTGATTGTGGTGCTATGACAGTCATCCCCCAGGATTTCCATTCCGCTGCAAAACAGGTAATTTGGGGGTGTGACAGATTGGCATCAGAGCTTCAGTTATAGAGAACTAGGTTGCATCATTGACCCTAGACTATAACTACATCATCATAGCATCTCATCATTTCATCATAAGTGCATAGTCACTATACATGCGGTTTCATACGCACATTTTACGAGTTATTTACTTTCATTTCAAAATCGATTGTCACATATATGCCTTCAAATACCCATCCCATCATACTCACATCAGACTTTGACATGGAGAATGCCCTGTCATTCCCTATCACAATTTTAACATCAGTTGACTTAACACCAATAACATCAGATGACGAGACTGAACCCTTTGAGAAGGGCAAATTTGCACCTACACCATCACGATCACTATTGATTCACCGTAGGATCAGGACAGTTTTTATCTTTCGGTTGGGACAGATTATGCCATTTGATAGGGCTTATAGGCTTAGTCCTAATGGACCTATTAGGATGCTTATTGCAAGGAAGAGAGTACATTCTCTTACCCTCATTTTTAAATCACATGCTACTCATGTAATACAACCACTATCAGCTACTCAGACCACTATTATTCGTCTAATAGTGCATACCCCAACCTTACCTCTGAAACGTCGCGAGACAACATGAAAGAGGGTAGTATTTCATTTACCATTATCACCATCATTTCCTAACTCACCACTAGGATTTCCATCTTCATCATAGTCATCATTTTCATCATTATTATCATCTAGAGCACCATCCGTGCCATCACATTCCATAGATACTACTCATACATTTGACTTGCAGCTTGGGAAGCGTGCATGATTTAACACACCATTACCATCTATCACTAAGACTATAGACACTACACCATCTCATAGGTTTGAGGACTATGAAAGTTCTAGGGCTGTTGCTGCTAGACAACCTAATACTCCTACACTTGAAACCTGATTATACCATCAACAGGAACAGATAATAAGTACATTTCTATTTAGTGTAATCTTTATCCTTTATTATCTCTATGATAATCACAACCTTTGTTTATTTCATTCCTTATTCCAATTACCCAATTTTCAATCATTTCGCGATGATACCTCACTATCTTACTAGGGGTTAGGCAAACTTTATTCTTGACCAATTAGGATACTATTACTACTCGATGAGGTTCTCCCATGTATCCTACAAAACCATTCAACAAATTTTATTCCAAGTTATTCTGCTACTATTACATGAAATTATTTCACTTGATTTTATTTCGAGCTATTTTATCACCATCTTAGAAACGTTGTTTCATAAAGTTTTAAAACAAGTTGTTTCGTTACCACCCTATCAATTGGTTTCAGTCATTTTATCAACTATTTAATACCATCATGCGAAACGATTTTCATGTTATTCTGAAAAATTGTTAGGCTATTATCTTACAAAACAAAACGTTGAATACCATCTAAAACTTCGGAGAAACATAATGCCATTTCAACAAAACCAAGCATCACATCATTTGTCCTCAAGTATACATAGCCTGATCACCTATGTATAATTTAGGAAGAATTATGTCATGAAAGAAACAAACATCTTTTCAAACTTCCTAAAACAATCTTCATTCAAAAGCAAAGTTTTGTAATCAGATAAACTGTTCATAAACATTTCTTTTGTTAACAATCTATAGATACCTACACCATTCATCACTCACTCAACCGATAAATTGAAACTTTACCAGTGACTTTTCTTTTAGGAAAAACTTTCTATACCATCTATGAGGAGGATTCCTCGATACAAGAAAACAATGAAAGGATTTCAGAAATACCAACAAGGACTAGAAGTATGTAGTAAGATGTTTCAAAACTCAAATCTTAAGACATCACGGGACAATCCGAACCACTATTTTGGACTAGAAGTCAAAATATATCATTTCAAAAGTACTAGCTAGACCGAGTTACAAGATTTGATACGAAGCGAATACACACTAAGCAACACTATAGGGAGAAACCAAGTCTTCTAACTGAGACTACAGAACATTTCACTAAACATGGCTTCAACGATATGTGAATTTCCCTACAACGAGTTTCCCTTAAAGGAAAATTTGGTTAAATTAAGGTTATCGATTTAAATTTCCCCTAAGGCATTGTGTTCTCTAGAAATTTCAAGTAACCTTACTTCTGTATCAAGAGATGCAACAGGTTTGAACATATCGGACAATCAATGACTCCCCATATACAAGTGAAATTAGAACAAACATTCTTCGACATAGTATGAGCTGAAATCTATTTTCTTGCTAGCATGATAACAATCTAAGTGATGAAATATCTTAGAAGCACTCAATATCAGAAGAAATCTTGAAAATCAACCACTACACCACATCACTTAAATATTTAAGGTTTTGTGACTTGACAACATATAGCATGGAAACACTTCGATAATCAAACAATAAACATTTTAGTCATAGAGACTAAGCACCTTAGGCAAGGAAGACTCAAGTCATGACATTCGCTAGAACTAGAAGCGCGAGGAATCACAACTGTTACCCATAATCTATTCCTTTCAATAATGCCCTTTTCGACAGACTTGACATTTTGAAATTTGGCATGAGACATGTGGTATCAATTCCAGTTGTACCTATTATAAGCTATTCGATTCACCTTAGACTGCTGACAGTCATTTCAAGATTTCCATGGAACCTAATAGGACATGAGTACCGCCTGTAATCCTCAGCTCAATGGTTAGAGCGAGAGAATAATTCCAACATTAGAAGATATGCTCAAAACATGTGTGACTTCTAGAAATGATTAGGAAAATCATACTTCATCGAACCAGTTGCTTTACAACAATAGTTATTACATGAACATATTGACGACACCATTTGAGGCACTCTATGGTTGAGGTGTCAATCACTCATTCACTGGTCAAAATCAGGAAAGTCCAACTCACTAGTCCATAATTTATTTATGAAACAATACAGAAATCAAAATCAAAAGTCAGTTACAAGTAACAACATATAGCTAGATAAGCTACGTCGATATACGACGCAAAATATTGGAGGTATATTCCATAAGTCGCAAACCAATAGAATTTCAAGTTGGCAACAGAGTTATGTTGAAAGTCCCATCTTGGAAAGGCGTGATATGATTCAGAAAACATTGGACGACCCGATGCGACTCAAATATCCTCACCTTTCACTGATAACACCGTAGAACCTAACATGGACTGAATTCAGGGACTGAATTCCTTTTTGGATGGGCGAATGTGACAACTCGTAATTTCAGGTCATTTTACTATTCATCATTTTTCGTAAACTATGTTTACGAGTATCAAATACGCGTAACCTTGGGGGTTAAGCTGCGTATTCATGGAACATCATTGAGAACATTTCATATAGACTAGAGTTAGTCTACATATCATCAGTAACATCATTTTCATATTAGTTCATGCATGAGTTTGCATAGTTCATTAACGCGTATTTATTTATTAAATAAACGCTATCGCACGATCATTTATTTTAAATAATTGATCCGACACTTCCGACAATTGTCCTGATATATTTTTATACTCATTTTAAATCATAAACCTCAAAGTACAATATTTTAAAGCGAGTGTACAAGTCTTTAAAGCACATTTTACAAGAATTCAATGCATGAACCTTAAACTTGGTTTATACATAACTGTAACCGATAGTTAACCGGTAATTTTCCAGTTTAATAATTCGCTATGATTTGTATTATCACTCTCTGAACGTTTACGCTCACTTTTATCTATTTAACAAGTAGTTACCTCGTAAAACGTGAAAACTACATATATCGTGTAATCGACACCATGTTAGTTATGGTTTAATCCCGATAATTATTTTTCGGAGTCGATAATATTGTTTATATAATATTTTTATAATAACACTTCCAGAAATATATTTTTAAAATTTCCAAATAGAGGTACCAAGTTTACACTTTAGCTCAACGAGACACGGGATACATGCTATAATAATAAAACAAACTGATCCCTATCTTATAACATACACCGCCCCTTATCACTACTTATATTCAGATAAAATCACATCTCAAATCTTATCTTCCTCTCCTTCCTCTCTCTCTCTGCCAAACCGCCTCCCAACCGACCACCCTCTCGCCGCCATCACCACTTCACGTCACCACCACCATTGTCATCATCATGAAGAGAAGGGATTGTTTGCCTTGGGTTTAGATGTTATAATAGGTTCTTGCTTGATTAAGGTGAATCACCACAGCAGCCACATCCTCCTCCTCACCTTTTTGTTTCCTATCCTTGTTTTCTTGGTAAGTCGACACTCCAAGATCTATCTTCAACTTTTATTCAATCTGATTATTAAAGCAACTCGTATGGTTTTCGTGGATTAAATCTTAACAAAAATCGTGTTCTTTTTAAAAGATTCGTGTGGTAAAGGTTCACAAAAGACGTTTGTTTGATTGACTTGGGTCTCGGGTCAAGAACCCGTTGGGATTCAGTTGACCCACTTGGGTCACGGGTTTGGGAAATGGAATTGCTTATGTCTTGATTTATATGACTTATTTTGTGGTATGTTTGTTTTGCTTTTATTCTTGGTTCAGAAAAGCTACCACAAGGATGTTCGTTTGTTACTGTTGTCGAGTTTAAAAGCCACCACAAGAGTGGTGTTGTTTTCGGTAACCACATAAACACAAGGGCATGTTTATTTGCTCTGGTTCTCGGTCCAAAAGACAGCCCACTGGGGTGTTTGGTTCGCCAAGAAGCCACCCAAAGAGGGCGTTTGTTTTGTGTATCACAACCCCAACGAGGGGTGTGTCTGGTTTATTTAATTTACTATCGAATTTGAGGAACACCGAAAAGGTGAGCTTGTTTGTCTCGACTGGGAAAGAATACCCACGTAGGGTGTGGGTTTGGTTTGGTTTGAGCCACGACAGCCCAAGATGGTTGTCGTTGTAATTATTGATGTTGTTTGTTTTGCTCGTCTCGACCCACCACCGAGAACCCCACTTCGGGTGCGTCTACATCTGCTGCCATAGCTACCCAAAGGGGTGTTTGGTTTGAGTCTCGGTCCGCAGCCAACCCTAAGGGTGTGCTTAGTTTTGTTTGCTTGGTCTTGGCTCACGACAGAAACACCCTAGAGGGTGATCCGTTTGGTTTGTTTAGCCGACACCACAACCCACATACGGTGTCATGTTTGTTCAGTTCAGCTGCAACCCACGAAAGGGTAGTGTTTGTTTTGTGTTTGTTGTCTGCCATTTCAGCACACCCTATCAAGGGTGTTCATTTGTTGCCTGGTCCACGACACCAACAGCCTAATGCTGTTGGTTGTTGTTGTGTTGTTAGTCTCGCCTGAAAACCGCGAGTCCATATGACGTGTGTTTGTTGTTGTTGCTATTGGCTCAACCACTACCCAAGAGGGTAGTTTGTTTATCTCGGATTAAGGAGAAAACCACCAACAGGGGGTGTTTCTTTGACTTAGTACATGATAGCCCCGAAGGGATGTCGTTACTGTTTGCTTGTTGTAGTGTCATACCCACATAGGGTACGTGTTTTCAGTTTGTAAACTGTAAAACTAAGTGTGCGTTTGATTTGCAATTTTGCATTAGTAACTAGTTATTAGACTAAATATATAACACTTATCAAACTTAAATTATTAATAGACTACTCTTTAATGGACTAAATATATATATATTGGACACTAAATGAAGACCGTTGATACTGGACGTTTGGACACATATGACTTCGGACTCGAAAAGTAACGGATTATATATACACATATATATTAGACTTATATTGTACATGACGGGCTTGAGTATATTGGATATATCGAATACAAAATGGACATATTATTTTGGACTTGAGAGTATTGGACTACATATTGAATATGTTGGAATCAACGGATTATTATTAGATTATTTATATTAAACAACCCTTTAACGAGCTATTATTGGACTGTGAAGCCCGCTAACTATTAAACTTATTTAGTCGTATTATTTATCATTGGAGTGTATTGCGAATAACGAATCATATCAAACGTTTATTTATATACTTATCATTAAAAAAAAACTTATATTGATCGAAATCTAATAACAAAACGAATAGTAAGTTTTATTAAATATAAAACCTTCTCTCTTTGCTCTATATATTAAAACTCATGTTTAAATTATAAAACATATATTATTTAGGATATCGGGCAAATGCTCTAAACTTAACAATTTACTTACCTTATATTACTATTTAATCCTTATGTGTTTATTTCCTGTTGTACTCTTGGTATATGTTTTATTCTTTGGCGTGCGTTTGTCTCGAGTCTAGATCCTTATACCACCACACGAACTATCATACTAAACATTTTACAAACATTGATACGAAACTTCCACGAAAACTAAGACGTATTACCTTTTGAAACTTATACGCATCGATTACTATTTGCATATTATATTTTGAGACGAGTTTATATTCATTAGGTTACGCCGACTCCGTATCGTTGCGCCATACTTTTTTATACTGTTCTGCTATACTTCTTGACAATGTTGCATTACTTATGTCACTACACTCTAAGGTGAGTTTTCATAGCCCCGATTTATTCAAGTTTATACATTATTTCAAACCTACGGGGGAGAATACATTGCACATCATTTTTATTACGATACCAAGTATATCAAATTCATTACATTGCTTAAGTTACTTCATTGCCAATTGAATGTCCCCATATCAGAAATCATGAACCGTTAATTACTGGGTAAGCGAGGGTGAGTGGATAGATCTATCGAGGGTGACTCCTCCATCCGGGTTGGTGGATTCCAACTGGTGAAACGGATGCATTTCATTTAATATCATTATTTGAGTTGTTTGGCAAAACACTCTGTTGGGGCGAACATCATGATCAGTCTAGCTTCGGTGTCATGTGCTTATAGCAATTGTAACATTTTTATGTGACATATTTGTCATACATGGCCTATACTTGTGGTAGTCGTATAAAACGTTTTACATGAACTCTATGAACTCACTCAACCTTTGTGTTGACACTTTTAGCAATGTATTTTCAGGTAACTAAGGCATTCACTTCATGGCATGCATGTGGACATATCATAGAGTCGCGGTGACGACGCGTCTCACATGGGATTTATACACTTTAAAAACATCGTTTGACTTGTACCAAACTTATTTTCCGCACATGTTGATTTTCATTTGGGACCTATCTTTGTAACTCTGAATGTTTTTAATATATCAAACGATGTTCTTTTCAAACGACACTTTAGGTCGTTCAATATAACTGTGATTGTGGTGCTATGACAGTCATCCCCCAGGAATTCCATTCCGCTGCAAAACAGGTAATTTGGGGGTGTGACAGAAGTCCTTAGGTATGATTACAAAAAGGAGAAAATGAGAATCGGAGAAAGAAGGAGTTAAAGAATTAAAAAGAAAAGTAAAGAAAAAGGTAAATAGAAATAGCCCTCCAAATTATTCAACTTAGGGCAGACACCGGGTTCAATACATATGCTACTGGTTGTCACTAGATGACACTGGTATTGAAGATTAAAGTAGTCATGGACCCAATGACGCATGCACTAAACCTTCTTTGCTACTCAAGTTTCTCTCAACAGAAGCTTGTTTCATTCTCACAGGGAACCCTACGTAAACTATCAGCTTTCTCTTAGAGATTGCTGGTATTGAAGAAGGAGACCATCTCCCTAGTCTCCGCTCAGGAAAACCAAAGCGCACTATTAGGAACACTTGACATTTCATCACTTGTCGTTCAACATTAAGTACGCAAGTGATAATATTATCGAGTCCTTCACAGATCTTAGCAATCTGTAGAAAACATTTATGAGAGGTTCACAATTGTGATCCTCAGTGATTGAATGGAAACTCCTACCAGGATCAACATCTAACAGCCCTGACAGCAAGTCGATTCGGTAACTCCTCGTGGGTTACGCTTAGTGTAGTCTCAAACGGTCTACAGTCGTGAGGTGATGCTTCGGTGTACCTCAGCGACTCACCTGAACTGTAGGTGTACTTCGGTACATCGTGTTATCCTGCTTGAGGGACTCAAGTTCAAGAACAGCCTTTACTAGAATTAGAGATGTGTTTTCACACTATGTTGTTAACACGCTCGAAGTTTGAATTTGTAAGTGCTGGAAATCCCGCTAAGGAGATTCCTTTCAAGAATCGAGTCCTGAAGATGTGGGTCACTTCTTGAACATGTTCAGTGTAATGCCAACTGTCCCTTATGGGATTCGGATGGCTGATTCGCCCAACCAAGGTGAATGGAATCAAGACATTCATCAGAAGAACAATCGTAGTGGTCAATTCTCTAAGAAACGACCACAGTGATCGATTGGTGTTTATCACTAACCCATTCTTATGTTTTCTTCTTATGGATGCTCTTGGGAGATGATCGTGCTGATTCTCCATATGCTCATACCAAAAACAACACAATTTGAAGTTCTCTCGAAAGGCAACACAAAAGTCAGAATGATTCTTCCTCAAAGCCAAAGAATCTACAAAGTTTAAAGACTTAGAGAACTATATCAAAACTGAAATCCAACATTAAAGAGCGTATGAGCATGTTGGAGAAGGACGTGGAGACACCTGAGCAACGAAGCAGACCTGATGCAGAAAACTGCAACATATCATCACCATATCCACAACAGAACAAAGATAACAAAGACGTCAAAGCTCAAAACTTCAAAAGAAACAAGATCCTCACACTGGGGAAATTGTTAGAATTAAGGCACTTCCTCTTACAAGAAAGAGGAATGTCAGAAGACGTCAAGGCAACTATTACATCAACACCAACAACTTTTCCAAGATTGCTGGAGTCTTTAATTACCAACACTTAGGGGGAGATTTTTGGAATCACTCCTAACTTGGATTTTAAGTGTTAGTAATTAGTTTGTAATAGGTTGCTTAAACTAGGCTTTTATGTTTGTATTTATGGCAAGGATTATGTAGAAAGCCCATGAGCCTTGGCCCAAGCCCAATAAGTAAGGAAGGGACTAGACATGTTGCCCTAGTTCCCTTCCCTATATAAACTCATGTAAACCTTCATTTGAAGGTTGGTTGTTCACTTTCACTTAATATCATACGCATAACCTTTCACATATTCATACGTGTATATTGTGTAGTGTTCATCCAATCTATCTTCATCTTATTTCTTACATATTGATGCTTGTGTCATATTATGGTGAACTAACATTAACAAACTTATCTTATGATGTAAAGAACCCTTAGATACTGTCCAAGTCGGACTACAACTGAATTAGGGTTTGATATCCAAAGTTCTACCTCCCTTAAAACAGAAAAATTGAATTCTATATATAGATTTACAAATGCGACGGCGTCACCATTTGCTAGTGACGTCGTCAGGTCGCTGTCATTAGGGTTTTGTTTGGGCCAAGTCATCATTGGGACGGTGTCAGTTAATAAGTGTGACACCGTCAGTATTCATGAAGGACGTCGTATGAGATTGGTTCTTGGGCATCTGGTGTGGAAAATGAGATTGACGCCTTCCAGAGTTTAGGCGTGACGCCGTCAGGTTGTAGAACCAGAACTTTTTCTGAGCCGTTGTTGGGAATTATGCGAAGTAGAATTTCTGCTGTCAATACTGCTGAAGTAGAAGCAGAATCTGCTGAAGAAGAGATTCTGCTGAAGTAAAAGAAGCCGTGCCATGTTTCTGCTGAAGGGTGGAAGCTGACTAGGATCAGCATGCGCTTTATTATTTAAATGCTAACCCATCATTATTTTTGTACTGCCCGAGGTTAGCATGGGTATTATTGTACTGCTCAATATTATCTAGTGTTTTAGTCATTAAATGTATGCTTACATGTTTAGTCGATTGAGTAGTAATAGTTTAGGGTTCCTTGTCTATAAAAGGAACTTCATAGTTTGTAATAGATAACTCATCCGAAACATAGTGTTTCAGTGAATAAAAGATCCATAGAGGATCTAAGTGTTCTTAGTTATAACAACTTGTATTTACATTCCGCTATAGAATACGAGTTGTAGAGATTTTCTATTAGTTTGCTTATGATTACATAGGTAACACTAACGATCCACGAGTGCTCAAGATCTGTCAAGGTCTGTCTGTGTTCAACAAGTGGTATCAGAGCCTCGGGAGAGTCTCTACGATACTGAGAACCTTATTTACCTCACCCCCATACAACCAAAAACATATTCACCATGCCTGGAACTAATGATGAATCAGAAGTCACCAACAACAACATCAAAAACACCACCTCTATGCAGCAACTTAGTCTCTCCAACAGTAATGGTAAGTTTCCTTATCTGAAAAAGGAAGAGTATGATCTGTGGACCATGAAGATGCAGAACTGGATCTCCAATATTGATTGGAATCTGTGGGAGATTGTGAAGAATGGAAACAGTCTGAAGAAGACTATCCCGGATCTCGATGGTAAGTTTACCATTGCTCCTCCCAAAATTGCTGAAGATATTCTAGCTGTGCAAAGAGAGCACAAAGTAAGAACCATCCTTCTTCAATCTATTCCTGAAGATCACTTGGGTGATTTTCACCACATGGTTCATGCAAAGGACATCTGGATGGCTCTTAAAGCAAGGTTTGGTGGAAATGAAGAGTCCAGGAGAATGAGGAAGTCCATGCTGAGACAACACTTCCAAGAGTTCAACATCTCTAAAGAAGAAGGTATCCACAAGGGATACGACAGGTTTCACAAGATTTTGAGTCAGCTAAACCAGCTGAATGCAAAGCCTGACAATGATGATTGCAATTCAAAGTTCCTACAATCTTTGCCTCCATCATGGGTACATGTGAGTATAGCCCTTAAAGCTAAAGGTGGGCTGGACATGCTCACTTTTGATGAGCTGTACAACAAACTCAGATCTCTTGAACCTGATGTCAGATCTCCCTACCGTGCATCCTCTTCTGGTCATTCAGCCTTTTTTGGGACATCTCACTCCAATATGATGATGCATGCTTCAAGTCCATCTTACTTACCATCATCATCTTATCGTCCCACTCCATCACATCCTCAAGCTAAAACTGGCAGTATATTGGAGCATGTTCTTCATTCATTTGTTGCTGATTATGATACTCAGCAGCATCTTGTCTATGAAGATTTTGATCAGGTGGACCCTCTTGAGATGGAGGAGATGAAACTGAAATGGCAGGTGGCCATGCTTTCAGTAGATATCAAGAGGTTTGAGGAGAAGGCAGGAAGAAAGTTTGGCTTCAAGGGAAAGGATCCAGATCGCTTTGACAGGAGAAAGGTCAAGTGTTTCTCTTGTCACCAGATGGGTCATTTCTCAAGGGAATGCAAAGACAGGAAGAGTGGAGAGGGAGCTAACTACAATTCCTATCAGCAGAATCAGAAGGGAGCTAGCACTTCAGCATCTCTTGTCACCTTGGATGAACAGGTCAACTGGGTTGCACATGAACCTGCGAATGAGGAAGCTGCTGATACTAAGAAGCTTGGATTGCTGGCCAGATGTACATCAGAAGATAGGCATGATCAGTTTGCCTTGATGGGACTTTCTCAGGTACACAACTGTATATTTGGTTGTAGTGAAAGATACAATGAACTTAAAGAAGCTTATGATACTATGAAACCTAAATACAATGAATGCTATGTTGATAATGAAGCTTATAAACTTTCGTTAAAAACATTAGAAAGACAAAAGGTATGGTTTCAAAAGAATCAGATAGCTTATGAAGAAAAAATTAAGGTGCTACAATTTGATCTAGATATTGCTAATATTAACTTAAAACGCACTGAAAAGGAAAAAGCTGATACTATTGCTGAGAATCTAGAGCTTAAAGAGAAACTTGCTGAGGAAATAGCTAGACATAAACAATGGTTAATATCAGGTGACAATCTAGCTAGAGAACTCTATAATAGTCAGTCAGTGAACTCTGGAATAGGTTTGGGTTTTCAAAAGTATGTAGGATTGGAAGCTAGGCAAGATGGGCGTAAATCTACACCTACAGGCTTAGAACATTTTAAAAAGGAAGGTGATTTACATGCTGTCCCTGGACCTATTAGAGGTGAATTCATGCCCACTGACCTGTCTATTACTGTTGACTTTGATGGATCACACCATCTGTATGGCAAAAAGTCAAAAGACTTGCCAGACAACGATGCTTCATCTTATGACTTTGTCTCTTTCTCTGACAGTGACAATTCATCGGATCAAGGATCTACTTACAGCTGTGATTCAAGTGATAAGTCAGACCTTCCCAAGCCCTCACCTGAGCCTACACCCAAGCCTGCACCCAAGTCTATCTACAAGCCTTCTAGGATAGCTACTGAGGAATCTACTTCCAAGCCTGTTTCCCCTGAAGACTTGTCATTTAAATCTTTGCATAATAATTCTGTCAAAAGCAATTCCTTTAATGTTTCTGGTTTAAGTACTTCTACATGTAATAGAACATCTGCTTTGTTAAAAAAATCTTCCAAAAGGAAGACATGTTTTGTGTGTGGAAGTAAACTTCATTTAATTAAGGATTGTGATTTCTATGAGCAAAGATTGGGTGCATGTGCTCCTCAGCAGAAACCTAGACCAGTGTGGACCAATGTTAAAAATATTCCTCCTTATGTCCCACAAGCTAATTATACTGACTCTCCTTGGAGGAGATCAGTTGATGGACCTTATGTGCAACCTATTAGCCCATATTTTAAACATGGTTATTGGCCTGCATATGTTGACTCTATGAATAATGGGAAAGGATGTTGGGGCACTACTGTCAAATCTTCAGCAGGTTGTTCTTGGAAGGATAAAGGACCTAAATTTCACTGGAAACCCAAGAACAATGGTGGATCTTTCTCTTCCCTTAACTGCAAAGTTTAAGGGGAGGCATAGGCCTCAAGGGAGGCATATGCCTCAGGGGAGGATTTTATAGTAAACTTTGTGTATATTCTGTTTGCTAACATTATCTTGCTAATAATTTTTTAGCCTGTTTTGTCTCTGTTTTGTTCTTGTGTTTCTCTGAGTTTGTTTTGTAGAATGCCCTGTTCAGTTAAAATTCATCAAGTGTGGTCCTTTGGTATATGGTCTAGTAAGCTTAAAGCTTGTTTCCTCTGAAAGCTAAGTAATGAAGTGAGCAATTTGTTTCCACTGAAGATAAAATACTGAAGACAAGTATTGAAGTTAAAATTGTTCATTCATTCATTCAAATTACAGCTTACAGCTTACAGCTTACAATCAACTTCAATGCAACTACAAGAAAAGTACTTTACATGATCTACTAATCCTAATCTAGTTCATATCATCTATTCCAACATCCAACGGGCTGTTGGATATGCATGATCGCTCACGTCTTTCACACTAGATGCTGGATATGCGTTTGTAAAATCTTGCATAACCAACCATTCCTTCTATCTCGATGGATGGATAAGCATAACCAGTTCGACGAAGATGCTAAGGATCAAAATGGAAAGATGGATTGATGCAAACGATGAAGATGACGATGACCACACATGGTGTTGAAGAAACATAAAGTTTCGTTTGTGCTTCATCTATCGATTTCAACCAAAATGCAATCCATCCACCTTCCTTTAGCTCTTCCACTATACGAAGTGTGAAGATGCACCAAAGATTGGCGCAGGTAGAGCAAGCACCACCTCCCTTTCGACATGAGGCCTTTGTTGAGGGTGAGGTGCTGGAGGTTGGGAGTAAGCAGTTATCTCAGTAGTGGGTTCCTCTGAGTCATCAGAAGACTCACTTGGATCCACTACACTATCATCTTCAGAAGAAGGGAGAAATGGGGATGTCAAAGGACATGGGTCAGGAGGACGTGACCAAAACTGGAGGAAATCACTGGATGATGATGATGATGGAGAAGAGGTTGGATTTACAACCTCTGGTATAGTATTCATGGTTAATTTTGGTTAATTGGGTTTGTGAAGAAACTAGGGTTTGTAATGATATTTGGGGGTTTTTGATGAAGAGAAGTATGCATTGGGATGATTAAATAGACGGATGCAAGGGTTAATGCAATTCAATGCGGTTAGATGGCACAGTAATTCTAGAATCCTTCCGAAGTTATTCTAGTCTTGGGGTGGTTTCTGCCGAAGCTTATTATTTCAGCAGCTTGGCTATGTGTTTCTGCTGAAGCGTTAATTTGTCGTTGGTCAAGTTGAAATACACGTAGGATATGGTCAACTAAAGTTCTCATACATTTGACTATATTCCTGGTAACGGTTACCATTCCTCTAAACGCATTTCTTCCACTTCATAAGAAAAAATTCCCTCTTCAGTTCAAAAGTCATAACCCTAAAATCACACATCTCTCATGGCTCTTCAATTCAAGAAGGATCATAATAAAGTTGCATTTCTGGGTAAAGCAAAGGGCGATGAATTGTATGAACCAATGGTGGAGTTCCTGAAGTGGTCCAAGATTCACTTTGCCCTAACACATTCCCCTGATGGGATTTATGAATCGTTGGTCAAACAATTTTGGGAATCTGCTGAAAAACGAAGTGAAACAGAGATTGTTGCTTTGATTGATGAAACAGAGCACGTGGTGACGGAGGACCTGATAAGGAGAAAGCTTTGTTTGGATGATGCTGATGGAGTTTATCACTTAAGTACAGAGGTGATTCTCTCTGGGCTGAGAGCCATTGGGTATCAAGGTACAAGAACGGACATATGGTTGAAAAAACATTTTTGCCCTATGTGGAGATTTTTAGTTCACACTCTGCTTCAGTGCATTAGCAACAAATCTGGAGCATGGGATCAATTCTCTACGCAATTGGCTTGTGGTATTGTGTGTCTATCTCAAGGGATAACTTATAATTTTTCTAAATTTATTTTTGATAATATGGTTGAAAATATAAATAGGAAACAACACAAGTTTTTAATGTACCCTAGATTCTTACAAATTATCATAGACACCTCTACCCAAGTCCAGGCCTTTAAACCCATAGGAGCTCTTTCAGCTAAACTTTTTGCCTTTATGAGAACTAACTTTGAGGGGGCACATCATCCGTTATCAGCAGCTATGTTGCTTCATGGCAATGAGGTTGCTGATGAGGAAAATGTTGCTGATATCCCACCCTCTTCAAATGTTGCTACTGTAGGACCGATAATACTATAGTGATTTATGTGGTTCGGAGGGTCGGGGAAGCTCAAAGAATGAATAAGACATGGTATTATTTAGATTAAAGTAAAGGGAAGATGTGTGAGTTTCTAGAGAGAAGAAGAAGAAACCACACACACTTCTTTACAAAAAATGAACTTCCTACCCTCCTAGTTGGGACTAGGAGGGGTATATATACTTAGACAAGTCTAACTTAGCACAATTGACTAAACTAGTCCTTGTGAATGAGAAAAATAAGAAACTAATGCAATTCCCGTAATGACTTCACTTTAGCGAGGCTAACAATCTCTCCCCAAGTGATGTCATACGGGAGTTGCTTACAATGTTCCCTACAAGCAAAATCAAATACAAAACATAAGCGCAGCAGCTCCAAGAGTGTCTTCACAGTCATCAAACTTCATGAATCTTCTCAGCTGCCATCTCTTTACTTGCAGAAGAACAATGCGAGCAAATCTAATTAGGGATAAAATATGACCTTTTTGCTCTCCCCTAATTAGTGCTCTCCCCCAAACTGACAACCTTTCTGATGAATTTCCTGAATTCGAAGAAGTCTTTTGATAATTAAATTAGAACCGTCTTTAGTCTTCTAATACGCAGCGGAAAATGTAGAAAAGACTGTCGACTCGACCTTCTTCAAGATTGTCCATTCGGGGGAATAAGATATCAACATCTTCATCTCACCAAATGCATTCCAGTTATCTTTCATATATCAAATCAGCCCATAATGTACACATTTCTCTCCCCTGAAGGTTACGATTTATCGGAATCAGCATATAATTGTGTACATGAAGCATTAACTGAAAGCATTCTATCATAAAACAAATCAGCCCGTGAGAAGATGTCGATGAACAATACCATTTTAAATTGTCTAACTCATCTCAACCCCCTGTATCAAAATTCAACGGCTGTCTGTAGTAACCACATGTGAGGATAACCCAATATGACGAACTTGAGGATGAAGTAAGATCTCCCGGAATAGTTACTTAAGCTTGTACTATCCTGGTGAAAAAGAACGGTGTACCCAATGTACAAAACCTCTTGGCGTATCCTCAACTACGTGAGACACCGAAGTGATAGCTACTTTGTGGGTTAAGAGAGAAAGAATCACAAAAGTAACTAGATAGCAAGTCTTCATCACACTCAACATATTTGCCCAGACAAGTCATCTTCGCGGAAGGGAAGAAAGAAAGAAGATGAAATAAGTAAACTCATCAGAAAAACTTCACTTCAAGCCCAAATAAATAATAACGAATCATCTTCGTGGTCACACTTCAAATTCATCGAAAATTTTAGCCGTGAACGCAGTATCCTCCGTGAAAATATACCATACCAAATATACCAATCTTAACTAAAGTTAAAAAATTGTATCCAATAAAAATCGGATAACAATATTTCTTATATATCCATTTCATTGAAACACGTCAATGTTAACCATTTCAATATATTTCACCTAAGGCCCATATTAGTCCACCGTGAAGTAAAAAATCCGATCCAGTCCAACCACAATATAACCGTGATTCTTGAGGCCCACAATCCAAAATCCATTCCATACATATATGTATCCGGTTATAATAAAGTTATAACACTTCAACACCATTTGACCTAAACCTAATATATCTCACAAAAAGTCCGCCCCCCTCCTCTTTTCTCTCACAACTCAGCTTCACAAAAGTGTCCTACTCTCCCACTTTTTATCATCATCCAAACGAATCAAAACTCTATTACGAACCTCATATAGACGATTCATACAAGCACAAATCCATCCTAACCCAACCTTTGTCTTCATGATATTTATTCCGAATCAAGAAGTTAACAGGAGAGACGTCAAGATCTTTTAAAAAAAGGTCTCGGGTAGGTGCTTTTTTTTTTTTTTTTTTTATATGAGTCCTGAACAATCTTTAAAGATAAGAGATAACATAGTTGTTATATTCTTGTCTTTTAATTCGGATAGTGACAGAAATATTGATCAATGATGATGAGGATTAATTTGAAATAATCTATAAAAGATTACACAAAAAGTAGAATCCGAATCTGAGATTGTTGTTAATATTTTTCTTTTAAGTTTGAGAGTTGGGGAGTGATATGAGAGGGTTAAATGGTGAGTCTAGATGTAGGATAGATTATTGGTTTTTCGGATTGATAAGGTCATGGGCTGAGGTCGAGGTGAAAGTGGTATATGGTATATGGTCAAGTGGTCTTTTTTTTTTGAGTCAAGTCTACGCATAAGTTTTTCTTTTTGCTTTCAGTTTTACGCGCAAGATTCTCAAATCCTTATGCGTAAAAAATTCTTGGTCCTTATGCGTAACCTTACGCGTAACATAGCTTATGCGTAGCTTTACGCGTAACCTTGCTTAGGCGTAAGCCAAGGCTTAAGCGTAAACGCATACGCGTAACTTTTTCTACGCGTAACTTCACAGCTACGCGTAACTCCATTGTAGATTCTTCTTACGCGTAAGTTTAGGGTTTTGACCCGTTGACCACTTTTTCCGACGAGATTTCTGACTGAAAAATCCGTTAAGCTTCATACGTTACCCAGAAACCCATAAAAACTGCTTCTGTTGACTGTTTTGACCACTGAATCTGACGGTTGACCACTTTTTGTTTCACGGATATATTGTACAAAATAAGTCATAAAAATGATATTAACAGCTGTTTGGACCCAAAGAGACACAAAACAGATGTATACAATATAGACCAGGACTTTTTGTTTTGACCAAGGATACTAAAACAACATGTAACACTGTTAACCACAAAAATACGGAAAAAAAATTTTCCGAGCCACAAAATAAGCACAAAACAGTAACAAACATGTGTAAATAACCAACATAAATCAATAAAACACAACCTGGCTCGTTATACCAATTGTAGGACCGATAATACTATAGTGATTTATGTGGTTCGGGGGGTCGGGGAAGCTCAAAGAATGAATAAGACATGGTATTATTTAGATTAAAGTAAAGGGAAGATGTGTGAGTTTCTAGAGAGAAGAAGAAGAAACCACACACACTTCTTTACAAAAAATGAACTTCCTACCCTCCTAGTTGGGACTAGGAGGGGTATATATACTTAGACAAGTCTAACTTAGCACAATTGACTAAACTAGTCCTTGTGAATGAGAAAAATAAGAAACTAATGCAATTCCCGTAATGACTTCACTTTAGCGAGGCTAACAGCTACTGATGGCAATCCATCAGTTAATATAGATGAGGGCCCCACTTTTGCTGCTGAAGCATCTCATATTGCCCCTGACCATTCTCCACCTGTACCATCACCCAGACCGAGTCCACCACATACACAGGCTTCAGTTGATGAGTTTGAGCCTGACCAGAACAGGATGACCACACCCAGTCCTCAAAGGGAACCTTTTGATGAAGTACTTCCTCATTTTGAGCATGACCCTATTTCTCCTGAAAGGTCCAATGAAACTCCCATTACCACAGAGCAATCTGCTGGTGGAGCTGAGGACCCTATTACTCTCACATCTGTCTATGCTCTTGTTAACAGGTATGCAGCTGAGGTAACTGATCTCAAAAAGGAGCTTACCGAGACCAAGTCTTCTCTTGGTGATAAGATTGAGGAACTGCAGAATAAAGTTAGTCATTTCTTCTGATGAGGAGGAAGAGGACTCTCGGCTTGCTTCTCTAAATATCTTAGCTGATGTGGTTCAGGAGATAGTTGTTCCTTCCTCAATGGTTGCTGATTCCTCAAAAAATGAGGAACCTGTTCTTTATAGAAGAAGAAAGAGATCTCACTTGCATAAGGGTTCTGCTGAAGTCTCCAAGAAACCAAGTGTGGACAATAATACATCTGCTGAGGTTCAAATGGAGGATATTGCATCTAAAACTTATCATCATGTACCTGTTCAAGAACCATCATGTCCCACCCCATCAGCAGATGATCAAGTTGTATTTCATGTTGGAAGAAATTTTATTTTGGATCCTGCAACTGATATCCTTACCACACATGTTGAAGATCTCTCTCAAAACGATTCCTCTGAAGTTCAAATTGGTGATTCTCCTCCAGCTGATGTTGTTCATGAGTCTACTACTAAAGAGAAAGGTGTAATGATTGAAGATGAGCTTGGTCCAGATCTGGTATCTGAACAAGAAAGGAGAGGACAAGAAAGCAGGTTTGCTGAGTTTGCAGATCAGAAGAAAAGTGAAGAAGTGGCTAAACAAATTGCAGATCATTCTACTTCTGTTTTGCCTCCTGAGAGACGAAGAGAATTGGATGATTTTGCTACTCGGATGCCTGCTGCACAATGGGATGTTCTTATTAAACAAACCACTTCAAATCCTTCACTTGCTCAAAGTATCTTAGGTAGGGAATTTGATAGTGAAAATTTTGTGGCTCGAATGATGGAGCTTGGAGAACAAAGGAAGCAAGAAGCAGCTGCGAAAAGGAAAGCACTGAGTACTGAAAAGAATAAGGCAAAAAGAGAGAGACCTCTTACTGAAGCTCAGAAGAAAACAGAGATGAGGATTACAGTGAAAAATCAAAGTTGTACTGTGCTTAACCGTCGTTTAACAATGAAGCAAGTCGTGGCTTTACCTGATGCAAGATTGTTTTACTTGTACAATATGATTATGAAGACTTCTTCTTCTGCTTTAACACCATCTTCCAATTTGAACAGAATTGCTGGGAATGAAGTTGCACCAAAGGCCAAAAGACCCAAGTTTGTTGAGATAGTGGATAATTTTGATGATTTTCCACCTAAGACGATCTCTCAAATGGTTTCTTCTGAAGCAACTTCTGAAGCTACTCCTTCGTCTGACAAGGTTCCTTCTAATGAACCATCGGCTGTTTCCCCTGAAGCACCAGTTATGCCCCCTTCTAACTCAAATGTGGCATCTGCTGCTGCAAAAGAAAGTACTTTGGTTGGGGAAAATGACCAGGTTACTTCTACTGAACCCACTGTTATATCTACTGAAGCTTCTACCGAAGTCACTAGCTCAACTGAAAAAATCTCATCTGCTGAACCAACCACCATTTCCTCTGAAGCACCTAATGTACAAGCTTCTGCTCCATCTATGGGATCTTCTGATACAACAGGAGCTGGTTCGATTAAAGAAGCTAAAACCACAACTGTCAAAGCTAAAAAGTCAAGAAAGGTGCTTAAAAGAATGCATGCCCTTCGTGATGATGTCTCTCCTAAATCCACATCTACTTCTTCAAGTCCTACTACTGATGTTAATGAAGAAACCAAAGATATTCCATCTTCGAAAATGTATGTGCCTGGTAGAAGGATGAAGAGGATGGCCAAGAGAAAACTCACATCTCTGAGAAGATCTGTGAGAAAAGCGAGGACTCATGCATCGAAGTATAAGCCATCACCCAAGCATGTTCCTTTGGACCTAAAGGCTGATGACTCAACCTTTATTAAAGAAGGGTCTGCTACTGATTTTCCTGAGGGATATCAAAATGTGTTGGTCCAGTGGTCTCTAATAAATGGTGAGATGAATGTCATTCATCGATTGGACAAAACTTCAATGGAGTTCACCTTTTTGAAGGAAATACTCCATTTGGTAGACAGGGCAGATATACTTTCTCTGTACACTCTCATCACCAAACATTACTGCAATACTGCACCACAAGGTTCTGGGATATGCTTATTGGGAGATCTTCATGTCCTGATTGACTCTCAATCTCCCAATGGTAAAGGGCATTTCATTTGGAAGAACTCACATCTATGGCAGGTTGAGTCCTGGAGATATTATCCCCTACCTCGTGTGCATGTAGTTGAGACAAAGGGTGGAATCACTGTCTGCATGTTTGCTGAAAGAATGTATCCATTATCCAAGAGACTTATGGAAAGGATGCTGTGTCAGAAGTTGGAAATTCCTCCAGATCCAGTGGGAAATGAAAGACCAGATGCTGAATGACTGGATTTATCAAGACTCAACTTCTGCAAGCTCAAGCTGCATCTTCATAATGAACGCGGTAATCTACATTGTCTTTTGTTATATGTACAGTCTTTTGTGTTGTTTATCTTGTTTGTTTTTCTTAGTTAAAAAAAAAAAAAAAATTAACTTTCTCTTGCTAGTTTGTTGCATTTTGTTGATGGTTTTTAACTCACCAGATATACCTTGTGTATATCAAAGAGTTGGCTAGTCCAAAGGGTACAGCCTTGGTAAAGACACATCAAATCTGGTGATAGCTGTAATGGTTTGCTCTAAATCATAGGGTCTGCAACCACCCATGCTTAATTGCTGAGAGTTGTATGGTCATCAATTCACCATGGTCTATTCCTTGTTGGAATCCAAGAATTGGCTAGCCCACAAGTATATGGCTTATGGTAAAGGCAACTGAATCCATATTTGGTTATCACTTCACCAATTCTAAGAATTGACTAGTCCTGAGCAAACGGCTACAGGTAAAGACACATCAAATCCGTTTATATAGTTGCTGATTTGCTCATAAATCAGATGGTTATCAATGTACCATAGTTTTCGGACTTAAACATCTGGCTACCCCAGTAGTGATGGCTATTGGTAAAGAGACATCAAATCCATTATTTTCAATGATTCACCTCTCACAGGAGTTAACACACCTGGATGTGATGAGAATAGTATGCAACTAATAAGTTTTGATGTACAATATGTCATGTGTTGCTGCAAAGACCTGGCGTTTCAAAGTTTGCTCATCATAGAGATGAGATTATTATTGGTTCTTTGCTACTGATATTTGAGAACAATCCTTTAGTACTGAAGTCTCTAAGATCTATCAAGGTTAGGAAACTGGAACTTAACCAAGTCAAATTCCAGTTTAGGGGAGGATTGTTGGGAATTATGCGAAGTAGAATTTCTGCTGTCAATACTGCTGAAGGATTCTGCTGAAGTAGAAGCAGAATCTGCTGAAGAAGAGATTCTGCAGAAGTAAAAGAAGCCGTGCCATGTTTCTGCTGAAGGGTGGAAGCTGACTAGGATCAGCATGCGCTTTATTATTTAAATGCTAACCCATCATTATTTTTGTACTGCCCGAGGTTAGCATGGGTATTATTGTACTGCTCAATATTATCTAGTGTTTTAGTCATTAAATGTATGCTTACATGTTGATAACGCTCAAATTGTGCATGTTTTTAGTAGCGTTATCCGTGCTTTTATGTGTGTTATTTGGTTATAATCATATGCTTTTGATGCTTAATCGTAGAAAAGTGCGTTTGCTAGTTCATTTGTAGCCAAGTACAGGAAAGTGGAGAAAAAGACGAAAAAGAAGTAAAATACGAAGATTTCTCCATATACGAAGAATTCCCGACAAAAGCAAGACTTGTGGAGTATATTCGAGAAGATAAAGTCATCAAGTTAGTGGTCCAAAGACTTAAGAATAAAGTTCAAGAAGGAAAACGAGAAAGAAATGAAGAAAAGAAGCTTAAACGAAGATATATTGGAAGACTCGTTGTTCCCGACACACCTTCACCATTTTGGCCATAACTTTTGCATACGGACTCCGTTTGACCCCCGGTTCGCGGCCACGGAAAGCTAAGAGAAAGATCTACAACTTTGCAGTTTATGACTTTTTGTGATTTTGCTCCAACCGATCGGTCGAGCCCCGTAACCGATTCGGTTGGAGAGCTGTCAAGAAGACCAACCGATTCGGTTGGAGCTCAACCGGATCCGGTTGGAGGTCCTGTTTCAGCCATTTCTGCACTACTAAGACTCCAAACGAGTTCCAAATGATTCTAGTCCCTTCCTACATGGTTTCTAGTCCCTTCCAAGCTCCTTGGCCTCCAAGAAATGCATTGAATACCCTAGGCCTTGGTAGTAGTATAAATAGAACCCATTTGGCACCTCATTTCATCATCCCTTCTCCATCTTTCTCATCCCTTTCATCCACCACTCCTCTCTAGGTGTGAAATTCAAGCCTCCACCCTTAAGGACGAATTTCCACCTAGAGAGCAAACCATAACTTGAGAGAACACAACCACTCTCAATACCTTCACCAAAGGTGTGAAATTCAAGCCTCCACCCTTAAGGACGAATTTCCACCTAGAAGACACAACCACTCTCAATATCTTCACCCCAAAGGTGTGAAACTCAAGCCTCCACCCTTAAGGACGAGTTTCCACCAACTATCCTATCCCAACTTGTGTGAAATTCAAGCCTCCACCCTTAAGGACGAATTTCCACCAATTACACCAACTTATCTTCCCCAAAAGACCACAAACCTCTGTCAAATTCGTGTAGTGTGCTCAAGGGTTGTCGAAGGCGTTTGGACATCATTTTCCGGCTTGGTAGAACTATTGTAGTTGATTGGAGGCTTGAAGGAGTGCTATAATCCTTCATCTTTGCCTATTGTAATTCATACTTTGGGTAAACCTTGTTACTTTTATAATGTTGAATGCTATTGTTCATGTTTGGTTCTTTGATTGTGTTGATTATGTGATTCTTGTGATGTGTTCTTGTCTTATGAATGTCTTGATACTTGTTTGTTCTTGTATTGCTTTTCTTGTTGGTTTGATCCGTGACAATCATAACCATCAACTTGTTACTTGCTTAAACAAACAAACGACACTTGTAGTGCAACCAAGTCTCTTGGGACGACCTTGATTTACCATATACTATACTACAACTTGACTAGGGTATACTTGCCCGAATGTGTTCCTAGTTAACCGGTAATTCTTGTTATAAATTTAAAACCCCGATGAAGCACATCACATGTTTAGTCGATTGAGTAGTAATAGTTTAGGGTTCCTTGTCTATAAAAGGAACTTCATAGTTTGTAATAGATAACTCATCCGAAACATAGTGTTTCAGTGAATAAAAGATCCATAGAGGATCTAAGTGTTCTTAGTTATAACAACTTGTATTTACATTCCGCTATAGAATACGAGTTGTAGAGATTTTCTATTAGTTTGCTTATGATTACATAGGTAACACTAACGATCCACGAGTGCTCAAGATCTGTCAAGGTCTGTCTGTGTTCAACAGCCGTCACTTGTATTTTGATCAAAACTTCTATATAAGGATGGCGTCGCCCTTTGGTTGGGATGCCGTCAGGTTTGCTGGAGGGCCTTTGATCTTAACTTCGCTATTTTCTTCATGTTTTCGCTCTTTTTCGTCCAAATATGCTTCATTCCAGCATTTTGCATCCAAAAGACCTAAAATGTGAAAAGGAACAATTTTAAGTAGTAACGGATATAAAATGTGTTGATTTAGGGCTTATGTGACCCCCTAAAAATGTATGTTTTAAATCCTTATCAGTTTTGAAGCTTCTTTTTAAATAAAAAGAACCCATTCCCATCGACTATACCATCACTTTTCCAAGTTTGAACTACCAAATCATGAAATCCATCTATTTCCAGCCAAGAGTGAAATAATCGGAAAGGAATGGGGCCATAGTCCACAATAGATTCTTTGATAAGAATGGGACAATGATCCGGAATACCCTTCTCCAAGACAAGGCCAATAGCATGGGGGAACACCTCACAAAAACTCTCGGAAATCAAAAAATGATCAATTTTACTCATTTTATTCCCTCATTTATTCGTCCAAGTAAAGGTATATCCTCCTAATGGAATATCAATAAGAAAGTTATCAGCAATAAACTCATTAAAAAACCTCGCTTGCCTATCACAAAAAACCAAACCATATCTTTCACCCTCGTCTCGAACCTCATTAAAATCCCCCATAATAACCGAGATACCATCCCACTTACTAATCAAATTCGGCAAAGTAGACCAAAGAGTAATTTTACTGGAATGACTCTGGGCGCATACACAATGATCCACCTAACTTGAATATCATTGGGAATCCACAAGCCATCAATGACAACATAATTATCATTACAAACAATATGGGATTTGCGAAAGACCAAAGAATTCCATAAACAAACAATTCCTCCTGACAACCCACGACCTAAAGTAGAAGCAAAATCAAAATGAACTTTACCCCAAATCTGCCTAAGCATCCAAAGCTCAACTTGAAGCATCTTGGTCTCATGAATAGCTAAGGAATTAACATTATTAACATGACATAAATCACGGACTCACCTCCGTTTATTAAGGTCTCCAAGACTTTGGGAATTTATAGAGATGCAATTCCTTTTTTCACTACATTATCTCCATTCTCATTGATAAAGGAAGCGAGAGTTTTTTCACACCCTTCCATATTAAGACCTAACGCCAAACCAACTTTAATTGTTTCCTCCAAACGTTCAAGCATAGAGAAACCAGGTTGTTTAAGCTGCCATCCTTCAGAAAGATTATGAACAAAATCAGAAAAATCTTGTTCGCCTTTTAGAATAGATGAAAAACCTGGCGGATATTCAGGTGTCTCGGATTGGCATGGTATGTGTGATTTCCTACTCTTTTTAATGAGTTCTTCAAGTTCGAAAGGATCCATATCAGAGGTTTTCTCATTCTTCCCTTCAGGCTTAGGAGAAGCAAGTATAGTATCATCGTCCTTGTCCCCAATCTCATGATCATTCACGAAAACTTCAAACTCATCATCAGCATTGATGCCTGCGACCGGTTCAATATCAATTTCCTCATTAAATTATTCATCATTTTTTTCATAATCACCAACAGAATTATCTTCATCCTTTTCATTATCAAGAGTAATGAAAGTAGGTGTCCAACTACAAAGTTCCCTAACCTGAATGGTATAGGTTACATTATTCAAAGTCACCATGATAGACACAAAAATCAAGCTCACATGGGTCGACTTAATGCATAGTCTTTTGCTAAGCATATTGAATACATCAGTGTCATCTATGAAGATTGTTAATACAAATAAGCCGTAAAAACGTTTATTTATATTTTACGATCTTCTAATGTTTTGTCGAAAACAAACGTAAAATCATTTAAACGAAACAAATAAAATACGTAAATGCTTTGAGCCAATAGTTTTCTAGCACACTTACGTTTTCACATAAAACACTAAAACATGTATAAGTGATTTTATGATTTAGTAATACATATGTACAACAACTAGTGTTCACATATTGGACAAATATATACATAACTAGTATGTATTATAATGGGTAATATAAATGGGTAGAAACTTAAGTATTTGACCCATTGACCAAATACATTGAATGTAGTTGGGTACAACCCAAAGTCCATGACCCATACGCATGGAGCTTGACCCATAAACCATTGCATGACATCATGCTTAAGTCATACATGGTCTTAATCCATAGCCCATAGTTTTAATCAATGAACCATGGACTAGATGCATTGCACCTTATAGATACGTTGTATCTACTTGGATACCCATGATCCATAACCCATGACCCATGATCCGAAACCCATGGGCAAAATGGACCATCCCACAGATCCCCAGTAATACACTGGACGAATCCCTCAAGTGAGGGATCCGTGGGATCCATGGAACAGTAGTTGTTTTTCTTCTATAAATAGTGAGCCATTTCTTCCTTTTGCGTAGCAACTCCCACACATACTTTCCCCAAGTATTGGAACCTTCTAACCACAGATCCTAAGGGATCTTTCTATGTAGTTTGTCTTTTGTTTTTGTGTGATTCTCTAGGTTCCTCTTAAAGGCGAGATCACCACTTCTTGAAGTCAAGCAAGCTCAAGTCCATGAGTTGCCATGCTTCGTCATCATAAAGACTACTCAGGTTTTCTTGTTGATACTTATTTCTCTCTACTTAGAAGTGTTGTGTCCAAGGAATTAGTGAAGGATACCAAAAGAGTCAAGATAAAAGCATTAGTGAAAGATGCTTAACGTCCGTTTCAAGAGCATTAGTGAAGAATGCTAAAGGAGTCAAGACGAAGACATTAGTAAAAGGTGTCAAGCGTTCGTGTCAAGGGCATTAGTGAAAGATGCCTAGAAGTCAAATCAAGTGGCATTAGTGAAGGATTCCAAGGTCGTATAATCAATGAGGTGTATCGTTATACAAATAGTGATAGTTTGTTTCCAAGGATATTGATATCCTTGATGGTGTTGTAATAAGGAGTGGGTCTCCTTTGGGGTTAGGTCTTGTGTAGTGTTGGGTAGTAGTTCATCCATTGTAATGGAACTCGGTACTTAGCCTAGTACCGAATAAAGGGTAGGCAACGTTGTGGTAGGAGTGGTTCTCCTTTGTGAAAGAACCTGGTGGTTAGCCTAGTACCGGAAAAAGAGTAGGCGACGTTGTGAAGGCTTCTCCGCCATAAGGAGTTGGTGTCGTGTAGTGATTACGAACTCTCGAGTGGGTGACTCGAGGAGTGGAGTAGGGCAAGGAAGGTGTCCTTGTAGTCGAACCACTATAAATACTCGTGTCGTGGTTATGTGCTTCTTACTCTTTATCTTTCATTACACTTTTATATATATATCTATCAATGTCCAACATACACATCCAAATAGATTGACATAAGTCGATCTAAATATTTTAAAACAAAGTTTTAATTGGTAAAACTATTCAACCCCCCTTCTAGTTTTCCACAATTGGTATCAGAGCTTCGTTACCAAGTTTCTTAGAGTATGTTGTACTTTAAAAACTTGATACGATCCGTGTATGTTTGAAAACTACAAAGAATGATTCTTTAAGTCATGTTTTAAAAATCATCATAGTGTTTAATGTTGGACAATGATAGAACGTTCTAATATTTTCCTTGTTAAGAATTCTCCATACTTGGATTTGGGCATACCAAGAAGATCATGAAGAAACTCTCTAAATATTTCTTTTCGTAAAAAGAATATTTAGCATTGTATTCCTCACACATGGATATGAAGATCCTAAGAAGATCACAAATAATTTCTCTAAATATTTCTTTCGTTAAAAAGAATATTTAGCAAAGGTATGATCTTTAATAATTTACATTTTGCTATTATTATTAAAGTCTTAGTTGTATGATTACTCTTTATTAGTAATTACTTAAGTAGTTATGTATATTAAAATCATCATCAAGAATAGTATTCTTCGTTGATTTATATAGACTACACTACAAACCTGTAATAATGATATCTCGGTTATTCGATAGCCTCGATCATTATTCATCACAAAAGGATTATTGACATTTCATCTATGTCAATGAATATCCATGTGAAATTTCTTATATTATGATAAATAAGGATTTTACCATAATCTTTGAAAAGCCTCCCAAGAATTGTGACTAATTCATACAAAGGGAATCTCGTCAAATAGGATTAGTATTAAACCGCCATAACCCCAAACCACAAGTTATAGAGCTTAAACATCAAACTCTAGGCATTTTAGAACTCCTAAACCAAAGTTATCAAGGAATCCTTAAGCTGAATATTTGTTGTCATGCCGGATCCCTGAGTTTGAACTAGCCAGATCCCTAATGAGAGGGATCCGTGGGATCCGTGCAATAGAATACAACATAAGTTAGAAATGATCACTTTGGAAGTTCCACTATCACTTTCCCTTCAAAGACTCACGAACAAAACCCAATTACTGTTCACAGGAGCAATTTAATCATTTCCTTCAAGCAAAACAATCTCTTGTGTAAGTATAATCTTCACTACATTGTTAATTTAATTCCTTAATTTCTAGGATTACAATTTTTTCATCTTTAGAAGTTGGGTTCAAATGGGTTTGTCATAATTTGTTACCACATTGTTTTCTAAGATAATCTAAATCAAAGAATTAACATTGTTAATACAAATTAAACTCATTTCTTGAATTCAATAAAGATGATTTCAGCAAAATTGTGATCAAACCCTTTAGGCTACTATTCACAATTAACACCACATTGTGGTTTTGTTGTATAGGAACAATCATGCCTAGTAACCGACAACAAGACTATCAAGATACCGCCCACTACATTCCAATGTACCATCGAAAGGATGGACTTAGCCCGGAAGATAGGAAAGCTTTCAAGTTGCTCGAAAATAGACTTTTTCATGAAGGTCGTGTGGTAGAACCGTCATTCCTTGCTAACACTGACATCCGGAAAGTTTTTGAAACTATTGGCTTTGATTGTTTGTTGGACATAAACGAGCAAATTTTCCTGATGTTCGTACTCGATTTCTACAAAACAATGAGGATAGTTAGGAATGAGAACGGGACCATCTCAACTGTCTTCATCATAATGAGCATGAGTACACCCTTTCGCTTGTGGAATTTGGAAGAATACTACGTGTTCCATATCAAGGAGTTTGCATGTTTTCCAATGAGTGGTCTTTGGCGGAGCTACACGATATGGTTGATCATCATGAAATCTACCACATGAGAATCCCGGAAGCAACCACGGTAAGGGATACCATGTTCATGCAAAGGGCATCCCCATCGAGGGTCACTAGAAATTCCAAAGTGATCTATAGGGATTATTTCCAAATGGAGCTCTCCGAGATGTATGCTTTGTATAGGAAATGGGAAGTGGTAGTAAGGGAGAATGTGCTATGCTTAGGAGGGAACAAGGATCACCCCAATGCGTACCTAAGTTTCATGATCTATTGCCTTGTGACCAAGACTTGCTTCAACCTTACATATTACATGATTAAGAGAATGGCGAGTGTAAAATCATGGACAAAATGGTGCTCCCATATGCAATGCTCCTAACCCGTCTTGCAAGGTTCATCTTTGCTTTAGATCCTTCTCTGTTCTCCTATGATCATAGCTTTTGCAACAAAGTTATGGTGTCACTGACCGAGGGAAGAACTACAAGGTTTATGGTGGAAAGCAAAAGACCTTACCCACCAACGGATTCCTCAGATGAACGGGAGAGACAAAGAGAAGGAGAAGGAAGTAGCAACCCTCTCGGCAACACCAATCTCGACCCTTTGGATTACATCAATCAATTGCCGGACATTCCTAGCCCATCACAAGAATGGCAACAAACCAAAGGGATCTTCAAGTGTTTCGCCAACTTCTTGAAGAAAAAGAAGTAGAGATGGTGAGATGAAGAGTGGAGGAGAGGATGAAGACGGGGAGCGATATGGAAGGAGATGGGGAAGTAAGGTAAGGTCATGGGACCTTAATTTGTGAAAAAAATTTGAAACAATGGTTTGTAACATCTAAACAATACTTATGTAGAGTAGGATGTAGTAAGCAGGTATTGCCATAACTTGGCATTGAACAATCTTAACTTAGGAATGAGTAGGATGAGATTTTACGACATCTTGAAATCATTCTAGTAGTCGTCGTCACTCATCTTTATCTACCTTTAGTTCCCCCACACTTGCTATGTGTTATACTTGATGTGTTCTTGCATTTAGTCTTTATAGAAATAACTAGGAGAAGCATTTGCTAAGAGTGCAAGAATTGCACATTTGCTGAAAGCCTTCTGATCTGCAGTAGCTGGATCCCAGTATTATAACTAACCGGATCCCTCCCAAGAGGGAACCGTGGGATCCGGGAAAACAGTTATCAGATACATATCACTATAACATCCAAGTTATCACCTTAATCACATCATGATGGCTAAACATGATTCTTTAATACCACTTGAGGCTTCCTCATGCACAGTAGGTCTAACATTCACCCATAGGCAACTTAGGATCAAATTCAAAGTGCCTTTGATTTATCAAACTCACCAATATCCACCATATTTCCGCTCCAACGCTCACACATTGTCCCTTACATCTCAAAACACTTCGTTTGATATTTCCATCAATTTTAGCAAATTGATTTTAGTCACTCTTACCTCAAAATAGGCTTAAAACTAGTTTTTCATTTTTCTTTATTTTTTAGGATTTTCTCAAATTTCTCTTAATTCATCATCTGATTTCTAGGACTTATTTCCATCATTTTTCAATTTCAAATCAAATAGTATCCTCTTCAAGCACTTAGTTAGACTCTCAAAAGTCCACTTTTCTACCCAAAACCATCATTAAGTATCCTCACTTCTTATGGTTGAGCATTTAAGACATTCACCACTCAAGACATCTAAGGAAAGTCAGATTCACAAGATTAATAGGTACTAGACCTTACAAAAAGCATAATCGTTTCATCACATATCTGTCTGACAGACGGATCCCTGGTTTATAACTAGACGGATCCCTAGTGAGAGGGGTCCGTGTCTATAGAAAGACTTTTATCAGCTTTTCCTTCAAATTTAAGCCACCTTTGGTAATCTAAAACACATTTAGTTACCATTTAATGAATTCCTAGAGCTGAACAACATCTTACTTGACCTTAGTGCATGCCTAATTCCCTTAGTGGTCATGAATTTAATTTCTTAATTCAAATTCATCTTTTATAAACCAAACACTCTTGAGGTTAAGTCATCACTCCTAACTAATTCTCAAAAATCAGTATTTAGAAGTTCATATTGCATCCTCACCATCACTATGACTAAAGCACTTAGCAACAACTCTTCAACCAAAGGCTCATCCAAAAGGAATGGTCATATGATTCATGAGATTTCATCCACCGAATCATCTCCCGTAAGAGATAATAGTGCTAGAATCCCACCTCAACAAACCTAATCAACAATTGCTAAGAGAACCGCAAGAATTAGCATTAGACCTTTTGGGCTAGAAAAGGGCTCATCAAGCTCTAAACCAAACGTACCTAGCTCTAACAAACCGTCTAAGCCTTCATTAATAGAGCATAGACTACACCCTTTCAACGAGCCTATCTCTCACCCAAATCTCTATTCATTAGAGCATTCCCCACCAAGAACTTCCCATTCGCCAACTTTTTCGTTAAATAGGGAACCACCTTCAACACCAACTAGTCCATCTTTGGAAACAAGGAACCACCAAGGACTTGCTCATATGGAGGAATTTCCATTACCACCACCTTCATTTTTAGTAGAAACTCATCCTACATTTCTCAATGAAACCCCACCAACATTTGTAGAGCCTCCTCAAAACATCCAATCTCCTTTGGTTCCTAATCAAGACAATAGTTGCTCTAATTGTCTAATCACCCAAGGACTTGTTCAAGAAGTACGAAATGAGTTGCATTTCATGTTTAATCATCTTCTTGAAAGATTGGACCAAATCAAGAAGTCTACTCATCCTTAGACTCAAGCACGTTGTTGCTTCTTAAGTTTTGGTCACTTATTAGTATTAGTAGAATACGTATTACGTGGCTAAATCATTCTTTTAGTTTTAGAGATTTATTGATTATCTCTTATGTTTTATTGAATGATAGTTTATATGCCACATTGCTTTGAGTATATGTTTGTTGCTTGAATACATATCTCTCCTTGATGTTAACATTATTTGGTACATCACCATTGCTGAAATCTGTCATCAGATAGACGGATCCCTGAGATTTTCCTAGACGGATCCTTCCAAGGAGGGAACCGTGGGATCCGTGCAACAGAAGGCCAATTTTCTACTAACTTGAGTCTTATTTGCAGGAAATTATGCACTATATACTTGTTTTCTAACATTTGTTTTGTATATTTTTAAAATACACATGAAGACTTTGACACTCTAAACTAGGGGGAGCTTTGTGTCAAACCATACATGGCAAAATCATTTGCAATATAATCCTCAAATGGATTACATTTCGTTTCGTCCCCTTGCAAAGTTGCAATCATCTAGGGGGAGCATCATCGTCACTAAGACGAAACCATTTGCAAACATAGTTGCAATGCATTAGCTTAGTAGTTTTTATTTAATTGACGCCCTCACAAAGGGATGGACTCGTCAAGGGGGAGTTAAGACGAGAACTCTTCCCGTCACTTGCTCTATATTTTTCTTTTACATATTTTTCTTAAAATATTGTGTTAGTTTCTTTTCGACGCTCTTTTTGTTTCGACAAAAAAGGGGAGAAGAGAGTAAAAACTCCAATTCAAACTTTTATGAATTTTAGTTTTTCCTTAAAATAATTTTATGTTTTGTCATCAACAAAAAGGGGGAGATTGTTAATGCAAATAAGCCGTAAAAACGTTTATTTATATTTTACTATCTTCCAATGTTTTGTCGATAACAAACGTAAAATCATTTTAACGAAACAAATAAAATACGTAAATGGTTTGAGCCAATAGTTTTCTAGCACACTTATGTTTTCACATAAAACACTAAAACAAGAATAAGTGATTTTATGATTTAGTAATACATATGTACAACAACTAGTGTTTACATATTGGACAAATATATACATAACTAGTATGTATTATAATGGGTAATATAAATGGGTAGAAACTTAAATATTTGACCCATTGACCAAATACATTGAATGTAGTTGGGTGCAACCCAAAGTCCATGACCCATACCCATGGAGCTTGACCCATAAACCATTGCATGACATCATGATTAATTCATACATGGTTTTAATCCATAGCCCATAGTTTTAATCCATGAACCATGGACTAGATGCATTGCACCTTATAGATACATTGTATCTACTTGGATACCCATGATCCATAACCCATGACCCATGACCTAAAACCCATGGGCAAAATGGAGCGTCCCACGGATCCCCAGTAATACACTGGACGGATCCCTCAAGTGAGGGATCCGTGGGATCCATCGAACAGTAGTTGTTTTTCTTCTATAAATAGTGGGCCATTTCTTCCTTTTGGGTAGCAACTCCCACACATACTTTCCCCAAGTATTGTAACCTTCTAACCACAGATCCTAAGGGATCTTTCTATGTAGTTTGTCTTTTGTTTTTGTGTGATTCTCTAGGTTCCTCTTAAAGGCGAGATCACCACTTCTTGAAGTCGAGCAAGCTCAAGTCCATGAGTTGCCATGCTTTGTCATCATCAAGACTACTAAGGTTTTCTTGTTGATACTTCTTTCTTTATACTTAGAATTGTTGTGTCAAAGGCATTAGTGAAGGATGCCAAAAGAGTCAAGACGAAAGCATTAGTGAAAGATGCTTAACGTCCGTTTCAAGAGCATTAGTGAAGAATGCTAAAGGAGTCAAGACGAAGGAATTACTGAAAGGTGCCAAGTGTTCGTGTCAAAGGCATTAGTGAAAGATGCCTAGAAGTCAAATCAAGCGGCATTAGTGAAGGGTGCAAAGGTCGTATAATCGATGAGGTGCATCGTTATACAAATAGTGATAGTTTATTTCCAAGGATGTTGATATCCTTGATGGTGTTGTAATAAGGAGTGGGTCTCCTTTGGGGTTAGGTGTTGTGTAGTGTTGGGTAGTAGTTCTTCCATTGTAATGGAACTCGGTACTTAGCCTAGTACCGAATAAAGGGTAGGCGACGTTGTGGTAGGAGTGGTTCTCCTTTGTGAAAGAACCCGGTGGTTAGCCTGGTACCATAAAAAGAGTATGCGACATTGTGAAGGCTTCTCCGCCATAAGGAGTTGGTGTCGTGTAGTGATTACGAACTCTCGAGTGGGTGACTCAGAGAGTGGAGTAGGGCAAGGAAGGTGTCCTTGTAGCCGAACCACTATAAATACTCGTGTCGTGGTTATGTGCTTCTTACTCTTTATCTTTCATTACACTTTTATATATATATCTATCAATGTCCAACATACACATCCAAATAGATTGACATAAGTCAATCTAAATATTTTAAAACAAAGTTTTAATTGGTAAAACTATTCAACCCCCCCCCCCCTTCTAGTTTTCCACAAAGATGACTTCACCCCATTTGCTACATATCTGACTGAAAACTTGATTATCCTAAGCATGATTTGGTACACCTTCAATCTCTAGCCAAACGAGACGTTCATCCACCACAAAATCATCATACCAAGGTTTCAAAGTAGAGAACCATGTCAAAATGCCTTTGTGATTAAGGAATTTATCCCTAGTTTCCGAGGATTCAAAATCGAATAGAACCCATAAACCTCTTAAATATTTAAAATCCACATTCAAAAAGCCTTCATTATGGTACATACTTCTAGTACTAGCAATTTCCCGAAAATTCTTATAGCACCCAAGTAAAGTTAAAGGGAAATCATTAGATTTGTCTTGCGACAATATAATTGAATGTATGGGTGAACCAGTACCTTCATGCACAGTGTTTGTAATTTTGGATTCACCATTAGAAGATCCCCTGGCTACATTAACATATGATGAAGCCATCGTTGCTTTAGGAATAGTCCTAGGACTTGCATGTGTAGGTTTTACAACCTGAGCCCTAGCTAGGGTTGGCCTCCAACTTCATATCAAACCTTGCAACGTTCGCATATAATTGCAGCTTACTAATCCAAATCTTGGAAAGTGAATTAATAAGGCTGTCCTGATTAGACACCTTAATGTATGCGTTGTTTTTATTTTGGGTCCCGCTTTTTTTAATTATCTTGTTTAATTGACGCTAGACGTCAAGTATTGTATTTTTTATTTTTTTTTTTGGGTTTTTAATAATATGTTGTCTTTCTAAAAAAGAAAACGCACACTTAGAGCGTCTACAATTAGACCATATATCTTCCCACTCGCAATAACCTTGATGCCAGCCGAATTGATCGATCTCGATTTCACTCGATGCCCGATTTGTGATGAAAACACCTAAACTGCCGTCACTTATTTTTGGATTTTTGAATGGCTGCTCATTTATGAAATGTTGTTTCGGTTTGGTAGGATGTGGTCTGGGGAGATTATCCTAAAGATACTCCTCGCTTAATCTCATGGAGTGGATCGGTAAACTTAAACAGGTTGGCAATTCAACAACTGTTTTTTATGTGGTTATTCAAACAACCACTTGGATCATATAGAGGTATAGGAATAGACTTTGATTCTGCCCGAAGCCTCCTAAGATGGATATTCTTGGCGTTGAAATAAAAAATCTCTCACTTGAATCCTTCACATGAATAGGAAAGCTAACCTGAACTGGTCAGACCGGAATTGTGATTGTTGGGAATTAAGGTAAACTACTGATTCTGCCGAAGCATCTGCCGAATGGATTCTGCCGAAGAAGAATGGTTTCTGCCGAAGTTATACTTCAGCATAAGTGTTAAAACAGATATCGTGTTGCTGCTGAAGATGTGAATCCACGTAGGAGAGATAAGCTCAGTTTAGAGTAAAAGTCAGCGCCGTATGTATAGGTTGGCGCCGTATTATGTAGAGCTTACTCAGAATAAACAATATGATTAACAAAACAATATGATTAGTTGCATGCTTGTCTAGAAGCATGCTTGGTCTAGTTTAGTAGTAGAAGCGTACATTGTCAACGCTTATTAGGGTTTCTTGCCTATATAAGAAACCAAGTTAGTTTGTAATAGATAAGCTTTTCTCAAGTCTTTCAAGTCTGAAAAACTATCCGAAACATAGAGTTTCTATAATCAAAAGATCCATAGAGGATCAAAGAGTTCTTAGTTAGTATAACTTGTATTTACTTTCCGCTTCAAAATACGAGTTGTAGAGATCTTCCATTAGTTTGCTTGTGATTACATCGGCAACACTAACGATCTCCGAGTGCTTAAGATCTATCAAGGTCTTGGTTTACAACAAGTGGTATCAGAGCCTCGGGAAAGTCTCTACGATAATAAGAACCATTCTCACCCCCATTCAATCAAACATTCTTTCACCATGCCTGGATCCGATAATGAAAATGAAGTCACCAACACAAACAACACCAACACCACTTCCATGCAACAGCTCAGTCTCACAAACAGCAATGGTAAATTTCCTTATTTAAAGAGGGAAGAGTATGAACTTTGGACTATGAAGATGGAAAACTGGATTTCCAATATTGATTGGAATCTGTGGGAGGTAGTAAAGAAAGGAAACAGTCTAAAGAAAATGATTCCTGACAGGGATGGGAAGTTTATCATGGCTCCACCAAAAACTGCTGAAGAAGTGCTGGCCATGCAGAGAGAACATAAAGTAAAAACTATTCTGCTTCAAGCCATACCTGAAGATCATCTATGTGATTTTCACCATATGGATGATGCTAAAGACATATGGATGGCTCTCAAAGCAAGGTTCGGTGGAAATGAAGAATCAAAGAGAATGAGGAAGTCCATGCTAAGACAACAGTTTCAGGACTTCAATATATCAGAAGAAGAAGGTATCCACAAGGGATACGACAGGTTCCATAGGATCTTGAGTCAGCTGAATCAGCTGAATGCTAAACCGGATAATGAAGATTGCAACTCAAAGTTCTTGCGGTCCTTGCCACCATCATGGTTGCATGTTAGTATAGCACTCAAGGCTAAAGGAGGGTTGGACATGCTCACTTTTGATGAGCTGTACAACAGACTCAGAACTCTTGAACCAGATGTCAGAACTCCCTACCGTACATCATCTTCTGGCCATGCAGCTTTTGTTGGAACATCTCACTCCAACACAATGGTACCTGCTCCAAGTTCCAACTACTTTCCATCATCTCCCAGTTCCAACTACTTACCATCATCTTGCACTCCACCACATAACCCTCGTCCCACTCCACCATGTTCTCAACCTAGGACTAGTAGTGTGATGGAGGATGTTCTTCACTCATTTGTTGCTGATTATGATACTCAGCAGTATCTAGCATATGAAGACTTTGATTAGTTGGACCCTCTTGAAATGGAGGAGATGAAACTGAAAATGCAGGTGGCATTGCTGTCAGTGGACATCAAAAGGTTTGAAGAGAAGGCTGGAAGGAAGTTTGTTTTCAAGGGAAAGGAACCAGCACGCTTTGACAGGAGGAAAGTCAAGTGTTTCACTTGTCATCAGATGGGGCATTTCTCAAGAGAATGCAAGGACAGAAAGAGTGGAGATGGAGCTAACTACCTTTCATATCAGCAGAAACAGCAGGAAACTGGAGCTTCAGCAGCTCTCCTCACCATGGACGAACAGGTCAACTGGACTGCACATGAACCTGTTAATGAGGAAGCTCATGATACTGACAAGCTTGGATTGCTTGCAAGGTGTAATTCGGATGAAAGGCATGATCAGTTTGCCTTGATGGGACTATCTCAGGTACACAATTGTATATTTGGTTGTAGTCTAAGATACAATGAACTTAAAGAAGAATTTGATGCTATGAAACCTAAGTTTGATGCATGCTATATTGATAATGAAGCTCATAAACTTGCATTAAAAATTGTAGAAAGACAAAAAGTATGGTTTCAAAAGAATCAAATAGCTTATGAAGAAAAGATAAAGGTGTTACAATTTGATCTAGAAGTTGCTAATAATTACCTAAAACTGTCTGAGAAAGTTAAGGATGAAGCTGTGTCTGAGAACCTAGAACTTAAGGTAAAACTGGCTGAGGAAATAGCTAGGCATAAGGAATGGTTAATATCAGGTGATAATCTGGCTAGAGAACTCTATAACAGTCAATCAGTAACCTCTGGCGTAGGATTAGGCTTTCAAAAATATGTAGGAGTAGAAGCTAGGTATGATGGTCGTAAATCCACACCTGCAGGATTAGCTAACTTTGTAAAAGAAGGTAATATGCATGCTGTCCCTGGTCCCATTAGAGGTGAGTTCATGCCCACAGACCTATCCATCACTGTTGACTTTGATGGATCACATCATCTATATGGCAAAAAGTCAAAAGACTTGCCAGACCCTGATACCTCATCTAATGACTTTGTCTCTTGCTCTGACAGTGACAATTCATCGGATCAAGGGTCTACTTCATATGAAAGCTGTGATTCAAATGAGAAGTCTGACCTTCCCAAGCCTGAGCCAACACCCAAGCCTGCACCCCAGTCTACTTACAAGCCTTCTAAGGAAACTGCTGAGGAATCCACTTCCAAGATAGTTTCTTCTGAAGACTTGTCTTTTACATCTTTGAATAATCAGTCTGTTAAAAACAATTCCTTGAATGTATCTGTTTTAAGTACTTCTGCATGTAATCAAACTTCTCCCTATTTGAATAAATCTTCCAAGAAGAAGACATGTTTTGTATGTGGAAGTAAATTTCATTTGATTAAGGATTGTGATTTTTATGAACAAAGATTGGGTGCATGTGCTACTCACCAGAAACCTAGATCTAAGTGGACCAATGTTGCTAATATTCCACCTTATGTCCCACAAGCTGCTTATACTGACTCTCAGTGGAGAGGTTCTGTTACCAGACCTAATGTGCAACCAACTAGCCCATACTTTAAACATGGTTATTGGCCTACATATGTTGACTCTATGTATGCTGGGATGGGATATGGGGGCACTGCTGTGAAGCCCTCAGCAGGTTGTTCTTGGACTAACAAGGGACCCAATTACCAATGGAGGACCAAGAACAATGGTGGATCCTCTAAATCTTCATGCCCTAAACATGTGATCCACAAGGCAGGTTCAAGTCAGTAATGACTTGAACCTCCATTGTATACTAACCGTATGTATATATTTTATTGTTGTTTGTAGGATCATCCCCTTAAGCATAAGAATATTGGTATTGTTGATAGTGGTTGTTCCAGAAGCATGTCTGGAAACAGAGATATGATGCACAATTTTGTCCCTATAGAAGGAGGAGGCAATGTGACTTTTGGAGGAAGTGATGGGAGTATTACAGGGAAAGGCACCATAAAGACACCTCATCTGGATTTTGAAAATGTGTACTTTGTTAAGGAACTTCAGCATTTCAACTTGTTCTCTGTTTCACAAATCTGTGACACTAAGAACAAAGTTCTCTTCACTGAGAATGAATGTCTTGTGCTGTCTAAAGACTTCAAACTCCCAGAAGAAACTTCAATTCTACTGAAAGTTCCTCGAACTCACAACTTATACACATTCAACCTTAATGAAGTTCAACCAGGTGGTGACCTCACTTGCTTGGTGGCTAAAGCATCTCTTGATGAGTCCACTAAATGGCATAGAAGAATGGCGCATGTGAATTTCAAGACCATTAACAAACTCTCTAAAATGGGTCTTGTTGAAGGTCTTCCCACCAAAGTATTCACAAATGATCATAATTGTGTCGCTTGCAACAAAGGAAAACAACACAGAGCTTCTTACAAAGCTATCAATGCTATGAGCATCATTACTGAGCCTCTTCAGTTGCTTCACATGGATCTATTTGGTCCAACTCAATTCAGAAGCATTGATCATAAGTACTTCTGTTTGGTGATCACTGATGGCTATAGCAGATTTTGCTAGGTTTTCTTTCTCAGAACCAAAGATGAAACATCTCAAGTGCTGACTGAATTCATCACTCTTGTTGAAAATCAGTTGGACAAAAAGGTTAAGGGAATTCGGTGTGATAATGGGACAGAGTTCAAAAATGCTATTCTTATAGAACTCTGTGGGTCAAAAGGCATCAAAAGGGACTATAGTAATCCAAGAACCCCACAACAAAATGGGGTGGCTGAAAGAAAGAATAGGACCTTAATAGAAGCTGCTAGATCCATGCTTGCAGACTCTAAATTGCCCACTATGTTCTGGACTGAAGCTGTTGGCACTGCGTGCTATGTGCTAAACAGGGTATCCATTACCAGACCACAACTCAAAACCCCATATGAACTTCTCTTTGGGAAGTCTCCTGTCATTCACTACCTAAAACCTTTTGGTTGTCAAGTGACCATTCTGAACACCAGTGATCCATTGGGAAAGTTTGATGAAAAGGCTGATGATGGCTATATTGTGGGTTATTCAGCTCATAGTAAGGCATACAGGGTGTACAACTTGCAAGCCAAGAAAATAGAGGAGACGTTGAACCTGAGATTTTTGGAAGATAAGCCTAATGTTCAAGGACAAGGTCATTCGTGGTCCTTTGATCTTGACTACTTAACTGATTATTTGGGTTACACCAGACATTTGGCTAACCACAATGCAGGTCCTCAAGAGTCTCCAACTAACAATGCAGGTCCCTTAGCTGATGACTCTGAAAATGAGTTTGAAGATGATGAGCAACCCATACTTGTGCCTTCTTTCTCCCCTAACAATATTGCAGGTACCACCTCCAAGGATACTGCTGATTCGAGTGATGAAGATGACTCTCATTATGCTGAGGACCTTGCCAGGCTTCAGACTCAAGAATTTGCAGCTAAGCTTGAAGCAGAGAAACTGAATGGAGAGGTTGCTAATGAAGAAGTCGGTGGAAACCGTGTTTCTGCTGAAGTTGATTCTGTCACACCTACCTTCCCCAAATCTGCTGAAGGCTATGCTGTTCCTTCTCAAGTATCTTCAGACTTTGGTGAACCCTATACACGCTTTCCAACACCTTCAGATCTTGGAAATCATCAACCAAAAGCTGGCATCTTCACCTCACCCTCTTATGATGCTGAATTTGAGCCAACCATCACTAATCTTGATTCATCCATTGAAGTCAACCCCACTACTACTCAGAGGGTCAATATAGCTCATCCTCAATCCAACATTATTGGTGATCTTCTGGCACCTGTTAGAACTAGAAGGGCTATCACCAGTCCTCAGTTTAGACAGATTGCTTTTCTCTCTTATGTCTCCAACCAGCAAAGAGACAATCACACAGACTTCAAGCATTGTCTGTTTGCTTGTTTTCTCTCTCAAGTGGAACCAACTAGTGTTTCTCAAGCTCTCAACGATTCAAGCTGGCTCGAAGCAATGCAAGAAGAAATGCAACAATTTCACAATCAGCAGGTTTGGATTTTGGTTCCACTCCCTGATGGCAAATATGCCATTGGGACAAAATGGGTTTTGAAGAATAAGAGAGATGCTAGGGGTGTTGTGATCAAAAACAAAGCAAGATTAGTAGCTCAAGGCTTCAGACAGGAGGAAGGGATTGATTATGATGAAGTGTTTGCACCTGTTGCCAGAGTTGAAGCAATTCGCATTTTCTTGGCATATGCTTCATACATGGGGTTCATGGTGTATCAGATGGATGTCAAGGGTGCTTTTCTATACGGTGAGATTGAAGAGGAAGTTTATGTCTCTCAACCCAAGGGATTTGAAGACCCAGATCACCTAAATAATGTTTACAAAGTTGTTAAAGCTCTTTATGGCTTACATCAGGCACCAAGAGCTTGGTATGCTAGGCTTTCATCATTCCTGCTGAAGCATGGCTATAGGAGAGGTGCTATCGATAAAACTCTGTTTCTCAAGAAGAATTACTCAGACATCATTCTGGTGCAAGTTTATGTGGACGACATTATTTTTGGTTCCACAAACGAAGCTTGGTGCAGAGAATTTGAGGAACTAATGAAGGGTGAATTTCAAATGAGTGCTATGGGTGAACTTACTTTCTTTTTGGGTCTCCAAGTTCAGCAGAAACAAGATGGCATCTTTATCAGTCAAGATAAATATGTGAGGGACATTTTGAAGAAGTTTGGTATGGAAGGTGTTCGGACTGCCACAACACCTTATGAAGCTCCAAAGACTAAAGCAAATAATGAACCAGATCTCCCTGTGAATGTTCATCTGTATAGGTCCATGATTGGTTCATTGATGTATCTAACAGCTTCAAGACCTGATATTACTTTTGCTGTGAGTGTTTGTTCTCGACATCAAGTCACTCCACTTGCTTCCCATCTCAATGCTGTCAAGAAGATCTTTAAGTACCTCAAAGGCCAACCTCTTTTAGGCCTTTGGTACCCAAAAGAATCTCCTTTCAAGTTGGAAGCATATAGTGACAGTGATTATGCTGGTGCAAATCTGGATAGAAGATCCACAACTGGGGGCTGCCAATTTCTTGGCAAGAGGTTGATTTCTTGGCAATGCAAGAAACAAACCATTGTGGCTACCTCCACTACTGAAGCAGAGTATGTTGCTGCTGCAAATTGCTGTGGTCAGGTCCTCTGGATCCAAAATCAATTGCTGGACTATGGGTACAACTTCATGAACACTACAATTCATATAGATAATCAAAGTACCATCTGCATAGTCAAAAATCCAGTTTTTCACAGTCGAACGAAACACATTGAAATCAGGCACCACTTTATAAGAGATGCTTATGAAAAACATTTGATAAAAGTGGCTAAAATCCATACTGATGATAATGTGGCAGACTTATTAACAAAAGCGTTTGATGGACCAAGGTTTCAACACCTCGTGGTCAATATTGGAATGCTAAACCCTTGACTGCATAGTTTAAGGGGAGGCATAGGCCTCAGGGGAGGCATATGCCTCAGGGGAGGATTTGTGCAAACTCTGCATATTTTTGTATATTAGTTTGTATTAGTTATGTTATTTGTCTATTTTTGTCTAAATTTTTTCAGAAGTAAAAGACTTTCATAAAAAGAAAACTCACAAAAACATCATTTTAAAAATAGTGATAGCGTTTATTTAATAAAAATTAGGTTTTTTAATTTTCCTTTTCAACTTATTATTAAGCTTTTTCAGTTTTATAAATTTTTCTTAGTTAAAAAAAAAAAAAAAAAAAAAAAAAAAAAAAAAAAAAAAAAAAAAACTAACTTTTATGCAGGTTTGTCTGTTGTCTAATTCTGATGGTTTTTAACTCACCTGATGTACATTGTGTATGTCAAAGAGTTAACTAGTCCAAAGGGTACAGCTTTGGTAAAGACACAACAAATCTGTTGATAGCTGTAATGGTTTGCTCAAAATCATAGGGTCTGCAACCACCCATGCTTAACTGCTGAGGGTTGTATGGTCATCAATTCACCATGGTCTATTCCTTTTTGGAATCCAAGAATTGGCTAGCCCACATGTATATGGCATGTGGTAAAGGCAACTGAATCCATATTTGGTTCTCAATTCACCAATTCTAAGAATTGACTAGTCCTGAGCAAACGGCTACAGGTAAAGACAAGTCAAATCCGTTTATATGGTTGCTGGTTTGCCAATAAATCAGATGGTTATCAATGTACCATAGTTTTCGAACTCAAACATGTGGCTACTCCAGTAGTAATGGCTATTGGTAAAGAGACATCAAATCCATTAATTTCAATGATTCACCTCTCACAGGAGTTAACACACCTGGAAGTGATGAGAATAGTATTGAACTTATATGTATTGATGTACATGCTGTCATATGTTGCTGCAAAGATCTGGTGTTTCACAGTTCTGTCATCATACAGATGTTCTTCTTCTGAATCCTTGTTGCTGATCCTCAAGATCCTGGCCACTCATAGCTCAACAGCATAATGGTACAATCATCAAGGAAAATGGTACAATCCTCAACAGCATTATCGATCTATCAAGGAAACTGGAACTTAACATAGTCAAATTCCAGTTTAGGGGAGGATTGTTGGGAATTAAGGTAAACTACTGATTCTGCCGAAGCATCTGCCGAATGGATTCTGCCGAAGAAGAATGGTTTCTGCCGAAGTTATACTTCAGCATAAGTGTTAAAACAGATATCGTATTGCTGCTGAAGATGTGAATCCACGTAGGAGAGATAAGCTCAGTTTAGAGTAAAAGTCAGCGCCGTATGTATAGGTTGGCGCCGTATTATGTAGAGCTTACTCAGAATAAACAATATGATTAACAAAACAATATGATTAGTTGCATGCTTGTCTAGAAGCATGCTTGGTCTAGTTTAGTAGTAGAAGCGTACATTGTCAACGCTTATTAGGGTTTCTTGCCTATATAAGAAACCAAGTTAGTTTGTAATAGATAAGCTTTTCTCAAGTCTTTCAAGTCTGAAAAACTATCCGAAACATAGAGTTTCTATAATCAAAAGATCCATAGAGGATCAAAGAGTTCTTAGTTAGTATAACTTGTATTTACTTTCCGCTTCAAAATACGAGTTGTAGAGATCTTCCATTAGTTTGCTTGTGATTACATCGGCAACACTAACGATCTCCGAGTGCTTAAGATCTATCAAGGTCTTGGTTTACAACAGTGATCAAGAGCATGAGTTTTGTACTGACGAAACTTTTCAACTTCATATTTGTTTAGTCGAGTAATTGCATTATTTTCTTTATAAAAGGATTAAAAAAAGCAACCACAATTATTTAAAGTGACCCCAGCATTACTGTACTGCAAATAAAGTAGATTTCAGATCTAAGAAATAAACTTAATTAAGTAATTAAACAGCGCATAATTTCTCAATAAAAACAAAATATTCCAGTTGGTGTTTCCAAGTGCTACCCTGTAAAACCAAAATTCTTTTTTGTTTTTGTTTCTTTTCGTTTATTTTGGCCTTACATACACATACTTATATAATGACGTCCCACAAAAACTACAGACCTTAGATATATAAAGTTGTGCAAACGAACATCTGATAGCTAAAATACATATATACCTCTGAATCACTTTTCATCTTCTTTGAGAGCAGATTGGGATGTTAAATTTATTTAGTTTTGACAGTGAATAGAACAGAAATTAACATTTTAAAAAGAGATTGCTGTATTCCCAAATTAGTTCTTTTCGATCTCATGAGTGCGCGCTAGCCAGAGACACGTACAAGTCCGAGTAACATGAACAAAGAATATGACACCATAAATCATTACAAGCTAGGATTATGACACCAATTAACTCAAGAAACACAATTTTCTTACATCCATTTTTAACCCAAATTAAGAAACGATGTCATCACCTAAATGTACAACATCCATTGACACTTGAAAGCATTTAGCACATTGGGTGGTTGAAAGCCAAACCGCAATTGTATGTATCACCAATTCTTTTTATAATTTGGATATTCATTGAGAGTTGTAAGTGAAAATGATTCAAAAGAATTACATGGAGAAAACTTACAGCGTTATACAACAGTTACAAAATCACTCAATCCACTTAAACAAAGCTATCCAATATCTATTCAAATTCCAAGTTTTTTATGCCATTTAATTTAGCACCTTGTACCGCCCATAAGGTTAAAGAGTTCTTGCAGACTTACGACTTTATGGTTTTATTGTTCCACCATTGGTAAATTAAAACTCCAATTCCCCGCAAGTATGTTATGCGTCAATGCACTTAACTAGCACGTGTTCCGTTTCCAGGTGATCATCATCACAAACTAAGCATTGTATCATGTGTAAGTCGTACCTTTTATCATGATCCAAGTTAACTTGATTTGAGATTCTCTTATTTAAAATCTCCAAGAAGGTATATATTAAATAGCTTCTATCGGCTCAAGTTTATCCCATCTAGTCGGGGAATTAAATAGAGGGTATTCAAGTAAGTATTTGTATATAAAATTTACATTTTCTTTACAAAATCATATATGTAAGTAAGAAAAACTGAATCCGTTACATGCTCTACCTAATTCACATCAATAGCTTAGCTTGAAGTTATATGAAATAAGAAAATCATAACTTGTGGTCCATCTATATTCTAGTTAGGTACCATCCTAAGAACAATATACTCCATTTATATAAGTTGTAGTAAGTTTAAATGAAGTACTTAATTTATATATTCCCCCAATCTTGGCATCTAAAGACAGATATACGTTTAAAAAATAACAAATAATTTGCTTTTGAACTAATTTAGTCATTCAAGATTCAAGAACAAAGATGCAAATGAACCAAAACAGCAAAAACATGCTTATTACGAGTATATAACATATAGCATATTATTATTCATTCCCTCCATGGATCTTATAATTATAAAATGTGATTTAGAGAAGAGATGTGATTTAGAACATATTAAATATTGTATACATCCGTAAAATTCTCTATATATGGCACATAAAAGAAACATATAAGTATGCATATGAATATAATTGGATTTTCTAAAAATTCAGAAAACTAAAGGTAAAATCTGAATAAAACATGAAAACAAAGACTAGAGCTAGAGATATATACCATGAAGATGTCAGATCTGATCCAAAATTTGATGATTTATTTATGTTTTTCTGTGTTGATTCTTTCTCTATCTTCCCACAGCTTTATTGAACCGCAACGATTGTAATCAAATAAACAAATCGAGATCTGAGAGACCAAGAACTATATATATATGCAGTTCAAGAAAGCTGTGGAAGAACAGAAAAAGCAACAGGATTTTTTCAAAAACCCTAATTAGGGTTCTTGAAAAACACACTTGTGTGTAAAACAATAGAGAATTGATGGTTTAAAGGGAAGAAGAATGGACGTATTTATAGGAGAATACAGGTCTTTACCACCAATCCCGAGAAGAATATCGGGTATAAAAAACTGATCATAGGCCACCATCTCTGCCCCATTCAGTTATAAATTGTTTACTTGTACGACGTAAACTGAAAATTTTGCTTTTTTACACTAAAAAACATATATATTCATGTCCGGCTATGATTAAAGTATGAAATTTGCTAGAACCACAAAATATGATCCACAAAAATTTTTTACACGCTGAGGTGTCTGCGGGTTGTTGGTTCCCACAAAAAACCAACCACCCGCTGACACCTCAGCGTGTAGAAAGTTTTTGTGAATCATATTTTGTGGATGTATCACTCTTCTTAAAATGTAGGCATCAACAAAATAACAATGACGAGCTAATTAAATTAATCACCCACTTTTACCTATTTTGATTTTTGGACGGCTTTTATTAGCTAGCCGAACCGGTAGCGACTCCGTTCCCGGTTGAACCCATTGGTCTGGTTGAGTATGGTTTTAAAAACCATATGTACCATCAATTTGTGTGTATATAGATTGTAGAGTAAATTTGCATTTTTGGTCTCTATAGTTCGGCCAAATTGCAGGTTTCATTACAAAAAACTAGTTGAATTCTTCCTATTTTAAAGGTCAAAAGGTCACAGTTAAGATTGTGTAAAATTATTGATTTCACACTTGCTCATATGTGGTAATAATGTGTGTAACAAATTTTTCTACACATATAAATAAGGAGATATTATCTAAATTTCTATAGTTAAAAGTGTGAAATTTTTTTTGAATGTCCACACTTAAAAATGTTGCAAAATTGCAAAAAATGTTTATAATAAAAAGTGTGAAAACACTTGCTACACAAATAAGTGTAGCTTTATTGTAATTGTACACACTTGTATATGTGGATTAATTTTTAAAATATTTGTAACACATATTAGTGTATCAAAATTATTATCTATATAAATAAATATCCACGCTTTACCATATCATAGCAAAATAAGTGTGCAAAATAGAGGTATTGTTTGTAGTGTTTGCCTGTTTGTCCTTATCCTTTCAAAAATGCAACGGTAGTCCCATTTTAAAGTTTGGATTGCATGTTTGGTCCCTGACCAAAGTTAATTGACTATAATACCCTTTATTTATAAAGAAGAAGACATGGGTAATTTGGTTATTTCACATCGATTGAGGGACTGTATTTGCAATCCAAGCTTTAAAATGGGAACTACTGTTGCAGTTTTGAAAAGATAGTGTGGAAAACTAGAAGGGGAGTTAAATAGTTTTGCCGATTTTAAAGTAGTTTCAAATACTTTAGATTCGATCTTATGTGAATTCGTATGGATGGATAGAAAGTATAAGGAAATAAGTAATGTAAGTAATGAAAGTAAGTAAAGTAAAGGATAGAAATGACACAACCGATTTATAGTGGTTCGACTACAAGGACACCTTCCTTGCCCTACTCCACTCCCCGAGTCACCTACTCGAGAGTTCAAGCACTATGTCAACAAGCTCCTTCAAATCAGCGGAGAAGCCTCACAACATCGCTTACACTTTTTCCGGTACAAAGCTAAATACCGAGTCCTTAACACGGAGGACCAAACCAACACAACTATATCTCAACAATTATGTGAAACATGAAATACAAGATCTTGCTACAGAAATCTTGTGGAGGAACAAATCAATCAAGGACCCCTTGCTTGGATGACTTGTAGTATCTCGTGATCTCACCTTTGAGAAGGACCTATATGAGAATCACAACAAAAGAAAGAAGAACTACTATATAGATCAAGATATCTGAGATTAGAAGAGAGAAGTAATATATGAGAGAGTTTCTAAGAAGAGGGGTGAGTTATAATAAAGAAATGGCTCACTATTTAAAGGCAAAAAACCTCAACTGTTCCCCGGATACCACAGTTCCCTTACATGAGGGATCCGTCCAGTGTAAAATGGAGGATTCGCCAGACGCTCCTCCTATTTGGGTTATGGGTCATGGGTTATGGACTTTGGGTCACGGGTACCCAAATAGATACAATGTATCTAGACATTGGATCATGGGTTATGGATTTGCTCCATGGGTATGGGTCATGGGTTATGTTAAATGACTATATGAAAATGCTTTACAAAAATAACATATATCCTTATAATTTTACTTATGATAACATTATATTTGTTATCAACAAAACACAAAGAGATCGTTAAATATGAATAAACGTTTTTATGATTTATTTGTATTAACAATCTCCTCCTTTTTGTTGATGACAAAACATAATGTTATGATAAGTAAAACTTAAGACTAGATGTATGTTTTGAAAGCATATATAAGTTTTACTTCTTCTCCCCCTTTTTGTCAAAACAAAAAGCGGACCTAACGAAGAAATAAAGTGTGGAAAAAAATAGTATAATCCACGAAGCACTAACTCCCCCTTGACGGTAGCTCCCCCTAAAATAACGCGTCAAGTGAGAAAATATAATACCTACAAAGAAAAGGTTAGTAGTAACATGTAATAAAATCTTGTATGGGATGAGAAACAAGATGGAGAGCCAAGGTATGTAAACAAAGCCTTGCAATAAAATGACAAAGTGTAGTGGTATATAGGCCACATACAAAAATGTAAAAACTAAGAACAAGGTTTGTTCTTTAAAATGACTCAAAAGAAAAAAAATAGAGAAAATAGTAATATCATTCCTTCCATGCTTGCATAAGGTTAATTATGGAAGTTTTGGTGAGTGATGATGTTGATGCGATCAAGGATGTGGTTAAGTATGAATCGCATCTCGTCCCTTATTTCCATTGCAAGTTTCCTAGTGGATTGGCAATGTTCACAATGTAAATGATGTGGGTATTGTGTGTGGATTGTTTCCGGGTAAGTTTGATTTGTGGAAGGCGGAATATGTGGTGAAAAAGTTGGAAAATATGGATCAAAGTCCATTATGTTGGTGAGTTGAGAAATATAAGAACCTAGATGGTGTTGTAAGATAATGGGAGCTAAAGGTGGTAAAGTTGCAAGATCTTTGTAAAATGTGTTTGGAGATGTTGGTGGTGTTAAAAAGACTAGTTCTTTTGGGTTTAAGTTGGAAGGTTGTTGAAATGATGTGGGCGGTGGACTAGACACGGGTAGTGTGATTGTTTTTGGAGTCTTAAGGAGTTCTGATAGGGTGATTTCGGAGTCTTAGCATGTGTATTGTTTGAATCAAGTGACCCGTGTCCACAAGAATGTTTTCCAATTCTTTGATTTTATCCTTTGACTCTATTATTTCATCTAAAAGTTCATCTTCTCTTCTTGCAATGTATTTTTTAAATTATCCCGCTCTTTTTCAAGATTGGTACAAGCTGATGTTTCTTTTGAAAGTTAGTTCTTAAGATCATAAATATCTTCAATTAAAGATTTTATTGTCCTATTTGAACTAATTTAAAGTACATCAAGTTTATTAATAAATTGTTTTTCTTTAAGAAATAAATTTCTATAACCAAGTTTAAATTATGACTCGGCATGTTGATTTCAAATTTTTTTCCTCTTTTCTTGTATCTCTCAAGCTCAGCGGTCAATTTCGCATTCGTGGCCTTAGCTTCGGATTGATCGTTTTGATTGTCAATCTCAATATTACGATCATTAAGTAATGATTCAAAGAAAGCATGTGTTTCCTTATCAGATTTAGCATATTATTCTACTTCTTCTCCAGTATTACCCATTTCTGGAAGATTAGAATAAATATTGCTATCATTCTGCTCATCCAAAACTGTGTTACCACTAGATCTAGATATCTCAGGATGCTCTTCCTCATGAGAAAACATAATAAACATATCATTATTATAACAAGTATTATATTGTGGTACTTGAGACGATGCATTTGTGTCATAAGTAGGAGCAACATCAACTTCAGTGTCTGAGCTTGCTTTCTATAAATTTTCCATATAGATGCAGTTCACGTTGAGTTCCGCTTGTTCATCCTCTTCGTCAGCTTGAGCTAAGAAATCTTATTCTTCAGTATTTAACAATATCACAGATTCTTCTTTCTGAGCCAACAACATCTTTTCCTGAAAATAGCTTGCATCCTATTTCCTAGGCTTTGCAGTGCAGTTCCTTGCATAATGAGCCAATCCTCTGCAGTTGTAACACCTTATCTGAGATACAATGTTCCTATTTCCATTTTTCATAACTACCGGTGCAACAACAATCCCGTTTGAATTCCCAACAGTCTGATTCCCAACAATCTGACCCATCTTATTCCGCCCTGCATTCTGTCTCTGCTAATTTCCTATCTGAAGAGCCTGCGTGTCATTTTTTAATCCCTATTTTAGTTTTATTTTATGTAGAGTAGCTTTACATTAAATGTAACCAATATGGGCCTGATGCAAGGAAGCTTAAACCAGGTAGGAGAACCTTTAGAGTACGGAGAGAGAGAGAAGATTTAGTGGGGGGCAAGGAGGATTGAAAATCTACCAAGTCAAGGAGAAAAACATGGGTGATTCTGCGAAGACACGAAACAAGAAGTTTCCTTCTTTCCTTGTGTCATGTTTTTTAACCCTTAGGATAGATCAAAGTTGATTCCCGAAGTGGCTCTCGAGATCAACATAAATTATGGCTTGACTGTGTCAAATGTGTTTTATTATTATCTAATATGCATGCTATTTGTTAAATTCTATGTCAACCGGTATTATTTAGAGACATAATAAAATGAAGAATCTATGCTTAGATCATGTGAAAGAGTATACTTAAGCATTGAGTCCCTGCCAGCGAATTCACGTAACAAAAAGATAATTCTATGAATTTAGTCAACCTATATGAAGATATGAATTTAGTCAACCTATATGAAGAAAGACTTGGGGAAGGGTAAACCTGAGTTTAAACACTTTTTACTACAAAAGGATTTGTTTTATAAAATTAACAAATCGTGGTATGAATTCATGAATTGTTCATACATAAAACAATTTTTTGCCGAAAGTCATTATAATACTGGATATACAAAGATAAGACATGTAAACTGATGCGTTTAAGGTCTTTCTCTATGTGTAATCTTAGACTGATGCACCATCCATAATTGTTACACTCTCCTAACTCAGACCTTGTAGCCTAGTAAGGCTAAAGTCCTATTTCTATAGGTACACGGCTGATGTGGGATGAGGTGGCAATTGGGGTTCGTTGGTCACATGCCAAAGTAGAAGCCAATGAATTCGCAAAACAACTTTCATTTATGGTATATTCTAATGGTATTCCGTCAAAGCATACCCAAGGCTGCATGTAGAGACTAAATATGCCTGATTGGTGTCGGAGTCTCGACCCTAGGAGTTGTCTCTAGCAGGAAATTAATGGTGGTAAAAAACCTACCTAAAAACAATCACAACGTAGGTTACGCCAAAGCGTGGTGCCTTGTAATATTATAATATGGATCCTAGTGTAATATGCGAAATGATAGGGTTTAGTTTTATTATGATAAAATGATCGAATTCACTTATTGTCTTTTCTAAACTATAGATTGCATATGACAACATGATGCATTATCATTTTGAGCCTTATGGCTGGTCTAACAAGTCAAGACGAGAACGATACAATTTCATCAAAAAAAATTTAACCAATAAAACACATGCCTAATCACCTGATTTATTGTGGTAAAAGGGTGAATAGATCACCTCATGTCCATAGTAGTTGGAAACCTAAAGCTCCTTGGGATATTGATCCTAAATCAAGGAATGCTAAGATGTTTACCTTAACATATGAGTTAAGAAACTATCACATATGATATGGCACATCTATAATGTTTCAATTTATATGATGAAAGGGTTTCTCAATCATCTTCGGAAGATTGGAAATCCTGTAAGTGAGGCATTTGGTTCATACATATTCAACTTTATCGAGACTTGTGAGGAGCCTAGGCTAATAAAGCTTTACGAGCTGGTATGCAAAGCTGAGTACGACCTATTGGTCAGAACCGATAAGATCAGGAAGTGAAAGGTTGATAAGGCGAATGATTAGTAGGTTACTGGATGGACTGAGGTTTTCTTCTTTGAACCAATAACTAGAAAAAGAATGGAAGTTTTCAAATGCTATTATTGCCGAAAGCCTGTGCATAAGATTGGAAAATGCTTCGTGTATTTACGTGACCTGAAGTTTATGAAAATCGAAAGAGGTATCTATATTTATATAGATTTTTATTTCCTTTGTTTTAACTTTTATTTATGTGGCTTGAAGTTCACAAAATGTTAACTGACACATGAAATTTTATTGTAGAGCATCAAAAGGAAAAAGAAAGCACACATTTTAGCTGTGATGATCCTGAAGCATCATCAAGCGCGAGTGGTAATAAAGACGAGTCTTCATCAAGTGAATGGGGAATTTACAGAAGATAACGCCTGAAGTCGTGCATAATTTGGGAACTAGGATTTTAAAACTATTTAAACTTCTGTAACTTTAAACTGATTGTTGCTCACTTTAGGGCTTGTTATAAAACTTATTTTATTTAATGTTTTTATGTTTAAAAGCATTTAGCTTGAAATTTAATATATCTACCATTGTCTATTTTACAAATTTGTAACTTATAAGTTTCTGAAAACTTAGAAATATCCCAAATATATGTCTCTGAATTGAAACAATCTACTGGTTTGATCAAGAGGTGATCATAATTTATGGTTTCTTTATAAGAAATGGTGAAGTAAAAGAAATGTTCAAATGAGATCACAAGCTCAATATGATACACTTTGATACAATCTATCTGGGATAAAGTTCAAATATAATCGTGAACTATGATGTAATCCGTCTGTGGAAAACTAGAAGGGGGGTTGAATAGTTTTGCCAATTAAAACTTCCTTTTAAACTATTTAGATCGACTTATGTCAATCTATTTGGACGTGTGAGTTGGATGTTGACAAACAAGCATATAAAGATATGTAATGAAAAGATAAGAGTAAGAAGCACAAAACCACAACGCGAGTATTTATAGTGGTTCGGCTACAAGGACACCTTCCTTGCCCTAATCCACTCCCCGAGTCACCTACTCGAGAGTTTGTAATCACTACACCAATCTCCTTATGGCGGAGAAGCCTTCACAATGTCGCCTACCCTTTTTCCGGTGCTAGGCTAACCACCGAGTTCTTTCACTCCAAGGTGAACCACACCTACACAACGTCACCTACCCTTTATAAGGTACTAGGATAAGTACCTAGTTCTTTCACACCAAGGTGAACCACACCTACACAACGTCGCCTACCCTTTATAAGGTACTAGGATAAGTACCTAGTTCTTTCACACCAAGGTGAACCACACCTACACAACGTCGCCTACCCTTTATTAGGTTCTAGGCTTAGCACCTAGTTCCATTGCAATGGAGGAACTACTACCCAACACTATACCAACAACTAATCCCAAAGGAGATCAACACCTTTCTACAACATCATCAAGGATATATATATCCTTGGATCTAGTACTAATCTATCTTGTACATCGAAACACACCATATCGAATGTACATCTAAGGCACCTTTCACTAATGCCTTTAACTAGATCTTCAAGACACCCTTCATTAATGTCTTGTGTCTTGACTTCTAAGCACCTTTCACTAATGCTTCTTGTCTTGACTTCTAAGCACCTACCACAAGTGCTAATGATGTAGACGATAGATACCCTTAACTAATATCTTCGTCTTGACACTTGAGACACCTTTCACAAATGTCTTCAACACTTCTTAGGAAAAGATAAACAATCATTAACAAGAAGACTTCAGTAGTCTTGATGATAAGGAAGCATGGCAACTCATGGACTTGAGCTTGCTCGACTTCAAAGGTGGTGATCTCGCCTTTAAGAGAAACCTAGAAGATCACACAAAAACAAAACTACAAACATAGATCTCTTGGATATGAGGTTAGAGAGTTTTCAACTCTAGGGGAAAGTATGTTAGAAAGGGGTGAGAAACAATGAAGAAATGGCTCACTATTTATAGAGGAAAAAATATACGGTTCCCCGGATCCCACGGATCCCTTCCACAAGGGATCCATCTAGCGTAAAGCTAGGGATCTGTGGGACGCTCCCTTTTATCCATGGGTATTTTGGTTATGCGTCATGGGTTGATCCATGGATCTTTGGCTAGATACAATGTATCTCTTGAGTGCAATGCACTTAGTCACTTGGGTATGGGTTGATCCATGGGTTATGGATATTATCCATGTATGATATAAGCATGATGTCATGCAATGGGTTATGGGTCAAGCTCCATGGGTCATGGGCTTTGGGTTGTACCCAACTACATTCAATGTATTTGCCCAATAGGTTATGATACTTAAGTTTCTACCCATTTATATTACCCAATATACTACATACTAGTTATGTGTATATTTTACCCAAATGTAAACACTAGTTCTTGTACATATGTAATATTAAATCATAAAATCACTTATACTTGTTTTAGTGTGTTATGTGAAAATGTGAATATGTTAGAAACTATTAGTTCAAACCATTTACGTATTTTATTTGTTTAGTTAAAATGATTTTACGTTTGTTATCGACAAAACATTAGAAGATCGTAAAATATAAATAAACGTTTTGACGGCTTAATTGTATTAACAATCTCCCCCTTTTTGTTGATGACAAAACATAAAATTATTTTAAGGAAAAGCTAAAATTCGTAAAAGTTCGAATTTGTAGTTTTTACTTTCTTCTCCCCCTTTTTGTCGAAACAAAAAGAGCTTCGAAAGGAAACTAACACATTGTTTTTAGGAAAAACATGTGAAAGAAATAAAAAGAAATAGAGAGCAAGTAACGGGAAAGGATCTCGTCTTTACTCCCCCTTGACGAGTCCATCCCTATGTAAGGGCGTCAAGAAAGTAATACTAATCTAGTTTGTTTGCAAGTAAGTTTGCAAAAGATTTCGTCTAAGTGACGAATGTGCTCCCCCTTGATGATTGCAATTTAGCAAGGGGATGTCAAGAAATATAATTCTAATATTGCAAGTAATTTGCAATGTATTGCTTTGACATAAAGCTCCCCTAGCTTTAGGATGTCAAAGTCTTCATGTGTGAATTGAATAACTACAAAACAAAGGTTAGAAAACCAGTATAATTCACAATTTCCTGCAAATGTGGTCCAAGTTAGTAGAAAATAGTTTTATGTCTTACGGATCCCACGGTTCCCTCCCAGTATGGATCCGTCTAGGTAATTCTGAGGGATCCGTATAGCTGATGATCAATTTCAGCAATGGTGATATAACAAGTAATGTTATCACAAACATGAGATATGAATACAACATAATCATATACTCAGAAATATAACAAGTAGCATGTAATTTCATTTAATAAAACTAGAGTTATGATATACATGACTCTAAAAACAAAAAGAATAAAAAATACATGACTAGGAATTTCTAGATCAACTATCGCTTGATGCTAGGACACCACTAAAATCTTCTAGCTCAAGTTTTGTTTAGGTTTAATCTCGTCGAAACGTTTGAGGAGATGATAGAACATGAAACGTTGGTCTTCTCGTACTTCATGTATCAAAATTTCAACATGTTGACAATGATAGCAGTCTTTGTCATGGCTAGGTAGTGGTGGTGGAAAAAATGAAATGGCTTGATGCGAGGGATCAAGTGAAGTGACTTGTGGAGCTTCAAACGATGGAGGGATTGGTGGAGGCGCATTTGAGAATGGCTCGACCAAGAATGATGGTGGTGGTAGAGAAGTGTCAACTTCCATATGGTCGGGTGGTTGACTTTGATGATTTCTCATAATCCAAATGGGATAATATGATGGAAACAGAAAAAAGGAAGCCGGAGCTAGTGTTGACTTGATAAGGTTTTAAAAGGTACCATTTTGAGGGGTCGTTTAAGTCCTTATTTGATCACTTTTGTATCCGTTATTGCTTAATATCGTTCCTTTTCACGTTTTAGGTCTCTTGAAGGCAAAATGCTGGAATGGCACTTATTTGGACGAAAAGGCGCGAATATATGAAGAAAATGGCCAAAGTCAAAATCGAGACACTCACAGTTGCTGAAATTAGAAGGCGACGGCGTCAGGTGCTAATGGCGACGCCGTCCCAAAATTATTATGACGGTCCAGAACCCAAAACTCGTATTTTCAAGCGACGACGTCTAGTTGTGAAAGAGTAGGCCGTCGCTACTCAGACGGCCTAGATGCAATCCAGACGACGTCAGAAGCTGAAGAGGACGGCGTCACGGACACAAGGTGACGCCGTCGCAAGGTTAACGTGGCCAAGACGAAACCCTAATGGCGGCGACACGACGGCGTCACGAAACATAAGGTGACGCCGTCGCATATGTAATCTTATATATAGAATCCGAATTTTTCAGTCTTTTGTGGAGAGTCTTTTGGAGTGAAAACCTAAAACCGAACCTAAGGTGTCTTGTACAGTATTTTAGGGTTTTAAACCCTATCTTACATCAAGATAAGTCTTTACTTCATTAATTCAATTATGTCTTTGATTATTTGTGTGTATGCTTGCATGTTCTCCATGTCCGGCTAATTTATTTGTGTGTTTGCTTAGAAAGTATGAAACTTAATTATTGAATATTGATTGGTTGTTTCTTATCTTAGTTGATTAATGATCTAGTAATGCGATAGGTCATTCGTTGTGTACTTAATGCTTGATTCATCTTTGTGAACCTTAGAATATAATTACCTGAGTAGTTGTAGGCTAAACCATCCAAAGAGCGCCTTAGAGTAGGAGTTTATCATCCCTAGTGGGTTTGTAGACGAGACCCTTTGGTAAGTTCAAAGAGTTAGGGAGAAACGCATACCCTAAAACTTTAGACACACAACGCAACTAAGAATAAGACGTGACAACTCAACCATCAATAGGAGATAATTAAGGAGTAATACAACCTAAGTAAACACATCTTTAAACTATCATACGAGCACACATTAATTAGACATAGACTCCCACAACCTTAGTTTAGATAATTAGATAATAGTAGAGTAATCGGTAGAAATACCAACCCCCCAAATCCAATACCCGAGATTCGTACCTTTCCATTTCATAAAACATAAAAAGATAAAAAATAATCTTCCTCAACCTTAACCTTAGCGTAGTAACTCCTTACTAGCATTCCTATTCCCCTAGAGAACGATATCAATACCCGTGGCTTACCCTAATTACTACACTACAACGATTAGGTTCACTGCCTAGGGTGTTATAAAACTTGCTCGAAGAAAAGGAAGTTTCCTTGACCCCGAACGACGCGTGTAGCGTTATCAAGTTTTTGGCGCCGCTTCCAGGGAATAGAATAGCTAGTTAGTAGTCCACATCGTTTAGGTTTCTTTGCTTGATTCCTATCAAGTAAATTTTTTCTCATTTTTAGCTTCCTCTTAGTCTATCCCCCTTCTTCGTAACCTTTGTTCGTAATCTTATCACTTTTCATCATGGAAGGTGATAACCCACTACCATTCATCAACCCACCACCAAATGACCCGCCAAGAGTCCGTACTCTTGGTGAATACTCAAGACCAAGCCACCTAGGCTATAGGAACACCATTGAGCTTCCCGACCAAGCCCAAACTACGGCCCTGCGATCCGACACCATCCGGTTGGTGCAAAACGGATGTGCATTCCATGGACTTCGTTCCGAAGATCCAAATCAGCATCTGAGTGTTTCCTCAAAATCGTCGATTTCATCGACCTTGATGCTACTACTCGGGAGACCACGCGCCTGCGTCTCTTCCAATTCTCTCTACGGGACCAAGCTAGTAATTGACTTGAGCGACTTCCCGCCGGCTCCATCTCAAGTTGGGATGATCTTACCTCTCGCTTCCTTGCTCAATTTTTCCCACCGGGGAGAACCACTAAGCTTAGGAATGACATCTTGATGTTCCAACAACGTCAAGGTGAATCTCTCTACGAAGCATGGACCCGATTCAAGGACTTACTTCATAAAGTCCCTCATCACGGCATTGATCTTTGGCTCCAAGTCCAAATCTTTTATGATCATGTCAACTTCTCCACTAAGCGATCCATTGACCAAGCGGCCGGTGGAAAACTTAGTGATCTCACCGCAGAAGAATCATGGGAAATAATAGAGGACCTCGCCCTCTATGACAACGAAAGTTGGGATGACCCCCGTGAGCTGCCCAAAACCGTTAAGGCAATCTCCTTGCCTCCTCCCGACCGTAGGATGATCGAACTTGAAGATCAAGTTAAATTCCTCATGAGTTCCTACGAAAATCCTAAGTCTTCACACCATGTGAACAAAGTTTCTTCCTCGTGCAAGCCGTTTTGTGATCCTCATAACACGCGCACTAGCACCCGATCCCCCGAACACGCTTCTGTTGACTACGCATCCTCGCGTATTAATGGAGCGGGAGGAAGATTCCCTACAACACCCGGACCTAGGAATTTCAATGAAACCCGTGAAGCATGGAAAAACAAGCCCGACTTCTACTGGGGACAAACCAAAGAATTCACCTCTAATGATTTCTCATGGCCCCCACCTAACGGTCCTAACCAACAAAATATCGAAGGGATGTTGCAAAACCTAGTTGCATCCCAAGAAACCCAAATGGCTAAGCTCTCGGACCGCTTTAACCATCAACAAGCCGAGATGGATAGGAAAATAGACAACCTTTTGAAAGCCATAACTAATAGTGATAAGAAGGTTAGTGCTATCTCAACTCCCGAGCCTTCAAGTATAGAGATTAAGGATCCAAGCAAGCTAACGAAGTATGTCCAATTCGTCAATACCATCGCCTTAGTTGAACCTAATGAAACAAATGACGAATAGGACTATAGACTTGTGGATGATGAAACACCCGAGGAAGTAGATGAAGTAGACATTGACTATTTTAACAAATTTCCTACGGAAGAAGAACTATCTCGCCACCCTCACTTAGTGCGTGACCTCCGTCACATGTATGTTAGGAAAAGTCCTCGAATCAAGTTTGGGAACCCTTGGAATCTTAACATACCATGTGTCATAGGACACCTTTTTGTGGCAAAAGCCTACATTGATCGCAAATCCCCAATCAACATAATGACTAGCACCTATTACAATTGGATATTGAAGAAGCCTATTCCAACTAGGCAAGACCCCAATGATCCTAATGTTAGTTGCAATTTTCTAGGAAGAATTAAGGGATTGCCCGTTTATGTAGGTAGTTTCACGTTTCCTACGGATTTCATAATTGTGGATGATATTAGCACGACCATAGACCCTAGCTTGTCCCATGCTATTCTAGGAAAACCTTTCATAGAAAGCACCGGGATGACCTATGACCCCTCGTTAGGAGTAGTGCGATTCAAGAATGAGACCGATGACATAGCTTACCAAATGCCGTTTAAGATTGAGAAGTTTTCATCACTCTCTAATGATGAAAAGGAACTTAAACTGTCGGTCTATTATAGGAATGATGAGGATAGGGAAAAAGGTGTTGATTATGTTATGGCTAAGATTTTCGGATTCTATAAGGATTGCTTGAGCCTAGGACCGGAATATAGGACCGATTGGGGAGAGGATGAACTCTTAGAGAAGCGCATTTTAGGGCACTTCTACAACATGGAATCCCCCATTAGAAACCGTCAAGAGGGCGGTAATGAGAAAACGTAGGAGCACGACTACGAGTCTAGCTACAAGACTCTTAAATAAAGAAAAGCGCTTCGTGGGAGGCAACCCATGCTTAATTGTCTGCTTGTTAGTGTCATATATCTTTTATTAATTGTTTATCCTCATGTTTAAATTTGTAAAAATGCTTTATTTTGTTTTTAACCTCGTCTTAATTGCATGTAAAGGTATTTTACATAAGGGATAAGTGTAGGGAGGATTACACACGTTTTTTAAAAGAAACGTAAACATGAGAATAACAATTAAGTAAAAGATATATATGTTTGTTTGTTCGAGTCAAATGCTTGTATCGAGTCATAATTGATGTTTTGCAGAAATTTTTCCAGATTCTAAAGATGTAAATTTTCCAGAATTTTTTCCAGAAAATCGCAGACCAGTTTTTGTCAGGATAACCTGACGGCGTCAGGATTGCAACCTGACGGCGTCAGGAAGGAGTAAAAACATCAGATTACTTTTTCTCGTTTTCTGAGCCACTTATAAATTTTTGGAATTTTCCAGGTCTTAATTTTATTAGAAATTCTGTAAACATCCATTCCACAAGCATTATATCCTAGTTTAAATCGAGTCTTATATATATTATTACCGCCGATTTTACGCGAAGGTTTCGTTTGTTTTCTTCAAGTGTGCAGGTTTAGTTTGTCAAGAAGAAGTTACATAAGATTGGAAAGAGCTTTTCACGCAATAATTCTTCTTGAAAAGGATTTAACCACCACTTTACACGGATCCTACCGAGCTAATCAGGGGAGTATTAGTTTCTTTCGTTTTTAATTACCTTCTATTATCATAACTTTGATACTTTCGGGGAACATTGGGGACAATGTTCAGTTTAAGTGTAGGGAGGGAAAATAAAACGGGAACTTTGAAACTATGCTTATCCTTGATTATTTGCTTTGTCCAATTGTGATTGTGTAATAAACTATGAGAAAATGTCGGTTAGGGTAATTTTGGCACCAAATTTAAAATTTTTTATGACATATAGGAGTGGGCCATTAGTCTTAACAAAAGCATCTCATGGATAGGAAGTTGCATGACTAGCACAAAAAACCCTTTACCACCTAAATTCCACCAAAATGTGAGGATCGCCCTTAGATTAGTAGGAATTAAAAGCATTCATCTTCAATGCTTAGAGTGTGAACCGGTAGTATATTAGATTCTAGAACTTGTTTTGTGATGCATTCCGAGATCGCAAGTGAGGCTACACTTGTGTAGTTAGGAATAACTAAATGATAAGAGGCATTAGGATAACCCTTGTTTGATACATGTAATATAATTACTTGTTCCACATCAGTTGAGTAATTCCCCCACACCCTTTGCGTTGTACTCATCTTTAGTACACGATACCCCTAGTTAACCCCTCAGAGCCTATCCTTTTCGCGGTTCTCGTGATGTTTCGGTTTTTCCAGAATATCAATGAAGAGCATTGTTTACACCCCACCCCCAAATATACAACCAAATCGCCTTAGCCTACCCCTTATGCACTTACTTTTAGTGCAAATGTTTGTTATCACCCCAAACCCTTAGTTCAATTATCTAGTTGCTTGCATAAGTTGCTAAGTCGAGTCATATCCTTTGTATACAGTTTTGGGATGATTGGGATTCATGGGAAAAGTTAAAGTTTATGAAATGACGGGAAGGGAACGTTAATTCAAATTCCCTTTGTTTGCGTAATAATGTACCCCAACTGTTTTGATCTTTTCAAATCAGGTCAAATTAGTGTTAGAGTAATAAAAACTCAAGTGTAGGGATATGCCTATAAATCCCTAGTATTTTGATGTTATCGTAGAGGATGGTAGAGTAAAAGTGTATGAAAAAAAAAAAAAAACAAAAATACGGGCTACCATCCTACATCTATCCTTTAAATTTATGTTTGTTTATTTCCGTTACCTAGAGTTTTAGAGTGTCGGGTTTTGGCTTAGCAACGCCATTCTTCATATGCATTTAACATAGAGATTTTTGACTTACCACCACTAAATAGCCTATCCCACCAAACCCTTTGTTTCCCTACCGTAAGCCTAACATTACAACCCTTTAAAGACCTCTTTGATAGTCTTTCCTAGGTGCTTACGCCAAAGCGATGGAGGTTTGATCTATTCTCAAGCCTATGGTAATCTATGTACTAGGACCGGTTAATGAGTGTTTATCTTCCATTTCCTATTTGTTATATTTCATATATACACCCGAGAGAGATGTGAGTATCCAAACACCCCATGTGAGGTGCTAGTATGTAATTTCCGTGCTTGTTATGACTTTTGCGGGGCTTATATGTGTTGTGGACCGTTTTGAATTAATGCTTCATGACCCCTAACTTATAAATTAATTGGCTAAAAGCACATTTGCTTGAGGACAAGCAAATAACAAGTGTAGGGATATTTGTCACAATTCTCAATTTCCGGTCAATTCTCATACTCCATATTCATCATTTCATAACGGGTCGTGCATGGTTTTGCATTTCACATTAAACGTTTATTTCATAATTAATTAAACGTTATCGCGTAAGTTATTATTTTGAACATTTAATCCGATACTTCCAAAAATGATCCCGATATATTTTTATACTTACATTTAGTTATAAAAATAATATTTTGAGTTTACCTAGTGTTTTAAATTTATTTTGTATATAAATCGTTAAATTTATATCATTACGACGCTTTTCTTAAAAACTACACGATAATTATTATATCACTCAAATTTTACAAGAAATGTATTTTTACAATTTTTATGATCTCATTATACTTTACTTTGATCTATTAAAAATTACTTTTACCTAAAACTACCTTAAATACACTAATGTATATTCAATCTTACAAGTTATTATTACATATACATTTCACTTACACTTTTTAACAATTTTATACATTATGAAAGGAAAAAAAAATATATATATTACAAATACTTCCCCCCTTGGCCGACCAAGGGGGGGGGGGTAAGCATTTAATGTTTGGTGAAAATTTTCTACAAGTATAGATATTTACTCAATCTTCATTTCACTCATTCATTCATCTCATAATTCAAGAGTTAGTAAAGTTGTTTCTTCTCTCTTGTTTCATCTCCTCCAAACCGGCCACCCTATGGTGGAAGAAGAAATCATCAAAATTTTCCAAGCTCAAGTTTAAAACACTCTAGTTACACTCTTATTAAAGGTTTTGAAATAAAAACCTAGGGTGTTTAGGTTAATCTCTTGTTCTAATCACCTCATCTAGTAGCTTGTAAGCATATTATTTTCATTTTTCATCTTTCATTATCATTTCATATGTATTTCATCATTTTTGAGCAAAGCATGCAAGACTTGTGGATATTTATACCATTTTTATCATTGTTTTAGAGTTATACATATTTAAGTCATCCTATAATTTATCCCTTGTTATATATTGGTCTTGATGATGTTTAGGAACCCATGACACCCTAAGAAGGTGTATGGTAGGATTAGAATAGCTTTGGAGTTGTTTTGAAGGGATTGGAATAGGTTTAGTACGAGAAAAACTCTTTTCGTCAAGTATAAAAAGTGGTCTGATCTTGTTTTGTATTTCTGGAAAATCCGACAGTAGACACGAATTTTTGGCCTTGATATTTAGAAAATATACTTTAAAACGAATCCGTTGCCACTTGAACGGATTAAAACGGAGTTATAATGAAGAAGTTATGAATTTTTCAAGTTTGACGACGAAATATACATTTTCTGAAAATTTCACCAAACAGTTTTCGTGTTGTACGAGTCAAAAACGAGTCTTAAGCTTTATAAATTATTTCGACTTATCAAAAATATATTAGTATACTTTGATACGAAGCTAAGGACGTATAATACGTAGAAAACGGATTTGTAACGACTAAAATATACACGTTTTCATAAAATTGCCGTAACTTTCTTATTTAAGAAAAACTATATTATTTTTACGAGACAAGTGTTACGGTAAACAAAACAACCATATTGAAGGCTATTTTTAACGTTGACGTAGAACTTTTTGTAACGAGATGTCTTCTAATAAAATCGAGATCACCAAGCATATTTTTCAAAATGACCAACCGTTTGTATAGCGGAGTTGTAATAAATTATTTACGGTTGCTTAAACTTTGCCGAAACTCACTTTTTAAACCACATTTGGACAAAATCACCATATTTAACCTCTATTATCTTTATGTTCGAGACCTCTATGACGAAAACTCATGTACTAAAACTTCTAGATTTTGATACAAGCTTTACAAAACCGTTGAGTTCGTTTCCTAACGTTCGACGTACACCATTTTACGACTAGTTTTTCGAGGCCATTTTTGTCACTTTCATGAAATTTCCAACAACATTATTTTACGACGAAAAGTTAAAATTTCGCAATAAATCATTAATAAACTATTGTAGGATGACATTTTGACGTAAATACTTGTAAAGTAGTTTAAGGATGGTCAAGACGTCAAAAGAGTATTTTTCGACGATAGTATTATTTTCAAAACTCACAAATGGTATAAATAACATACGAAATGCATGCATAACATTACATCATAACTCATTACATATCATAACATTCATTTTAGGTCGCGGATAGTTTCCGAGTCTCACTTTCGTGCACTTCATTTTGTTAGCATATCAATCACACCAGGTGAGTTCATACCCCGCTTTTACTTGTTTAAATTCCTATAAACTATTTGGGGCGAGATACATGCTTATTTATCAAAACATTTAAACTCTATTGCCAAACAACATTACTTATACCTTAGACTTGGTGCGTGTAGTGACTAGACTTAAACAAACATCCCAATATTTATATGTTGGAAGGCCATTAATTTGGATACAGCCCAATGTGAGTCGTTGGAGGAACATCCCAACATCTATATGTTGGAAGGCCATTTTTATGGATACAGCCCAACGTGAGTCGTTGGAGGAACATCCCAACACGAGTTGTTGGAAGACCCTTGTGGTGGCATTTATACTTTTAACTACCTTAATGCGCATATTCATGATTGTCATTCTATTTTAGGCAATGGGTTGTGAACACACAGGTTGCAAGTTTTGTATGGGCGGAACTTGGAACTGAGTGGATTTACAATGCCTTTGCTGTGTGAACATTTCTCAAAGTATTTTAGATCATTTTATTACAAACTTATGAACTCACCAACCTTTGTGTTGACACTTTTTAGCATGTTTATCTCAGGTCTTAAGGTGATAGCATTTCATGGAGCTTTTGGGTCACATGGCATACATTGGAGTCTTGTGCTTTTAACAATTACCATTCGACATGTTTTGTAAACTCTTTATGTATTATCAAACTTTGTGATTTCTTGTTGTGTAAACTTTAACATATGTAATCGAATGGTAAACTTTTCAAAACGTCTCATTATAGAGGTCGTTTTCTGTATCCATAATTTGTGCTATGACGTCATACCCCAATGACACTATCGTTCCGCTGCGATATTTTGGGGGTGTGACAGATTGGTATCAGAGACTTGGTTATAGAGAACTAGGTTGCATTTTAGTTCCTAGACTATAACCGCTTTCACATCGATCCTTTCATTTCCTATCGCCTTACTCACTTTTCGTGCGCATATGTTTTCTTAAGTATTTCTTCTAGAACCACCTCATTGGATAACTTAGTTTCCTTGTACCAATAGGGGAGTCCCAAAATCTAGTTGGGTCATCAAAGATATGGAGCTCAGTAATGAGCACTTATCTAACTTGATCTCGTGACAGTTCTTGTTTGATGAGATGCGAGATCGAGCTAAATAAGTGTAACTATAAAGCTGGATAGATTTGATGATTTTGCCCGAGGATGGGAGTTCTCTTGAGGATACTTTGGGAACTGCTGGCGACCAAACCTCGTAGTGACTTTAGCACCTAACGGAAATTCCTATACACTAAGTGCGACTCTCCATAGATACCTACCCCAAATTCCTCCTCCACCATTTAGAATCGGATGATAGAATGGCTATCTATTTCAGTAACAACAATCGCCGAAACATGTATGCTTGGTGGTATGTACACGTGTGAAATGAAGCAATTATAATTATGGTGGCCAACATAATTATAAATGCGTCACAACCCGCATGGACATATGCGACCACGCATACGTAGATCGGTGTGGGTACACCTTAGGAACCAATTGTGGCGTGGTATTATGTTTGAGAACGTTAAGTATAGACACTGGGAATTCAATGGTTCTTTCCCTTGCAGAGATCATGGCACCAAAGAGGGTAACACGCAGCACTGGCCGAGGTGGTGCGGCACCAAGGGGTGGAATGACAGGTGGGCGTGGAGGTAGAGGAGGTGGTAGCGACGTGGGTAACAATGACAACAACTCTGGCGGAAACCCTCATTTTGCCGCCATCATCGCTCAACAACTTCAAATCTTGCTTCCCACTATTGTCACACAAGTTGGAAATCATATGAATAACTCGGGAAACCATGGGAACGGGAACGGTACTGGCGACACCAACAATGTAGTTGGTAGTAACAACAACAACAACACCAACAACAACAACAGAATTGGATGCACATATAAGGAATTTTCGGCATGCAAACCTGTGGAGTTTGATGATATAGGAGGTGCTTTGGCGTATACTCGATGGGTAGAGAAGACAGAGTCAGTGATCGACATCAGCAATTGTGCCACACATCAGAGGGTGAAGTATGCTGCTTGCTTGCTATCAGGAAAGGCATTGACATGGTGGAACACACAGCTACAGGCTAGAGGCAGAGAGGCAGCTATAGGTATGACATGGGACGAATTTGAGGCGTTATTGAAAGAGGAGTACTGCCCGGACAATGAAATGCAGAAATTGGAAGATGAATTTTATCACCACTCTATGATAGGGGCTGGTCACGCAGCCTACACCGACCGATTTCATGAGTTAGCCAGACTGGTTCCTCATCTAGTTACCCCTGAGTCCAAGAGAATCTCGAGGTACATATATGGTCTTGTCCCCGAAATCCGTGGAACCGTGAAAACAACTGAGCCGTCTACAATACAAAGTGCAATACTGAGGGCAGGAACCCTGACAGACGAGATGGTTAGAAATGGTACGTTGAAGAGCAGTGATAAGAGGAAGGAAGCAAGTGGGTCGAATAAGCAGATAGACGTGGTAGCAGACAACAAAAGGGCAAGAGTTTTTGTGGCAACTGGTACTGAACAAAGAGAGTATGCGGGTACACATCCCAGATGTGCTAAATGTGCTTATCATCACCCGAAGTCCAAGCCCTGCCGCTTATGTACAATATGCAATCAGTCGAGTCATTTTTCAAGCCAGTGTAGAGAGCGTGCAAGACCAATAACAACGGTTAACACGGGCAACATGAGGAATAACCAAAGGACTTGCTACGAGTGCAACAGCCCGAATCACTACCGGAATAATTGTCCTCAGTTGAATAAGCCACCGATGCAAGCTCCTCTAGCTGTGGCAATTGAAGGAAATAACCCAAACCCTGTACTCAATATCAGTCCACCCCGAGGTCGAGCATTCTATATAGGGACCGAGGAAGCCCGCAATGCGTAACTGGTACGTTTTTCCTAGACCATTAAGTGATCCACCGTATTATTCAGATTCAGTGAGTCTCATTAGATAAGAAACCTAGACGCGTAAGTTTTGGCATAAGCACTTTGACCATACATCCTGATTTCGCGAAACCTTAGGGTAGAACCTTATGTATCATCGATTGAATCACGAGGACGTGATTCCTCTGACATGGGAAGAATGTCACAATTCTCAATTTCCGGTCAATTCTCATACTCCATATTCATCATTTCATAACGGGTCGTGCATGGTTTTGCATTTCACATTAAACGTTTATTTCATAATTAATTAAACGTTATCGCGTAAGTTATTATTTTGAACATTTAATCCGATACTTCCAAAAATGATCCCGATATATTTTTATACTTACATTTAGTTATAAAAATAATATTTTGAGTTTACCTAGTGTTTTAAATTTATTTTGTATATAAATCGTTAAATTTATATCATTACGACGCTTTTCTTAAAAACTACACGATAATTATTATATCACTCAAATTTTACAAGAAATGTATTTTTACAATTTTTATGATCTCATTATACTTTACTTTGATCTATTAAAAATTACTTTTACCTAAAACTACCTTAAATACACTAATGTATATTCAATCTTACAAGTTATTATTACATATACATTTCACTTACACTTTTTAACAATTTTATACATTATGAAAGGAAAAAAAAATATATATATTACAAATACTTCCCCCCTTGGCCGACCAAGGGGGGGGGGGGTAAGCATTTAATGTTTGGTGAAAATTTTCTACAAGTATAGATATTTACTCAATCTTCATTTCACTCATTCATTCATCTCATAATTCAAGAGTTAGTAAAGTTGTTTCTTCTCTCTTGTTTCATCTCCTCCAAACCGGCCACCCTATGGTGGAAGAAGAAATCATCAAAATTTTCCAAGCTCAAGTTTAAAACACTCTAGTTACACTCTTATTAAAGGTTTTGAAATAAAAACCTAGGGTGTTTAGGTTAATCCCTTGTTCTAATCACCTCATCTAGTAGCTTGTAAGCATATTATTTTCATTTTTCATCTTTCATTATCATTTCATATGTATTTCATCATTTTTGAGCAAAGCATGCAAGACTTGTGGATATTTATACCATTTTTATCATTGTTTTAGAGTTATACATATTTAAGTCATCCTATAATTTATCCCTTGTTATATATTGGTCTTGATGATGTTTAGGAACCCATGACACCCTAAGAAGGTGTATGGTAGGATTAGAATAGCTTTGGAGTTGTTTTGAAGGGATTGGAATAGGTTTAGTACGAGAAAAACTCTTTTCGTCAAGTATAAAAAGTGGTCTGATCTTGTTTTGTATTTCTGGAAAATCCGACAGTAGACACGAATTTTTGGCCTTGATATTTAGAAAATATACTTTAAAACGAATCCGTGGCCACTTGAACGGATTAAAACGGAGTTATAACGAAGAAGTTATGAATTTTTCAAGTTTGACGACGAAATATACATTTTCTGAAAATTTCAGCAAACAGTTTTCGTGTTGTATGAGTCAAAAACGAGTCTTAAGCTTTATAAATTATTTCGACTTATCAAAAATATATTAGTATACTTTGATACGAAGCTAAGGACGTATAATACGTAGAAAACGGATTTGTAACGACTAAAATATACACGTTTTCATAAAATTGCCGTAACTTTCTTATTTAAGAAAAACTATATTATTTTTACGAGACAAGTGTTACGGTAAACAAAACAACCATATTGAAGGCTATTTTTAACGTTGACGTAGAACTTTTTGTAACGAGATGTCTTCTAATAAAATCGAGATCACCAAGCATATTTTTCAAAATGACCAACCGTTTGTATAACGGAGTTGTAATAAATTATTTACGGTTGCTTAAACTTTGCCGAAACTCACTTTTTAAACCACATTTGGACAAAATCACCATATTTAACCTCTATTATCTTTATGTTCGAGACCTCTATGACGAAAACTCATGTACTAAAACTTCTAGATTTTGATACAAGCTTTCCAAAACCGTTGAGTTCGTTTCCTAACGTTCGACGTACACCATTTTACGACTAGCTTTTCGAGGCCATTTTTGTCACTTTCATGAAATTTCCAACAACATTATTTTACGACGAAAAGTTAAAATTTCGCAATAAATCATTAATAAACTATTGTAGGATGACATTTTGACGTAAATACTTGTAAAGTAATTTAAGGATGGTCAAGACGTCAAAAGAGTATTTTTCGACGATAGTATTATTTTCAAAACTCACAAATGGTATAAATAACATACGAAATGCATGCATAACATTACATCATAACTCATTACATATCATAACATTCATTTTAGGTCGCGGATAGTTTCCGAGTCTCACTTTCGTGCACTTCATTTTGTTAGCATATCAATCACACCAGGTGAGTTCATACCCCGCTTTTACTTGTTTAAATTCCTATAAACTATTTGGGGCGAGATACATGCTTATTTATCAAAACATTTAAACTCTATTGCCAAACAACATTACTTATACCTTAGACTTGGTGCGTGTAGTGACTAGACTTAAACAAACATCCCAATATTTATATGTTGGAAGGCCATTAATTTGGATACAGCCCAACGTGAGTCGTTGGAGGAACATCCCAACATCTATATGTTGGAAGGCCATTTTTATGGATACAGCCCAACGTGAGTCGTTGGAGGAACATCCCAACACGAGTTGTTGGAAGACCCTTGTGGTGGCATTTATACTTTTAACTACCTTAATGCGCATATTCATGATTGTCATTCTATTTTAGGCAATGGGTTGTGAACACACAGGTTGCAAGTTTTGTATGGGCGGAACTTGGAACTGAGTGGATTTACAATGCCTTTGCTGTGTGAACATTTCTCAAAGTATTTTAGATCATTTTATTACAAACTTATGAACTCACCAACCTTTGTGTTGACACTTTTTAGCATGTTTATCTCAGGTCTTAAGGTGATAGCATTTCATGGAGCTTTTGGGTCACATGGCATACATTGGAGTCTTGTGCTTTTAACAATTACCATTCGACATGTTTTGTAAACTCTTTATGTATTATCAAACTTTGTGATTTCTTGTTGTGTAAACTTTAACATATGTAATCGAATGGTAAACTTTTCAAAACGTCTCATTATAGAGGTCGTTTTCTGTATCCATACTTTGTGCTATGACGTCATGCCCCAATGACACTATCGTTCCGCTGCGATATTTTGGGGGTGTGACAATATTTGATAAGGTTTTAAAAGGTACCATTTTGAGGGGTCGTTTAAGTCCTTATTTGATCACTTTTGTATCCGTTATTGCTTAATATCGTTCCTTTTTACTTTTTAGGTCTCTTGAAGGCAAAATGCTGGAATGGCACTTATTTGGACGAAAAGGCGCGAATATATGAAGAAAATGGCCAAAGTCAAAATCGAGACACTCACAGTTGCTGAAATTAGAAGGCGACGGCGTCAGGAACTAATGGCGACGCCGTCCCAAAATTATTGTGACGGTCCAGAACCCAAAACTCGTATTTTCAAGCGACGACGTCTAGTTGTGAAAGAGTAGGCCGTCACTACTCAGACGGCCTAGATGCAATCCAGACGACGTCAGAAGCTGAAGAGGACGGCGTCACGGACACAAGGTGACGCCGTCGCAAGGTTAACGTGGCCAAGACGAAACCCTAATGGCGGCGACACGACGGCGTCACGAAACATAAGGTGACGCCGTCGCATATGTAATCTTATATATAGAATCCGAATTTTTCAGTCTTTTGTGGAGAGTCTTTTGGAGTGAAAACCTAAAACCAAACCTAAGGTGTCTTGTACAGTATTTTAGGGTTTTAAACCCTATCTTACATCAAGATAAGTCTTTACTTCATTAATTCAATTATGTCTTTGATTATTTGTGTGTATGCTTGCATGTTCTCCATGTCCGGCTAATTTATTTGTGTGTTTGCTTAGAAAGTATGAAACTTAATTATTGAATATTGATTGGTTGTTTCTTATCTTAGTTGATTAATGATCTAGTAATGCGATAGGTCATTCGTTGTGTACTTAATGCTTGATTCATCTTTGTGAACCTTAGAATATAATTACCTGAGTAGTTGTAGGCTAAACCATCCAAAGAGCGCCTTAGAGTAGGAGTTTATCATCCCTAGTGGGTTTGTAGACGAGACCCTTTGGTAAGTTCAAAGAGTTAGGGAGAAACGCATACCCTACAACTTTAGACACACAACGCAACTAAGAATAAGACGTGACAACTCAACCATCAATAGGAGATAATTAAGGAGTAATACAACCTAAGTAAACACATCTTTAAACTATCATACGAGCACACATTAATTAGACATAGACTCCCACAACCTTATTTTAGATAATTAGATAATAGTAGAGTAATCGGTAGAAATACCAACCCCCCAAATCCAATACCCGAGATTCGTACCTTTCCATTTCATAAAACATAAAAAGATAAAAAAATAGTCTTCCTCAACCTTAACCTTAGCGTAGTAACTCCTTACTAGCATTCCTATTCCCCTAGAGAACGATATCAATACCCGTGGCTTACCCTAATTACTACACTACAATGATTAGGTTCACTGCCTAGGGTGTTATAAAACTTGCTCGAAGAAAAGGAAGTTTCCTTGACCCCGAACGACGCGTGTAGCGTTATCATGACTCAACACTTTGATTTTGTACCATTATTCCTCCTAATGAGGAAAATGTTGTCGGCGGAGGCAGATGAGATGGCCTAGGAGGCAAGTCCTCTAAATTGTATAGGTGTGGTGATGATAGTGGAGATGTAAAAGAGATAGCTCTAGGAACCAATGATGATGGTTTAGTGGAGATAATATTGTTTGGCCTAGGAGGTATGGTGGTGTTTGGCATAGGTAGTTTTGTGGGTACTATCCTTTTAGGAATTGGTTTGATTGATTGAGAAGAGATCCTAGCATTTGTTGTCTTGACCGGAGATGATTCGGTTGAACAGATTTTGTGTATAACACGAGCCTTTTTCTTGGGTGGTTCTTTGGTGGATAAGTTACTACTTGGGGTTTTCCTCATGATGAGATGATTTCAAGAGGTTTGTAAGGGTTTCTAAAGTGCTGAAAGTTAGGATGAAGGTCATGACTATGGAAGTCCTAACAATGTGGTTTATAATGCAAGAGATTTGGCAAGTGCATTTAAGCCTTAAGCCACTAAGATTCATTGGAATGTGATGATTAACATGCACAAGAGTCAACTTCAGAGTTTGTACTTGTCAAGGAACTCATTTAAGATGAGATGGAGTGTTTGAGTTAGAAAGATGAGTTGAAATGATTGTTTTAGCAAGATTTGACATAGACTGTCATCCGGATCCCACGGTTCCCTCCTCATAGGGATCCGTCAAGGCTAATCCTAGGGATCCGGTTCTCAACAGCTATGAAAGAGTAGAAATGATGTTTCTAAGATATAAGATCTATATCACCTTGAGTGTTTCAGTCCTCCTAAGTGTCTTAAATGAAGGGGTGCTTAAGTACATGAGGGTAATGAGAGATATAGCTAATGATTGCCTTTTATGGAAGGATTTGGAACTTTCATGAGTACCAATGAATGAGCAAGGATGACACTAAAAATGAGAGTGTCAATTGAAGCTAAATGATCCTAGAGATCAGGTTGTGACTTAGGATAGTATTTTGGAAAATATCCTAAAGGTTTTGAGATGAGAAAACTAGAATTTGATCAACTTTGATCAATTTTGAGGTAAGGATGATTTATGATCAATTTTGCCATAATCGAGAGATTTCTAAGACTAGATGTGAGGGATCTAGAGAGCGGAAGAGTAATAGGTTTAAGTGAAAATGATAGATCTACAAGTGTCTTGAGTATGATCTAGGTGAGTTGAGTTTGAGTAGGAAGAATCTACTTAACTTGATAAGGACTTAATTTGCCTTGAGACACTATGTTTAGCTTAGTGTGAGGTGTTCTAAGGATATGTTTGAAATACAATGCTTGCAATTGCATTTTCTGTTTGCCGGATCCCACGGTTCCCTAAGTGTAGGGATCCGTCTAGCACAAACTTTGGGATCCGTCCATCTGCTCAGCAGAACCTTTACTAAAGGTATGCAATGATCTTGACAATGCATTATATTCCAAGTTTAGTTTAAAGGGGTTCTAACACTAAGATATCAAATGTAAGATGTTTTATTTCATGAAGGAAATAGGATTACATTGATAAAGCACGAGTACAAGAGGATTGATCCTATTTGAAATACTACTAGGTTTCTTGAGTGTTTTCGCTAGGAGGATCATCATGTTGTTGATGAGTGTTGGTGGAATCAAGAATGAAGAAAGTCTTCATGAGAGATACGTTTAGCGGTTCCATCATCTTGTTCACAAGTACGTACAATGGACTTTGAAATTGAGGATGAAAGTGCATAACGTTATGATAGAGGCGTGTCAAGAACATTCCATAAGGGATGAGTTTATTCTTGGAGCCTTGAAGATTTACAATTCGCCTTGCGAAGAAATAGGCGAGATTGTATGGTTGTTGTGTTAGCAAACAATACAATATGTGAGCACAACAAGCAGGAAGGATTTCTCGATTTCCCCTAAGACTCCAAACATGTTCACGTAGGATGAGTGCAAGGGGCTTGTACTCTTCTCGGATGTCCCGTGTGAAGATAATGTTTGGATCGGAGTAATATGGTCGAGGTTTGCATATTATGCGATGTAAATCTTCCGGGGAGGGTATGTGAGAACAATATGGACTATTTTCTTCACGAAAGTTGAAGAGAGAATCAAGTGACCAATCTTCGGTGAAGGCACATTGTCCATGATTTGGAATTCGGAGGATGTGAGCAAAATACCCAAGGGTTAAAGTGAGCTTTTGGTTTTTGATATAAAACCAAAGAGATAGAGAGCGATCCTCGTTACGAACGAGTTCAACTTGACGGAAGAATTCCTTTATGAAACTTGGACATATCTTCTCGTTGACTTCAAGAAGACATTCTAGTCCTATGGCTCGGAAGGAGGTATTGATACCTTCTTCGAATTGTAGAGAGGTGTCTACAATACGTCCTTCGTGGAAGTGACGGTTTTCGAGGTTATTAAACCCACGGACATGAATGCCAGGTGTGTTGGGTTCAAGGGAAATGTTCGGAGAGTAGACGCTAGTGAGTGAAAAATCAAACTCATATTCATGCGTCATAGTTGAACCTATAGAAATGAAGAGTTAAAAGAAAGTGATGTTTGTGTTCATCCTATGATTATCTAATATTTTTACTAGATTTTTATTAACAATGTTTTTTAACAACAATGACACTTAACTCACTTATGGTTTTGACATTCTAGTGGAATATTTCTTTTATAGAGAAAGTGGTTTTTATTTTGCATGAAAACTGTTTTCCAGTAGGATGGATCCCACGGTTCCTTAAAAAAGGGATCCAGCTAGTATATCTTCCGGGATCCGTAGATCTGTAGTAACAAAAACAGATTTGATAAAAACATAGGTTTTACAGTTTTGTACCAAGATATGTGATTTAGCCTACATTTTCTTTTAGCATGCATACATGACTTCTAATGTATCACGAAAGAGTACGAAACATACGAAACAAAAGAAATGACAAACACATTATGATAATAATAACCTAGATAAACTAGACTATTAATAATATTTCATTTCAATACTTAGAAAGATACAAAGGATTGGGTATATAACCCCAATGTAGATTAACAACACAAAGTAAATGTCTTCGTATGTGAACTTCATCATAAGGAACACAAGTGCGATGAGTGTTAAGACGATGAGCACGAGGGGCGATGTAAACCATGTTGAAGATGATCCTTCTTGGTTTCGGTTGGGATGAAATGGAGAGGAAGATGAAGTTTTGAATGAGAGGAAATTTTTGAAATTGGAAGATTTGAAAAAGTGAGGATTTGATTAAGTGGAAGACGGTGGGTTTATTTATGGAGAAGGAAGAATTTTTGAGATTTGTGTTTTGTTATATTATTTGAAAGATATGATTTTGGATTAAATGAGACAAAACACAAATTCTATAAACCATGATTTTTAGACGAAAGAGCGACACGTATGTGAGAAAAAGCTTCCTAATGAAGCTACATGTAAAACATGTGTATACACGAAATCTACTCAAGTAAATACCTAAGTAATCACACTTCTTTATTACACTAATATCATTTAGAGATAAGTAGAAAGTCATACCTCAAATGCACTTAGGAATGTCTTTACAAATGACACAACAAGTGTCAGAAGACAATTCCAACTCCTTTATGCTTAAGATACCTTCTTAGGGAAGGTAATCTTTATTATCAAGCAAGTCCTATGGCTTGATAGATGTGAGCTTTGACTAATCAACATGACAAAGAGGATTAGTGCAATTAAATGAAACAGTGAATAAAAAATGTTGTTATCAAATCAACATCCAAACAAATAGTTTTAAAAGACATGGTGTTTGTTTTTATGAAAAACTTTTTTTGTTGTTTTCAATTAACCATGGATCGTATCAAGTTTTTAAAGTACAATATACTTTAGGAAACTTGGTAACGAAGCTCTGATGCCAATTGTGGAAAACTAGAAGGGGGGGGGGGGTTGAATAGTTTTGCCAATTAAAACTTCCTTTTAAACAATTTAGATCGACTTATGTCAATCTATTTGGACGTGTGTGTTGGATGTTGATAAACAAGCATATAAAGGTATGTAATGAAAAGATAAGAGTAAGAAGCACAAAACCACAACGCGAGTATTTATAGTGGTTCGGCTACAAGGACACCTTCCTTGCCCTACTCCACTCCCCGAGTCACCTACTCGAGAGTTTGTAATCACTACACCAATCTCCTTATGGCGGAGAAGCCTTCACAACGTCGCCTACCCTTTTTCCGGTGCTAGGCGAACCACCGAGTTCTTTCACTCCAAGGTGAACCACACCTACACAACGTCGGCTACCCTTTATAAGGTACTAGGTTAAGTACCTAGTTCTTTCACACCAAGGTGAACCACAACTACACAACGTCGCCTACCCTTTATTAGGTACTAGGCTAAGCACCTAGTTCCATTGCAATGGAGGAACTACTACCCAACACTACACCAAAAACTAATCCCAAAGGAGATCAACTCCTTTCTACAACATCATCAAGGATATCTATATCCTTGGATCTAGTACTAATATATCTTGTACATCGAAACACACCATATCAAATGTACATCTAAGGCACCTTTCACTAATGCCTTTAACTAGATCTTCAAGACGCCCTTCACTAATGTCTTGTGTCTTGACTTCTAAGCACCTTTCACTAATGCTTCTTGTCTTGACTTCTAAGCACCTACCACAAGTGCTAATGATGTGGACGATAAATACCCTTCACTAATATCTTCGTCTTGACACTTGAGACACCTTTCACAAATGTCTTCAACACTTCTTAGGAAAAGATAAACAATCATCAACAAGAAGACTTCAGTAGTCTTGATGATGAGGAATCATGGCAACTCATGGACTTGAGCTTGCTCGACTTCAAAGGTGGTGATCTCGCCTTTAACAGGAACCTAGAAGATCACACAAAAACAAAACTACAAACATAGATCTCTTGGATATGAGGTTAGAGAGTTTTCAACTCTAGGGGAAATTATGTTAGAAAGGGGTGAGAAACAATGAAGAAATGGCTCACTATTTATAGAGGAAAAAATATACTGTTCCCCGGATCCCACGGATCCCTTCCACAAGGGATCCGTCTAGCGTAAAGCTAGGGATCCGTGGGACGCTCCCTTTTACCCATGGGTATTTTGGTTATGGGTCATGGGTCATGGGTTGATCCATGGATCTTTGGCTAGATACAATGTATCTCGTGAGTGCAATGCACTTAGTCACTTGGGTATGGGTTGATCCATGGGTTATGGATATTATCCATGTATGATATAAGCATGATGTCATGCAATGGGTTATGGGTCAAGCTCTATGGGTTATGGGCTTTGGGTTGTACCCAACTACATTCAATGTATTTGCCCAATGGGTTATGATACTTAAGTTTCTACCCATTTATATTACCCAATATACTACATACTAGTGATGTGTATATTTTACCCAAATATGTAAACACTAGTTGTTGTACATATGTAATATTAAATCATAAAATCACTTATACTTGTTTTAGTGTTTTATGTAAAAATGTGAATATGTTAGAAACTATTAGTTCAAACCATTTACGTATTTTATTTGTTTCGTTAAAATGATTTTACGTTTGTTATCGACAAAACATTAGAAGATCGTAAAATATAAATAAACGTTTTTACGGCTTATGTGTATTAACACCGTCTATGATGGAAGTTCAAAGTAACAAGAATCTTTGATCGATAACATTTTTTTGTGATAGATGAATCAAAGAAGATGAATACATGGAATGACTTAGAGAATATTTCTGCCAGAATCTAAGTTATATAGGATTCTTAATACTTGAAGATAATGCTTGATCTCGAGTCTTGATAGAATCAAGGAGTATACCCTACGCACAATACAATCAAATACATGGGATAATTGATGAGTAAGATTTATTGTAAAAGAGAAATTATTAAGTGATGGTATTTCCAGAAATCTAGAGATTGAGTAAAGCTCACATGCTGCCAAGAAACATTTTAGATCTGTAATTCAAACTCGAAAGCGCATGAGTTTGTAGATTGTGAGTAAAATCTCTTCTTGCTTTGGAATGTTCAGGTAAGGCTGGAAGATGCTTTATAGGAGGAACATCTAACTAGGTTAACACTTGTTAAACAAGATCTAATTAATGTGCTCAAGAGAAAACTTAATTAGAGGAGTTCAACTCAGAGTTGAGCAACGAAAGCGAGAGCACAGAAAGTTAATTTTAGACATGTTTAACTAAAGAGTACAAAGCAATACAGGAATTGTAGATCCAAAATATCTATGGGAGAATTTCGAGTATTGCAAGATTAAGTGGGAGGATGTCAAGATCCAGAAAAAACATACATTTCCTAATAAGGCAAGATAGCTTGGCACATGGAAAAATAAAGAAGCCGAGTGACTCAAAATTTTTGAAGTCTGGGACTTCAAATCAAGAAACGCGCAACTACATCGCGGTTTCTAAGGGGCTTGTACTGAAGTTCTTAGGGACTTAGGAGAATCAGTAACAAGGATTCACGGTTCTTATTTGTAGGAATAATTCCATTCTACCTGAAGTATAAAAAGAAGTGCATCGTTGTACGCTAAGCTAAGTGTGTCGCGATTTAGCTAAGTCTATTATCCAGTAAGACTAAATATCTTGTACCGAACTCACTTAAGTTCATATACAGAAAGACAATAATAAGAGGATTGAGAAGTAAGGCTTAATGGTCCCAAAAAAGGGATTGCTAGAAAGATTAAAGTAGTGATTTCTTACTCCCAACACTTTTTTATACGAGCTATATCAATCGCGGGAAATCAAAAGTAATGTCATGGAATCGTGCAAATTGTATGAGACGTTAGTATGAGATTTCACTTAGCATATTTAAATTAGTGAATGAAATGCTAGCAACTATTGTGAAACAAGGAGCATTTTGGGGATTACTGAATTTCACATGCATTTGCGGGGCAAATGTTGGATGTGAATGCGAGCAAGAATCGACCACATGGATCGCAGTTATTGGCTTTCTCTGATCATGGAATACTATCCAAATTACCTATGGTATTAGGAATTTTGACTTTGTTTTCTAACTGGGTTTTGTCTTAGTTTCCAATTACTACGTAACAATGTAATACAATGTGTTAATGTTGGATTTAGTGGGAGGTAAAGAAGAATGGCTTATTGACCGAGATGGCAATTTGAAACTCCAAGTTGAAATAGACTAGAGAAAGGATATTTTTCATGTGCCCCTTATGTGTAGTAGATTTGTGAAAGCATGACCATGCGACAAAGTGCCTGAATTTACTATAGGAGACCAAATCAATCAACGAGAACAAGAAATGATGAAAGTATTACAAAATAATATATCCATGTCAGATACATTCCAAATTTACCATAAAGTGTGAAGGGATACAGTCATATACCCAAGGTTTGAGAATCGCTACCTGGGTATTTAATCGGTTTCTGTAAGCTTGGTACTGTAAGTTTTTGCTAGTAACCTTTTGGTCCAGTGAAATCAGGTCCCATGGTTGTTGTCTTTGTAAGTGGGAGTTTGAAAGGATAGTTTGCGAAGAAACAATGGCTTTCACAACTGGCCTTCACATAAATGCCAAAAGGTCACACCAGTGCACACTAAATATGACAGGCAAGTGGAAATGAGAAACGAGTTACGAAATGAATTAAGAATAGTGAGAAATGAAAATCCCGTAGTATTTTTATTGTGTGGTAAAATGGTAATTTTTTTGAATTAATATATTTATCGTAAGATAAATAGAAGTAATAACCGGAAGTATATATCCCTTTAGGGATATATAAATCGGCCGACCCCCTAAGCGCACAAGTTTGACATGTTGTCAAACTTGCATTAATTGGGGGGAAAGTAAGTAGGTTTCCTAATCCTTCTAAAACTCTCCTTGGTATCCTATAAATAAAAAAGGTTTTCTAAGGAACCTCACAAATCTCCTATAATCCCTAAAATTTTCCCCTTTCCTCCTCTTTGGTTGATTGGTCGAACGAACCAAACCAAAGGGTCAAAACCCTTTGGTCGATTCCCAAAGTAGACCTAAAGTGGACTTTAGTCAACTTACCACCGACTAGGTTTTACCCGATTTTGCTCCCCAAGTTGTTGAGAATAAAGAAAAACAAAACCAGTCACTTCACAATCTTCATCTACAAGAGAGTTAACGTATTTAAAATCTTCAACCATTTCAGCTTTTATTTCTTTTTCAAAATTGAGTAAACGAGCTTTTACATTTTGAGTTACCGGTGCAAATTCTTCTTTTATCACATTTTGAACTTCTCAGTTGCATTACCGATGCCAACTTTTAAAAGTAATGATCATTTTACCATCCATTGTTTGTTGGAGTAGATTAATTTGTGCTTTCATCAATCTAAAATACTTCATTCCTCTACTAAACGGACTATTGGTTTGAACTTGTTCAAGATGCTTTTCCAAATTGCAAGTTCGTTTCTCAAAATTGAGTCTAGGAAATTCTTCCTTTGTGAGTAGGCTATTTTTATAACAATCCTTTCTGAAAGTATTTGAAAAATATTTTTGTTCTTTTGATTTATCTTTTTGTGGTACATAGTCATCATAAAGTTTTCTTAAATTTGTATAATCAAAACTGATTTCTCTACCACCGCTTAATTTTCTTCTTTCGACAGCTAGTTGTAAGGTCTCAAGGAAATTAGAAACACATGCTTTTTCATTTTATTCAAAATTAAATCAGCATTGTACAAACATTTCTTGTGCTTGAAATCTGTCTTGAGTTGACAAGGATTTTCATAACCAAGAATGATTTTACCATCAAAATACAAACTCGCCTAAGGAGTGAGCATGTGCATCGTTTGAATCGATTGGCCCATATTGAGAATGATGTTTTCAAGTTTTTTTTTTGTTTTCCAAATCAACGATAGGTTTTCATCTTCAAGACTAGAATAATCCTTTTTCAACTTTTCTACTTCTTTGCCATGTTTAGAAATATTCGTTACATGTTTTGAAATATGAGTCTGAAGGTTTGAAATTTCATCAATTAGAACTTCAACCTTTTTATGGTATTTTCACGAGCTTGTTCATCGAGTTTTGTTTTTGAAAAGTTTTACTTGATGAAACTGCTTTTTGCTAAACGGTTTCTTTTGTTTTCAGTTCAGTTTGAAAACATTTTTTAATTTACATGCATCTCTCAAGCTCTTGTCATGAAATTTTCTTGTTGAGCTTCATGATTCATTGTTACACTTATCAATCTTGATTTTTAAATTTCTTGACTAAACATAAAATTAATTCACGTTCTTGTTCATGATCCTTGTAGTCATGGTCAACTGTACCTCCATTAGGATCTATATCAAAAGTCTCACGAGTGATATTGCTATCATTCTGATCTACTACATATGTATTGTTAATGGAATCGGATTGCTAAGAATGTTGTCTCTCGTTAGGAAATGTACTATATTCATTATCGAAATCAATCTGTACCACAACCAAAGCGTCCGTGTCATAAGATGGCCCGTTATCAGCTTTAGTGTCAGAGACAACTTCTTGAATCTTTGCCATGAAAATACAATTCGCATTTAAGTCCTCTTCTCCATCTTCATTGTCTATATCTGCTAGAAATCATATTCTTTTACAATCAATGAAATCACAGATTGTTCCTTCTTAGCAAGCAACATGCCTAGCTTGTTGACTGAAATATTCAAAATCCCTAACCCTATGCTTCTTCTTGAAATCCTTAGCAAAATGCTTGGTTTGTTGACAATTGTAACACCTTATCACAACAACATCACCCTTTTTTACAACAGTCCCAACATTCCCAATTCCAACATTCCCTGATTGTCTTTGTGGTGCCTTATTTCTTCTAGTGTTCATAGTAAATTTGTTTCTAGTGTTCGAAGCAATACGAAGATTGTTGTTTGTTGGTAGGGAGTAAAATGACTTATGAAAAGCCTTTTTGAGAAGTATTATCATTTTATGCATATCATTAGGTTGATCTTCATTAACAACAGGTGCCTTATTTTCCTCTTCTGACGTAGATGATAGAGACTTTTGCCTTTGATCTGCTCCTCCTTAATGATGAGTATGTACGTGATGTGTGTGATGATGAAGGTTTCGTGTTGTAGTTTTCTATTAAAGCTAATGAATCCTTTTGCTTAGATAACATCTCTTCCATCACATTATTTTCTTCCTTATGATTGTCCATAAGTATATCAAAGATTTGGGTAATATTAATGGTATATAAGTCCTTGGTTTGCCTAACTAGCGCAACACATCATTCCCATTCTGGTTTCAAAGTTAGAAAAAATGTAATATTCTCTTTGATCCTACTCTTATTCAAATTATTCCTAGTCAAGTAGTTCACAATCTTAGAAAACCTCCGATAATATGATTCCGATGGTATGGACACGAACTTATCATATTCCCAAATAAGATTTGTGTGCTTGTCGTGCTTTCTTACCTTAGTTCCCTACATGAGTATCTTAATCACCTTCTACATAGCTTTCTTCGTAGTGCAGCTATCCAAAGAAGAATACACCTCATCTGGTAGCCATAGAAAGATAAGATTTCTTGCTTTCCTATCGGCCTGATACCGTGCAAGTTCTTCAACATTGAATTCTTTAATGGTTTGCAGTGTGAGCAACTACCCCATTGGCATCAACTTCAACCACATTAATCTCTTTGAGATGATAGGGTTCGATTTCACTCAATTCAAAACTTTGGTGTCCATTCTTCTTGTCTTCGATGTAACTGAGCATATGACTTGACGATGAAGTGTAACCATCTCGGTAGAGCATTAGAGGACGGTTTTCTGATCCGGCATTGACAACGTCTTTTTGAGATGCCATGATGATTGTGCGTGTATGAAACTTTATGTGTGTTGGGATATAAAAGACAAAGTACTGAAGAAAGTCAAAGTACTGAAGAAAGTCAAAGTACTGCTTAATGAAAGTCAAAGTACTGCTCGTATCAAAGTACTGCAAAGGCTAAAGGACTGCTATGCAAATCGTTCAAGGATTATTATGTAATTCTAGAATATTCTTAGTTTAGAATTAGTATTACTTGTCGTACAAGGATTGTAATTGTAAACCGACTAGGGTACTCCTTATGCCTATAAAAGGACCCCTAGATTGGCATTAGAGATACGCAATATTATAGAATATTAGAGATACGACTTACATGCAAGTACGATATTAGAGTTATTAGGGTTGTTAGTGAATCTGTGTATCAAGCAGGTTCAAAGTTTTAATATAATCATTGAAGTTTAAAGTTATTATTCTTAGCTTTATTGAAGTAGTTTCTGCATACTTAATAGATTAATATCAGTGTTTCATTGTTAGTAATTTAGGATTTATCCAAGGTTGCTAAACCCTTACAAGCTACATAGTTAGTTTGGTCAGAGTATATCGATCCAACAAGTGGTATCAGAGCTTGTGTGGAAACTCTGATTAAGAAGAAACTCTTAAAACCGATTTAACTACAAACCTTAAAAGATGTCTACTGAAGCTGCACCACCCCCATCCATCACCTCACTCAGAATTCCTATCATCAAGAAGGGAGAATATGATCTCTGAAGCATGAAGATGAGGTAGTACATTGCAATTACAGACCATGCATTATGGGAAGTGATTGTCAATGGTAATGTCGTTCTTGAAGAACCTGTAGAAGCTCCTGGACAACCTAAACCACCTAAGCCTACCTTGCCAGCAGCTACAAAAAGAAATCAAGAGAAGGCTCTCAACATACTACTGTATGCTATTCCTGATGGTCACCTGCTAAAGTTTCATGATGCTAAGGATGCAAAACAATTATGGGCTGCTCTCAAGACAAGATTTAGAGGTAATGATGCTTCCAAGAAGATGCATAGAAATCTGTTGAAGCAACATTTTGAAACATTCACTGTTGGTGAAAGAGAAGATCTTGATGCTGCATATGACATATTCCAAAATCTTCTTAGTATGCTAGAGTTATACAATGCAGAGGTATCTGTTGAAGATGCAAACCTGAAGTTCTTAAGAAGCTTGCCATCAGTATGGCATGTGATTGCTACTATGATTAGAAGACAACCTGGTTTGGACACTATGGACCTTGATGATCTCTACAACCATTTAAAGGTATATGAGCATGAGATGAATGGCCAAACAAGTTCAAAATCTCACAGTATTGCTTTTGTGTCTTCTGAAAAGAGAGGCAATACTTCCACTAAAAGTACTGCTTATCCTGCTCAAAGTACTGTTGGTGATAAACAGCATATTTATACAACCATGACTACTCCTACCTCATCACCAACAAACACCATCCACTCTGATGAAGTTGTATGTTCCTTCTTCGCTCAATAAGCCACTTTACCTATTACTTATGAAGAAGATTTGTCACAAATTGAAGAGGATGCTCTAGAAGAAATTGACATAAGATGGCAAGTTGCATTGACTTTGACAAATCCAAGATTGAATGCTTTAATTGTCAAAGGCCTGGACACTTTGCAAGAGAATGCAAGTTTGCTAAATATCAGGAAAATAGAGTGATTGAAAAACCCAAGCTTGAACTAAAGGAAATTCCTATTACTAAAACAAACCCAAAAGCTTTGGTTGCTCAAGAAAATCTATCAGAGGTTGACTGGAGTGCTGAGTTTGATGATGAACTAGTAACCTACTCTATGGTTGCAATGGAGGAGTTTGATTGGAGCACATCGTTTGATGAGGAACCAGGATTTGCTGCTTTGGAATCAAGAGATGGTCTTGGAAGCTTTGATTGGAGCATGGAAAGTGAAGAAGAACCTGTTCTGCTCGCTATGGTAGCCACTTCACCAAGTTCACCTACTATCTCTGAGGTATGCTCTAAGTGTAATGATTTTTATCAAAAAGTACTTAAAGATTATGTGACTGAAAGAGATAATTGTAGAAGGGCTAGGTCTGAGGTAGCTGGTTATCAAATAACTTTAGAGTCATTGGAAGCCAAAATAACAACTCATGAAAATAATGAAATGGCTTGGGCAGAAAAGTATGAGCAACAAGATTATCGATTAAAATTGAGTGAACGGAAGTTAGGATGTAAGGTTTCTGAACTTGAAAAGATGACTAAAGAAAGAGATGAATTGTTAGAAAAGTTTGATGCTTGGAATGAATATGGTCTTTCACATGTTAGTTTTGTTGAAAAACAAAAAAAAGCACACATTAAAACTGACCTAGGTTTTGGTATGGATTTTAGCAGTACAGAAGAAAACCCACTTAGTGATTCAGAGGAGATAACTAGTGATGATGAACTCATTGGCTCAGAAGAGAACACATCTAGTATGAGGAATCAATTAGTCAAACACCTCCTGAATTTAAGAAAGATAAGGGTTATCATGCAGTTCCTCCACCAACTGGTAGTTTTCAACCACTTAGGATAGATGTTTCTTGTTTTGGAGTAGACAATTTAGAGTTTAGGAAAAAGCTTACTGGTCAATCTAACTCAGGTCCATCTACTTCTGAATCCCCAAAAGAAACAGTTGAGAAACCTAAGGATGATAATGTTAAGAGTTCAGCAATACCTTCATCTCAAAGTACTGCTAAATGTTAGGAATTGGAAATTCCATAAGTAAAGTATCGTTCACCCCAAATATTATCTAGCATAAGTTAGCTCGTAGACATATCGTTAGTTACGTTATTTATCAGTTTATTAGTTAGTTATTAGTTTAGTTTAGCGTAGTGTAACACCGTGGAGGAAGGACGGGTCTTTACCCACTGTATCCCTGATCCACAGGCCGATAGGAGGTCGTTATGTTTGTAACTATAAATACCCCTTCCATCCATGGAAGGGGTGGTGCTTTCAATCTAATATTTCATTATTTGTGCTACAAGTCTCTACCAAGAAAAACACCCATCTCTCTACTTTCTCTCTCTAATGGATAACATGTATTTTGATCATCCAAGACCACCCGAATCATCAACACAATAATATTATCGATCCTACAAATGGTACCAGAGCCAGGTTATTGTGTTGTGTCGACTTATGGTGGTTTTTTTTATTCTTTGTAAATCTGTTTTTGTACTTTTAGTGTCGGAATATTCTTCCGTTTAAGTATTTTGGTAAAACAGTTTTGATATTTTGGTTTTTATATCTTTATTGGTCAAAAGAGTCCACTGGTCTGTTTTTGTTATGATCTGTTTGTATCTAATGTCCCAACTGTCACTTTTGTTACCAATATCTTCTTACCCATGAAAGAATCTGTGGTCAATGGTCAAACTGGTCTATATGCATACTCATATGCATTTATGGGTTTGTCATGAATATAGTCGGAACTTAGTCGGAAAACTCATCAGAAAAAGTCATATTTCAAGTTAGCAACTTGTCCTCAAAACTGTCCAAATGCAATGAATCTAAGTAGCAACTTATGCACTTAATTTTTTGTAGCGACTTGTTCTTTAACACGTAGCGACTTGTACATTAATTTAGTAGCGAGTTGTGTGATTATGTTGACCTAGCGACTTGTTATTTAACAAGTTAGCGAGTTGTGTTAACTGAAAAAATGTAGCGACTTGCTTTGAAAATTTGGTAGCGACTTGTCACATGACTTTGGCTAGCGACTTGCAACATAAAGGAAGAAGAAGAGTGTTTGACCATGACCACAAAACCTTATTATCAAGACTCATAAACTTAGTTTTACTACCATCAATATAACCACCATACAAACAACTAGAACAACAAACCTTAACCATCAAGACTCATTCGTCAACAATCATAATAACATCAAAAATCTATCAAGGCTCAATCTTTTATCGACTATCAAATCATTATCGAATATCAGAAACCATTTCGTGTTTTGTGACTAATACATCAAGGCCATGGAAAAAGGCCCTCAACACGATGGGTTCATCACAGATTCTTTGTATACTTCTTGGTTAAATGTTCGAATATTATAAAGAAAAGGAAAACCACAATATCAAATTTGTTGATTCCCTTCCTCTCATCCGTTGGTACAAAGAAGATTATACATCTTGAACAATTTCTGTTTCTGAACTTCATTTTTATACGAGCATAAGAGAAGGTATATAACAACGATGTTACATCCTTCCTCTTAACTCGTTATAAGATGTTAATTTCTATCAGAAATATAATTGGAATGCCTACCTTGAAGCCGATTAAAAGGTCCAAGCCATCTCTGTGGCTAAAATGGTGATGCTCCTACCATCACTGTGGCTAAGTCTAATCATCCATCAGGCCATCCCTGTGACCGTCAATACTCTCGAGCCATCCATGTGGCGAAGGTAGGTGAGATGTATTGTTGATGATGATGCTTATTTTGTTGAGAATATTTTGAAGAAGGAGGCGATTGATGATGCGTTTTAGCTTAAGAAGCTGATATATGAGATGATAATTATTTGTGATGGGGGCGGATCTATTTGTGTCTAGGGTTTGAAGTATTACTGATTGTTAGGTCCCGCGTGTGTGATAAGTGTATTATATACCCAAAATTTTAGGTATTCACTTGTGGATTAACAGATTGGTAATGGGCCTTCTTACATTGATATGGGCTCGTGGTGCATAATGGTTATATGTTGGAGTCTTTGTTTTTGAAAGTGGGTATTAAATATTATTGGATCGTGTGATATTTACAATTGGTAATATGGACCGTGTGATAGTTTTTTTTCGGGTCTGCATCGACATTGACTTGATGTGAGATGTGAGAATTTAGAGCATTTTGGACCTTTGAAGTTAGTTTAAAGTTAAATTGTTGTGGTTATATGAGCTTTTAATTTGATCCGGATTATTGTAACCGTGTGTTGAAATCGATATATGCTTGAACTGGATCCAGTATGAGCTTCTCTATATTGGATCGTAGTTATGAAATTTGATGATCATGAGACCTAATGATGAGATTTGAGATGTGCAAATTAAAAGTTGATGATGATTTTTGATGATATGATTTGATTTGATGTGTTGATGAGAGTTGTTGTGTTATGCTGATTGATACTTTGGAAGATATTACGTCACGGTTTAAATTGATATTGAAAATGTTGACTACGGGGTTGTTTGGACGATATTTCTTATTTGGATTTGAAGTGAGGTTTTCCGGGCGCATTTACTTATTTCGTCTTCTTTCTTTCTACCCTTCCGCGAAGATGACTTGTCTGGGCAATTATAGAGCGTGATAAAGACTTGGGCATTTAATTACGGTTGTGATTCTTTCTCGCTTAACCCACAACATAATTATCACTTCGGTGTCTCACTCAGTTGAGAATGTCAAGAGGTTTTGTACATTGGGTACACCGTTTCTTCTTCACAAGGATTAGTACAAGTTTAAGTAACAAATCAGGGGATTTTCACTTCATGATCAAGTTTGGCATATCGGGTTTACTTCTCAATGTGGTCACTACAATAGCCGACAAAATGCGTGAATGATGTGTTTACCAAAGTGTTGATTGGATGGTTGATGATGTTGGATTTTGAACCGCTGATGAACCGCTGCATATTCCCCTAAAACATATATTCACTGAAACCAAAGTTGTCATAACACATTCAAGCTAACATTGTTTACGGTTTTGTCTTGATTTTGTAAAATCCCGCGAAAGAATCTATTTCTCGGTTTAAATCATAGACTTGTAAAATCCCGTGACAATGAAAAACATCATGGTAATTGTAAAGTGCATTTCCAGATCTATCTTACGGTTTATTCTTGGTTCTATAAAATCCCGCGAAAGAAACTATTTCTTGGTTTAAACCATAGAGTTGTAAAATCCCGTAATGATGGAACCATCCCAGAGAAAGGAAAGTGTATTTCGGGATCTCATTTGATGCTGCAGCTACGGTTTCTGCTTCGAAGAAGGGATAAAAGGGTGTACTTCACAAATTGGATGTGTGTTTGGATATTCATCATGGCAGTTTGGCTATTACATAGTTTTACGGGGTTATGTGCTTTTGACCATGGTCGGGGATGAAACCATTATCAAAGTTCGTTTAAATGTCAAAGAAGGCCAGATTTGAGAAGTTAACCAGATGATGTGACAACGGCGTTAATTCAATATTATTTATTTGAGGTTGAAGTGAATTATCACGGGCGAGTGTACTTAGTATCTGAAGGTATCGGGGATAGTTGGATGAAGATTCTTCATGATCCTTGTTCGAGCTTATTATCATAAACGAAGACATGGAAATCTAGTTATTGTTAGGTGTCTTTTACCTTTTCTTTTACCACTTGGGGGAATTGGGCTCATACCACCACAAAATAACTATCACTTTAAGGAGTTACGTTGTAGTGCTCTGTGTCACATTCAATTGTGGATTTTCAAGAGGTAATGTACGTCTTATACTTGATGGTTGGTTGGTTGAAGAGTATAGAGTACTTAGAGATTCAATGGAGCATGAATTCTCGGCACCGCTCTTTGTTACATATGTACAAGTTTAAGTCACGAGTTCGGGTTAGTTTTCTTCACGGTCTAATTCATCATATTGGGTTTTCTTCATCAGCTGTCACGACAAAGAGCCTACAGAATGATAATGGGGTTGATTACATGTTTTGCTAAGAGAGTTGAAAATAGAGAGATTATGACGTCTGTTCACATCAGTTCAGGCCTTGTACTTCAACATTATGACGTTTGAATACTTCAGTTCAAACCTCGTTCCTCAAAGAAAAGAAAAGTGTACGCTTCAGTGCGCTTTATCTTCGGAAGAAGAGAAATCTTCTTATTATGACCATTCTCATCAACATGCTTCATACTTTTTCCATGCGCTAATTCTTCAAGTGAACCAGGCTACCATTGATTGTTTTCTTATTCAACTTGCTCAACTATAATGACGATGGCGACATCATGTGCTAATTTTGCGGGGGAGAAGTGTGAATAGAATACATTTGGATGATTTTCACATATTTAATCAAGAATGGCAACTCCGTTTGCAATTCTTGAGGGGGAGAAGAAGTGTGAATCTACTGGATGGTTGATTGATTTCTGAGAATTAATGGTCAAACGGCTCCAAACTCATGTAAGAACCGAGCTTCTTCTTATCGGGTCATCTTTACATGATGTTTCTTCTAAGAGCCGTTGGTTAACATCTTCACACGGACTGATGAGTTTATTGACAAAGTGTTTCCGGTTAATGCTTCACTTACACATCAACATGATAATTCTGAACAATCTCTCTGTTCTTGTTTGATGTGATTGGTAGTTTGGTGTTACCATTTAGTGTGTTCGTTGCGGGCTGATTGCTGATTTCCTTGATGAACATCTTTTTGTTCTTGTTTGATTGGGAGGGATTTTAGTTAAGGGGATTTGCAAGATGTAAGTTAATTGGGATGATTATTGGTGAAATGAAGATGTTAACTTTCTATTCCTCAACTGGACAATCTTGAAGAAGGTCGAGTCTACAGTCGGTTCTACATTTTCTGCTACATGTTAGAAGACTAAAGACGAGTTGCATGTGTTTATCCAAAGACTTCTTCTTAATCTGGGCATTTATTAAACAGATTCTCGGTTTAGGGGAGAGTACTAATTGGGGGAGGGTGAAATGTTTGATTTAATCCCTAATTAGACTTGCTCATATTCTTCTGCAAGTTGATTCCCACAAGAGTTCAAGTGTTCTTCTCAACAAATTTCTAGTATACGGGCTTATAATGTTTTGTTGATTCTGAAGTGTCAAAACCAGCAAGGGGGAAGGAGACAAGAATCTAAACGCGAGTAAACTTGATGAACTTAATACTTCTAAGTAATTGAAGATATCCCGGGAAGACAAATGTTATTACCGTAGAGAAACTCAAGGTTTGACTCATGGCAAGTAAACTTGATGGACTTAATACTTCTAAGTGATTGAAGTTATCCCGGGAAAACAAATGTCATGACCGCAGAGATACTCAAGGTTTTACTCATCAAGGCGTTTAGTATTCTTATTCCAACTACGTGGGGGAAGAGATGTAAGAGTTAGTTTCTGATGATAAAAAGAGGTACACAAGTGTGTGATGATTTTGATGTTATCACAATCATCAGGGGAGAGAGATTGTGTACATTGGGGATGCTCAGCTGTTTCACTTGAGGGCTTAATCAGTGATTCAGAGATATAATCACTTATTCCGGAGTGGACGTCCGCAGATATAGTCATCCGCAGAGATAATCAGTGATTCCGCATGCTTCTTCAATGTTATCGGTTATTCTCTCTTTGGGCATTCGGGTACTTTGGGTTCTTGAGCTTCATACACTTTCTTCAGGGGGAGAGAAAAGTATACATCGGGGTTAATCTTTGGCTATTGGACTTAATCTGCTACTTCGATGGCATAAGTTTCTTTGTCTTTGGGTTTGTGTATTCGGGTTCGTGAGCTCTAGTCTGAGAGACTGACTGCATCAATTCGTCTACTTGGGGGAAGTGATTTCTTGACAACTTCTGGTTTGGATTGCTTCAGAACTTCAGTAGTAATGAAATATGAGAAGAAATTAAAGAGTTGGATGATACGTTGCTGTTCTTGTTGATGATATAACCCCAAATGAAGAATCTCGATTTTCATTCTTAAAAGGAGCAGCATGATCGATGATAATGGTGTGCTTCTTTGTGCACCTGGCTAATGGAAGCTTGAAAGAAAGCTTTGAATCTGCTCGGCTAAAGGATTTTTGGTTTAGGGGGAAGCTGCCAAAGTCTCACTTTCAGATGGTTCAATTTCTTTCTTCAATGCAAGAGCCTCGGAAGCTTTGGTGGTGAAAGTTTTAGGGATGATGAATTCTATCTTCTACGACGTGTTGCTCGATATCCTTATCTCTGTACTCGTATCATCATTCTCTAGACATGTCTTCTGGTATCGATAACATCTACGGTCTTAGAAATGTCATTCAATAATGGCACGGGACCATAGATGAAGTTCGAGCAGGAGGTGTAAATATTCCTTCCAAAACATGTCACAAAATATGGCTTGCAGTTATTTCAAACTGTAACCCGTGCTTTATACTATGGCTTGCTATTATTTCAGATAGCAACCCGTTCTTCAAGAAAGGAAAGTGTTGCGCCAAAAACAAATTTTCAAAATTATCGTGCACTTATCCTAAAACAATATGAGGAAAGTATGTCGAATGACTGCTGTTCCTACACAAATGTTTTTCCGTCTAAAATCCTTCAGAAAAATATTTGGTGTTTTACAAAATGGTGGAAAATGAGTTGCTTACAAATCAATCTGATTCAGAGTTTTAGTAAAAATTGAAAACTCAATCAATGACTTCAGTGCTTTTAAACCTTTTAGAAAATGAGTCATTGATTGAGGGGGAGAATATTTTCAAATTTACATCTTCTAACGGACTTTCTTAATTATCCTCGTGCTTAATTGAAAATGATGTTAACCTATGTTGAAGGACTAGGTGCCTAGGATATGATTGTTAGGATTAGATGATTAGAGTTTGATAAACACATAATTCCCATGCATTTGTATGATCTGATTGATATGTTGGATTGACTTTTATTAGTCGATTGCTGTTTGGGTGATGTCGACCACCATATATTTGTATGTATGTTCACTAACATATGCAGATATCATGGATATAAGAATGTTCCCAATCCGGATCCCACCATTTAAGATGATTGGATGCCGAAAGGAAAGGGTAACTATTTCTTGGGTTAACAAATGAAGAAACGGAGCTTAATTGGACTTCAATGGAGAGTTGGCATAAATGCAACGTAAGAGGTCTCACTGCATCAGCAGATCGTTTTCTTCTAAGTGATTGAAGAAACGGAGCTTAATTTGACCTCAGTTGGCATTCAAAATGCAACGTAAGAAGAAGTCTCACTGCATCAGCAGACGGTTTTCTTCCAAGCCCTACAGCAACAACGGAAGCTTCTCAACCACCTAACGTATCTTTGTGCTGGATACCATTTTTAAACAATTTTGAATAATTTGATTAAATTGTTTTGAAAATGGATAATATTGTTTTGAAAATCAATTGGACTTAATATTTGAAAATCACCGGACTTCATTTTTTCAAAACTTAAGTCACTCAATCAACGACTTCGGTCATCGATTGAGGGGGAGAGTGATTTAATTTAAAGTATTTTCAAACAATATATCTTCAAAAGAGTCCGTTGGTACGTTAAAATGTGGTGATCTAAATATTTACTGTTATGTCATGGTATGATTTTTTCTTTTGAATCAAGGTCTTTCAAAATGAAATTTTTTCTTTTCTTGTTTGATTGTGAAATTGTTTTATTTTACTAAAAGATCTCTTAAAAACTATCATACCTGACACTAACAATCTTTAATGTTTTAAATTGGTCCTTATCTGTCATTATTCAAAATTAAATCTTGCCACGTCTTTCCCCAAAATTTTCTAAGTGATTTAAATCTTTGGGATCACAAATCTCAAATGGTTTGAAATTTTTGATCGGGGGAGAGATCGTGATTTAAATCTCAAATCTGTTTTAATGGAATTGGTTTTAGTCCTTTAAAGGCACTCTTGCCTCCATGTGCCAAATGACTTCAAATATACAATGCACATGTTGAGGAGGAGAATTTATCCAAAAACAAGATGAGTTTTTAAATCAGGCACATTTTCTCCCATGTTTTTCTAAATCTTATTAAATCACTTGGGATCCAAAATCTCAAAGGGTTTGATATTTTTGATCGGGGGAGAATTTGTGATTTGATAATGAAATTTGATAAAAGGTGATCGTTTTGATTCAAATGTGCAAGCTGCTCTCTCATATGTGCTAAACGCTTTCAAATCTCTAAGTACATATTGAGGGGGAGCGAATGGTTTCTTAAATGACTTTTGTGTTCGTGGATGTGCTTCAAAAGAACTCTTGCCTCTATGTGTTAAAAATATTTCTCTTATCTTATGCACATATTGAGGGGGAGAATTTACCAAGAAAATCAAATGGCTTTTTCTATGAAAATTGTGATCAAATAAAATATTTCAAAGTCCTCTTGCCTCCATGTGATAAACAATTTCTAAATCATAAGCACATGTTGAGGGGGAGGTTTTCTAAATGATCAAAACTATTAAGGTACAAAATGCTTTGATCTCGTATCACAAGTACCTTGATTGATTTTCCAAATGATTTTTCAATTGGTTTTGAGAAGGAAAGAACAATACCAAAAGACCGACCAATTTACTTTATGCATGGTGTTATAAGGATGGTTAGGTTAACTATTCGTTCCCACGATCCGCCAGAACCGGAGGGATCTACCCAAGGACAATCCACTAGATAGTGTAGAGTCCTTAGGTATGATGAAAAAAGGAGAAAAATGAGAAATGGGAAGAGTGCGGACTGAGACAGAGCTTGTACTGGAATAAACCCAACAAGGTTCTAGTTATGAAGTCTCGGTAAGCACTGAAGGGGTTGAAGAATGAAAAAGAATTGAATGTGAAAAGGGTGAAAAGAAATAGCCCTCCAATAATTCAACCTTAGGGCAGAAACCGGGTTCAATACATATGCTACTGGTTGTTACCAAGGTAACACTGGTATTAAAGACAAGACATCATGGACCCAGTGACGCACTGCACTAAACTTCCCAAGCTACTCAAGTTCCTCTTAAAAGGGCTTGTTTCATTCTCACGGGGAACCGACATAATCTATCGACTTTCTCTTAGAGATTGTTGATATTGAAGAAGGATACCCTCTCCCTAGTCTCCGGCATAGGAACCAAATGTGCACTATTGAGTCTAGAGCCAAGAGATCATCCACAATATCTCATTAGGACAAAAAAATTAATGATGACTTGCTGTTTCACACAATGTGGAAAGTAAGTATATATTGAGAGTCCTACGCATTATCCTTGTGGTATTGCCAGAACATCCGAGTGATACGTAAAAGTATTCACGATGAAGATAGAAATCCTTCTAGAGCCAACATCAAACAAGCTCTTGGTGGGTGACATGTGAGATATTTTCTAAAGATCAAGCTTGTGACAACTGGATAGAAACGATGGGGCGATTCACTCTTGAATCAACCTTGGTCCAGGAATGGAATTGACGAATACTTTTGGAAAAACCGTTCGATGTGCAAACCTTCTTTTCTCTAGCACGTCGAATGTGTACTTGATGAGTGTGTGAATACTCATCATTTTTGGTTAATTCTGAACTGCAAAAACATCTGAAAACACTCAGAAATGCATCAAAATGATAGAAATATCACAAATAAGTGTTTTACGTGTTTTAAATGCAAAAGTATCAAAATCTGGTGAAAAACGTATCAAGTTTGCATAATTGGCAGTTTTAGTCCCCCAAGTTTCAAAAGTTGTCAAAAACAGTCCCTGGTAAATCAAAATAAAGAAAAATATCATTTCAGGTCCCTAGGGATTCATGAATTGTCAAAATTGGTCATTGAGATTGAAATTTGCAAAATTACAACTTAAGTCCCTAAACTTTCAAAAAAGACAAGTTCAGTCCTACAACTTCATAAATTACAGATTTGGTCCCTCGGAATATTGAAGGTTGGACAAACAAGCCCTTGGATTACTTTTCAGAATCTACATGTATGGTCCTTGGATTTTCAAAATATACACAAATGGTCCATAAGCTACAAAATGGATCCAATTTAAATCCTTGGTCCACTTTTAAATCCCAAGCCCAAAACCCACGGTCCAAATCCTTTTACCCGGTCCAGTCCAACCCCCAACCCGAACCCTATACCCACGGTTTAAAACAAAACCACCCCGCCACCTCCTTTTTCCTGTCTTCCCCGACCACCTTGTCTGCAACACCCCCAACTCCAGCCACCCTACTCCACTCCATGTCCCCTCCTCCTCAACAACCCTCCAAATAACATTAAATGCACCCTTGTCCATCTCACTCAACCCTACCAGCTGATAAAACCATTTCCCGCCAAAATGCAATCAAAGGCTGAGATCAACTTGAGTCATCCAATGGTCTCAGAGACATGTGGGATTTGTAAAGAAAGAGGAGAGAAGCAATGTGGGTGTATAAAAAGGAAGAGAGAGATGCAAAGAAAAGAAGGTAGTTAGTTTTAAATATTTTTGTATGTCGTTTTTAGTAGCAATGTTTTAATTTAAGTTTGAAGTTGTAATTTTATGTTTTAATGTACTCAAATTTAGTTGTCTTATCAATATAATCCGATTTCTTGTATCAAATCAAAGTTTTAATTTCAATTCAAGTTTCCATGCTAACTGTTAAGAAAATTAAGTTTCAAAATCTTATGTTAAAGCTTCTAACAGCTTATCTCTAGTTCAAACAAGTTTATTTCAGCTTATTAAAGCTTTTGTTAAGCTTACTGGTCATTTTTAAACAAGTTTCATTCCTGGTCAACAAAAGTCAAACTAGGTGGAATTTTGGCTAAAGCAGTAATGGTAGTGGAAATAGGGTTGATGCAGAGTTGATTTGGGTTGTATTTGAGTAGCATATTGTAGTTTTGGGTTTGGTCTTAGCCTGCAAATCAGCTGGAACACTTGTGAGTGTTTCATGTCATTTTCAGTTTTGCATTTTGTACTTGTATGTGTAATCTGTGGCCATTGAGTATCTTAAACTTGTTCATTAGTTGTAATTAGGGTAATCTAACTTAGTTTGATCATTAATGCTAGCTAGTTAAGAGTTTAGCTCAGTTTTTATTGCAAGTCAATTGATAAAGGTGTGTTTGGATTGGATGCTTAATCTGTCTTGTAGGTTTATTCAGTGGTAGATATTTGTTGCTTTAGGCTTGATAAGCTCAAATGAACTCAATGCTGTCATAATTTTGCTTCTGTAAAGGCTCTAAGTCAAACTCATCTCAAATCTGTCTTAAATACATATCTGTTGAAGTTTTTGAAATTCAAAAACTGGTTTTGTGTTTAGAATTCATAAATATAGCTTGCATTGAGTTTATTTCACCTCATAACATCAATCTTAGTCCTTAAAATCTGTTTCAAAGTTCATATAAGTCAACTTCCCATTTCTATGTCAAAAGTCAAAACTGGAAAACTCAGATTTAGCCAAACTGAGGTAATTTTTCATGGGTTCATTTCTGTGTCAAATCAAGTAAAATTGTGGTTTTAAAAACTTCCCTTGGTCTAGTTTCTATTTGTCATTTTTGTAGATTTTTATCAATTTTTTATAAGCTCTAAAAAAGCTTGTCAATTAGGCTTAATGTGCCCTGTGCAACTGACTCAGTTAATACTGAGTCTGCACAGGGTTGGTGCAGCCCTGGCACAGAGCTCACAAGAGCTTTTCTAGGTCTGGTTTTTGGATTATAAGATCTTAGCCAGGTCTCCTTCAAGTTCCAATTTCTGTTTTTCAGTTTCAGCTTATGGAGTAGCTTGTGCTTAAGCTCAAAGTAGGTCCCCTAAACATGTTCTTAGCACTTGTATTCAAAACATCAAATTTGTACAATTTGCAATTCAGAGGTTTTAGATAGTTGTTATTAGTTGCATTTGGATAATTTTAGCTTATTACAGTCTCTGTTTCAGTTTGGTAGCTTGTGGTTTTCATTTGCTTATTTCTAAGTGCTTATTTATAGGCACTTGCTCAGCAGCCTCAATTTCTTGCACACAAGCCTCTGTTTTTCTATTTTTCCTAGATTCTCTATATTATTTTAGACTTATCCTGAATTTTTCATATTTTTCCAGTCCTGTTTGCTATTTTTCTTGATTTAATTCAATTTTTAGCACTTTTTAATTAGCATTTAATACAATTAATTCAGAAAAGTTTCAAAAAAATAATTTTTCATTTTTTTAGTTAAGATAAATATAAAAAGTCAAAAAAATATTTTTCCTAATTTTTCTTAGTTAAATTTGTATTTTTAAGCAATTTATGTAGTTTTAAATAGTTTTTAATTCCTAGAAAATACAAAAATATTCAGAAAAATACAAAAATAGTTTTGAAAATTCTATTTTGATATTTTAGATTTTTCCAAGTTATAATTTTATTTTTCTAGCTTTATTTCCTATTTTCTTGTATTTTAGGCTAATATTAAATAGTTAAAAATAGTTTTTAATTAATAATAATTAATTAAATAGTTGTAAAAATAATTTTCTTTTTCTAAAAATTTTCTTTTATCATTAGGATTGTAAAAATTTCATTTTCATATTTTTAGGATTAATACTGCTTCAGTTTTATATTTTCATTTGTACGTCACGTAGTTTTAAATACAAGTTTTATAAAAACATAAAAACAAAAACATAATTTTGCAAATAGTGATAGCGTTTATTTAATATTTTTTATCTTTTTAATTTCCTTTAATTTGCATTTAAGCCTTTGTAATTATAGGCTATTTCTGTAGTTATAATAATTTAAATCCCTCTTTTCCGTTCAAATCTCTCGATCACTATTCGTTTGGTGATTCATCGCATAGCTCGCTGGGACATAACGACCCGGGGAAACATTATACTCCCCTGATCTTCATTGCATTCGTTTCCGGACTGTTTTAAGTTTGTTACGGTCGGCCATTCACAAGTGGTCGGCTTGAGTGATAAAACTTGACGGTTTGGAGCGGATCAAATTTTTGGCGCCGCTGCCGGGGAGCTGTGCTGATTATCTTCCGTTTAGCAGATTAGTGATTTGAATATTCACTCATTGTTCATACCATCTATATATGTTTATATTTTCTTATAAAAATCCAAAAACCCAAAAACATTTTAAATCAGTTTTCAACAAACACAAAAAACCCAAAAAGATTTTCTTTCTTATTTTTACATCATGTTTTTCAAAAATACCAAAAATATTCAGCTTTACCCTCTTACCCTTTTTTATTCTTTATTCCTTTACCCTCTATCCATTTGATTCTGACTTCTTCTATTCTCATGGAATCTCTCGACTACAACGAATTCTGGGACGAAGTTGAAAAACTTCAGACTTTATCACAAATGTCTAGAATTCGTGTTGTTCGTAATGATCCATTAATTCTGCGTAGGGAAATGGAACGAGAAACCGAGGTGACAAAGGACCAGGTACTTCCCTCTGATAATGGAAGTACTAAATACGTCCAACCTACGGTTATCCAAAGACCTAAACCCTCAATTGCTCCTAAGCCGTCTAGAATTGATCCTAAACTTTCACGATTTACGGTTAAAAGCAAACATGCAGAATTTAGACCGGTGACTAGCAAGAATGACTTGCCTAATCTTCACGTTTCTCAAGAACCAGAACCAGAGACCATAACGGAAGTGGTGGAAATTGCTAGCTCTCAGAGCACACCACTTGTCCCACCTCCTGATTTTTCAAAATGTTCTTCGAGACTTGATAGTCATTCGGATCACCATGTTGGTTTTGTTGATTCTTTGAATAAACCGATTCCTTCTCATAACTCTTAAATGAAATTGTTTATTCCTTGTGTCGGGTGTGGTGAGCCTCTTTTTGGTTCACCCTGTCGTTGGTGTACGTGTGTACAATGTGGTAATGATATTCGTAACGGGAGTTGTTTGTTTTGTGGTTCGAGGAATTCATTTGATTATGATCCTAACCCGAACTCATTTAGCGACCCCTCAAACTTTTCCAATTACCCACCACAACCCGACTTATCTTCATATAATCAACATAACTGTTGTGAATTTTGTGGAGGTCCTCACCAAGGATTTGAGTGTCAATCCGGAAACACGTTTGTCTATGAACAGTTTTCCGGTGATGCTCAGAACTTTGGTTATGACCAATATCCATATAATTCACCAATCCAGACTCAACAGTTTTACTGTTGTGAGTACTGTGGAGGTCCCCACTTCAGCTCTGATTGTCAAATAGGGAACCCATTTCCTTGTAACAATCATGACTCTCACAGGTTTGATAATTTCCAACCTCCACAGCACCATACGGTTCAAACTCCACCTGAGCCGTTGTCTCAAGAAATCTCCCAAAATTTTGAAACTGCAATGAAAACACTTGATGATATGATTAGTAACTTTAAGAATCAAGTGAGTGGTGAAAAGACCATGGGAGAATTGCTAGCCAAAGAACGAGTGGCCCGCCAATCTAGGGAAGAATTATTAGTCCTAGAGCATGCAGCTCTAAGGCGTTCCCAATTTCTTAAGGCAGCTCTATATGATGATGACGAGGAGAGTTTTTATCCTTTTAAAACTATTTCTCAACTCCCTCAGCCAGTTGATATTCCAGCAGTTGAGATTCCATCTCAAACAACTGCTATCACACCCGAAGCTCCTACTCATTCTCTGAACAAAGGGGACGAGCATCTTGACACTGTTCTTGAAAAGGAATCGGACGAATTCATAAAGTCTAGTGTTGAGAACCTTGTCCCAATCCCGAGAGAGTAACAGGGAACTTCTGATCATATGTGTGATTCTCTTTCCCCTCTTGAGTGTTCAAATGATCATTTGGAAACTTTCTCCGATTTTAGCGACGATTGTGCTCCCTTTGGAAACATCGAGTATGTTGAGGCATCACTCCCACAGTCTGACCCTCTTCTTGAGGAGTTCTCCGGTGAACTCACTCACATCAGTTCACTTTCATCGGAAAGTGATGATGATTCCTTTGATTTCGAAGCCGACCTAGGAGAGATTATCCCTTATAATGATCGCTCACTCACTTCTCACCCTAACAGTCCAATAGAGAATGTTAATCACTTTGTTCCTGAAACATTCAAAACAACTCTCACTAATCCTCTATTTGAATTCGACTCTGAATTCACTTTAATTTCTGAGAATCCACTCTTTGATACTCAGATTGAAGATAGTGATGAGTCTACAATGGAACAAGAGTTCACAATTTCAATTCATGTGAATGATTCTCTTCATAAAGAGTTCTCCGGTGAACTCTCTCATGACATATCTCCTCCGGAACATGATCATTTCTATTTTGATCTTGAGGATGATATTGACTCGGAGGAAGGTGTACTCTATCATACGAGTTTGCTTATTAATGATACTACCCTCACCCTTCCTCCCGATATGTCTACATTTGAGGATGAAGAATGGATCTTGATTGTTATCAAAATCTTTCTTCCTTTCCTCAAATATCTTGTGATTTCTCTTCACTCCTTCGGGAATGAAGACACTATCTTTGACCCCGGCATTTCCATTTATCATTTTTGAGACGGTTCTATGTATATTTCATCGCTGTGGAACTTTCACGCGCTTCAAATATTTATACAAACATTCTGAATGAAAGTCACTTACTTCCCCATGAACAAATTAATTCGGGGTCGAGTCAAGCTAGCGACTCGGTAATCAAAAACAGTAGTTAAACATGGGTTTTCACCCGTGTGTCCCACCCTAGTGTGGGGGAGTTGCCCCACATGTTGTATATATATATAAGTTTCAAAAAAAAATAAAAAAAATAAAAAAAAAAATCTTTCAAAATAATGGCTGTAGTATTTCCCTTTTACGTTCTCAGTTTCGGCATAACCGCCGGTACTTTGAATATTGAGGGCAATATTCATTTCTATGTGTGGGGGGGAATTCTCACGAATTTTATCATATAATTATACCGCCTAATTCCCCCGTTTTTGGCCAATTTTTTTTTTGGAGTAAGTGTTCTGCACTTACTCAGCTTATGGTTATCAGTCCGCCTTGTCTAATAAACAAAAGGATTGGCTAATCCATGGGCAAACGGCTCTTGGTAAAGATATCTCAAATCCGTTGACGGCTTGCAATTTGCCCAAAATTGTATGGTATTCAGCTCACCATATCCTTAAAAGTGAAGAGTTGGCTAGCCCGCAAGTTTATGGCTTGTGGTAAAGCCAGTGGAAAAACCATAATTGGTAATCAGCTCACCAAAGATAATATTGATAATTTATCTAAGAGTTGGCTAGTCCAGAAGCAAACGGCTTCTGGTAAAGACAAATCAAATCCGTTGGAAGCTGGTGGTTTGCTCAAAATCACATGGTTATCAGTGTACCATGGTTCTTACTTGAACTGAAACATTTGGCTACTCCAGAAGTAATGGCTTTTGGTAAAGAGATTCAAATCCATTAAGTTTTTCTCAAAAGATTGCTAGGGACTAGCAATAGTTTAGTGTGGGGGATTGATGAGTGTGTGAATACTCATCATTTTTGGTTAATTCTGAACTGCAAAAACATCTGAAAACACTCAGAAATGCATCAAAATGATAAAAATATCACAAATAAGTGTTTTACGTGTTTTAAATGCAAAAGTATCAAAATCTGGTGAAAAACGTATCAAGTTTGCATAATTGGCAGTTTTAGTCCCCCAAGTTTCAAAAGTTGTCAAAAACAGTCCTTGGTAAATCAAAATAAAGAAAAATATCATTTCAGGTCCCTAGGGATTCATGAATTGTCAAAATTGGTCATTGAGATTGAAATTTGCAAAATTACAACTTAAGTCTCTAAACTTTCAAAAAAGACAAGTTCAGTCCTACAACTTCATAAATTACAGATTTGGTCCCTTGGAATATTGGAGGTTGGCAAAACAAGCCCTTGGATTACTTTTCAGAATCTACATGTATGGTCCTTGGATTTTCAAAATATACACAAATGGTCCCTAAGCTACAAAATGGATCCAATTTAAATCCTTGATCCACTTTTAAATTCCAAGCCCAAAACCCACGGTCCAAATCCTTTTACCCGGTCCAGTCCAACCCCCAACCCGAACCCTATACCCACGGTTTAAAACAAAACCACCCCGCCACCTCCTTTTTCCTGTCTTCCCCGACCACCTTGTCTGCAACACCCCCAACTCCAGCCACCCTGTTGGAATCACTCCTAAACAGTATTTCAAGTATTTATATTTCATATGTAATAGGTAGCTTTGTTATGGCCTTTATGTTTGTTTAAGGTCAAGCTTATGTAGAAGGCCCATAAGCTTGATCCAAGCCCAATAAGGAATAGGGAAGGAGAGGGAGTGTTGCCCTAGCTCCTTGCCTATAAATACATTGTAATAACCTTCATTTGAAGGTTGGTTGTTCAAGTTATTCTCTTTCACTCACTCTTTTCCCTTAACCGGTATTACTATTACGTGTGTGTGTGTGTTTAGCTTGTTCATCCGCCTTCATCTCTTTCTCTATAAGTTTGTGTTGTAAAACTAGTGACCTAACAGTGGTATCAATCGCCAAATAGTTGGGTGTACACTTTGTTTTTGAAGTTTTGGTTTTGGGTCTTACGCGTAAAGATAACACAATCTTTGGTTCGCTTAAAAACTGATTTTTTACACTTTTGAATCCAAGATTCTTGTACTTTCAACGTTATTAGGTGTTAAACTATTGGTTTTTGGCAAAAAGTTTGGAACTTTACGTGTTTTTCCTTGTTTTTAAGCTTGTTTTTGTACGCAAGTGTTATCCTACGCGTAACTGTTTTAAGTGCTTTGGATCATCAAGTTTCACACTTTTGTGTTATTTTGGTGTTATTGAAGCTATTTCAACACACAAAAACTGGTTTAGAAACAAATTTGGATAGAATCAAAGTTACGAGTAATCTTACGCGTAACAAAACCGTAAATTTACGCGTAAGACTTTCCTTGGTTTGATCTTCAATTTTCTGGTTTATTCCGTGTTTTCTTACTTGGATAAGTCTGAAAATACGTCGACTTTGGATATCTTTTGCACTGTGAAGTGTAAAAGATCACTTGGGATAAAACCCTAATCTTACGCTTAAGCATAAGCTTACGCGTAGAAAATATTACGCTTAAGATTCATCTTACGCGTAGACTTAGTCCTACGCATAAGGTAATCCTACGCCTAACTTTCTACGCCTAACTTACTGTTTACGCATAACATTAGTCTTTTTTCCTGCTTACGCGTAAGCTAAATCCTACGCGTAACTTTTGGTGTTTTTACGCATAAGTGCTACTTGGTTCTTGTCATTTCTACGCCTAAGGATACTTCATCAACAAAGGTTCATTCGACTACAAAGATCCATTCTTACTACACAAGTTTATCATCATGTCTCAACCACCATACTCTAACTATTTCCCTCACACTTATAATCATCAACAACAACAACAATTAACTCCACAACATCAACAATGGAATCAACAACAAGCTATTTATCAACAACAATTTAATCAGCAACATACTCCACAACTTGGTGCAATTCCACAACCACAAATGGTTCAACCACAACCAAGCATTCAAGTTCAACCCTACACAACCGATTTCAATCAACATCCATCACGGACCACTATGAAGGAACCCACTTGGTTTGCTAAGATGTGTGAAGCTTTAAGCAGCCAACAATCAATTCATGAAGCTGGTTCACTTGATAGACCTCCAATGCTCACTCCAGGAAACTACGATCAATGGGTGATAAGGTTCTTTAGGTTCTGTGATCTGAAGAATCCACATGGAAAGTTCTTAAAGAAGGTTATCTTGGAAGGTCCATTTGAGATGCCTACTGTCATTGTACCCGGAGATCCAAACGCTGTTCCACCAAGAGATGAACAAACCAACATTGCTACTGTTGCAGATTTAAATCCTACAGAACTTCTACACTATGAAGCTGATGAACTTGCAATGGAATACATCCTCTTAGGATTACCAAACCCAATTCTTCGTAGTGTGGATGCTCAAAAGACTGCACAAAAGATGTGGGATCATATTCGTCTTCTTATGGAAGGATCGGTACTCAATCAGGAGGATTTGGAATCCAAAATTTACTTGGCTTATGAACACTTCATGATTGAACCTGGAGAGACAATAGAGTCCTATCATCATCGATTTTCACATATCATCAATGATTTGGATAAACACAACATCATCATGCCAAGAATTGCAGTGAATACTAAGTTCCTGAGTAGTCTTGGTCCAGAATGGGAGAAGTATGTCATTTTTCTCCGTCAAGCGAAGAATATGCATCATTCTACTTATGGATTGTTGTACGATTACTTGAAGCCTCATGAGAAGGAAGTTGATCGGGAAAGGATTCTCCGTGCTCAAATTGCTAAACAATCACAACCGGACAATCAACAACTTGCCTTGTATGCTCAACAGAATTATCCCTCTCAACCAGCAACTCAACCAACTGCTTCCAACACACCTTCACAGCAACAACCTCAACCTCAACAAAATCAATTGGTTCCATACAGCAACAATGCTCAAGCATATGTCAGTGAAGCTACTGAGGAAACAGATCCGTTCGAAGCATTGCAAAAAGGATTTGTGATGATTGCTAATGCTTTTGGCCGTTACACCAACAAATCCAACAATCGTATTCGTTCCTCATCTAACACACGGACTCAAGCTGTTGTGAACAATGGACGTGTTGAAGTTCAGAATCGTGATTATGGTCGTCAGATGGGCGGTGGTCAAGGGTTTAATGCTGTGGGTAGGAATAACAACAGAGCTCAAGTGGTGGAAACGGGAAATGCTCAAAATCGGTTAAATGGTCTTCGATGCTACAACTGCAATGAGAAGGGACACCTGGCTAATGCATGCCCAAAGCCAAGGACTAGGGGCAGTGCTTATTTCAAAGAGGCCTTACTTTTGGCTCTTAAGGATGAAGCTGGTGGATCTCTCACAACCAAATAACAGAGCTTTATGGCAGATGCAGACTCAGATGATGATATGGAGGATTTGCAGGCGAATGCAGCTGTTATGTTGATGGCTAATATGCATGAGCTGCACATGAGTGATACAGGCCCAGTGTATGACACTGATGGCTTGTCTCAGGTACCCGAACAAACCATCATCATATCTGAACTAATATCTCCGCCAATATCTGAATCCGGCACGGATCAGACGGTTCAAAATGAGTCTTCTACATCTTCTTCTGATGATTATCAAATTAACCCTGTAGTTACATTTGACGATCAAGATGACCTTATGGTCCCCTTTGATAATCAAATTGACTCCGTGGTCGTACTTGAGGATCTAACGAATGATCATGCTGAGACTCACGTTGAACAAGATGATCTGTTGCCTCATCCGGATTTTGCTCGGTTAATTCAAGACCATAAAATCAAAATGGAGGAATGTTATGCATTAAATCAATCCTTAAAAAGTAAAAATGCACTGTTAACCAAGGATTTTGAATGTTTACAAATGCAACTCAACTTTTTCAAAACTCAAGAAAACCGTGAAAAAGGTTTTGAAGCCGCTTTTGCAAAATCTCATCAAAACGAAAAATATTTAGAGAGACAGATGCGTGATCTAGCCGCCTCGAAGAATGCTTTGTTGTCCGAATTAGAACAACTGAAACATGAACATAAAAAGAAAATTAACGATCTCACCTTAGAAAATCAAAAAGCTAAGGCTGAGTTGTTAAATTGTCAAAAACAGTTCTCCGCATACAAAAAGCATTCAACGAATCGGGTAGATGACCTTCTTGCAGAAATTCTCGGTTTGCAAAACAAAATTAAAGAGTTTAAAATTGTTGTTTACAAACATGGTGAATCAGTAACAGCTATAGAAAAGTTTACCTTAAAACCTAATCCAAATGGATATGGAAAAAATCTAGCTGATTACAAACCAAAGCTTTCACTAAAAACATTCAAACCAACTCCTGAAGTGTCCAGTGCAAAATACAAAATTGATAATACTGTCATGAGTGTTGTTGAATACCATCGTCAAGAGGAATTAGATGCAGAAGACGAGAGTCGATCAAAATTAAAAAACGTTGTTTACAACAAACCTTTTAATTATAAAAACGCGGTCACTTTCGTCACACCAACGGATTCTTCTAACACACCAAGGGTTATCATCAAAACACCCGAGTCTTCTATTGTTAATCCCAAAACAGTCTTTGCACAAACTTATGGTCCTTTACCTTCCATTAGCGAAGTAAACTCACAACCTGAAAATCGAAAAATTCTTCGATATTTTGACATTTTCATGGCTGACCTCAAAATTTTACAACATGAGATAGAATATCGATCTGAAATAAAAGTTGAACATTTTCAATCACCTCTGGCGCGCGAACAAAGAGACATTTTTCAGAAAAATCTTTTACCTAATGTTAAAAACTTGAAAAGTTGTGCAATTGCCTGGGAAAAGGATTTTCATAAGGAACTTGGGGTAATGAAAAACGTTTTCGAGAAAACAGAAACATCCATTACTAACACAAAACGGAAAAAGAAACTGTTGAGAAAAGATGTTGATCGACTCTTGGAAGATGTTATCTGTGCTGATATCCATAATGTTGTGCTACTCTATTCGTTGCCATATGCATATGATCATATCTCTGCTGATATTGTTGAAACTGTTGTAACTGTTGAAAACACCGATAATGTGCTTCAGATCGAGTCTTTAAAAGCTGAAAATAAACGATTACACACGGAAATTAATAATGCAAAACGTCGTCTTCATTGGTGTGAAAAAGATATTCACAACCATCAACTCAGTTTTCAAAAGAAAATCGCTCAATTGAGTGCAAAATCTTCTGATCCTAAAATTGAGCAACTGAATGATCAAAACGTGTCTTTGAAAAGTCAAATCTCAAAATATGAACAAGAATTTTTAAAAGTTAAACAGGAATATGGTGTCATATTTGATTTACTCAAAAAGACTCGAGATGATGCATCTAATGAACTTGATCACTATCTTGCTCACACTAGAGAAGTCATGAATTTTGCTGGTAATATTCGTTCTGAAAATCAAAATCTGATTCACACCATCTCTAAGTTACGGGAAATGTTAGGAAAGTATGAACAACTCCCGCCTACTGTGATTAAGAGATTAGCACCAGTCACACTTAGTAATCGTGAACCTAGAATTCCCACTGCCAAATCACAAGTTGCTAATGTGTTTCCCTCTACTGAAACAGGAATAGTTGCATCTTTTCCAAACGTCCGCACTTCACAGCCTAGGAGCACTCAAACGAAGAATAGGAAGTTGCGACCTAAGAAAAGATCAATAAGGAATGCTAAAGTAGAAGAACACCCTAGGACTCTGAATAAAACTCATGTTACTTCCACTATAGATGTTGCGTCTGGCAAATGTAATAGAAATAGTCATGTAACGAATGCTAAACCGTTAAGTACCTTTGATATTCAGTCTGATGCACCTTGTGATATTTGTCAAAAGAGTATGAATTCTGACTGTCATGACAAATGTGTTGCTAAAGCTATACTCTCTAGATTACGGAATCCTAAGAATCGGAATACCTCTAGGCCCACTAATCATTCTAAGTCTGTGCTTGGTAAACCACCTTCTTTAGATTCTAAGGCAACCATTGCTATCACAGTAGCTCCCACTACACCTCCTAAGAATGTAGTATCACCTAGTGCTTTCACTAAGACTAAAGCAAAGAGTAGTTATAGATGGCAGAAATGGATATATAACACACTAGGATTTAAATGGATGCCTAAAATTATAAATGTGTGTATGTCTAACATATCTGCTTCGGAACCCTCTCACATTTCGGGTTCCACATCTACTTCTATTCCATCTGTGTCGTCTGTGTGTAATGCAGGTGATACAGATCATTCTCTGGATTGTTGATAGCGGATGTTCCCGACACATGACAGGCAACCTTAAACTGTTATCCAACTTTATTGCAAAGTTCATTGGCACTGTCAGATTCGGGAACGATCACTTCGCAGCCATCATGGGCTACGGAGATTATGTTAATGGGAACATCGAAATAAGCAGGGTTTACTATGTGAAAGGCCTCGGTCACAATCTGTTTTCAGTAGGTCAATTTTGTGATGGAGATTTGGAGGTTGCTGTCAGGGAGAAAACTTGTTTCATTCGTGATCTACAAGGAAACGATCTTATGTCTGGCTCGCGTAATTCCAGTCTCTACACTATCTCTATGCAAGACATGGTTGCTTCCTCTCCCATCTGCTTACTTTCAAAGGCAACATCTACAAAATCCTGGCTATGGCACCGTCGTCTCTCACATCTAAACTTTCAAACCATCACCAATCTTGCTCGACACAAACTAGTTGAAGGACTCCCACGATTCCGGTATTCAAAAGATCACCTTTGCTCAGCCTGTGAACAAGGGAAAAGCACTCGTGCTCATTTTCCTTCAAAGGTGGAACACAGCTCTCAGCATGTGCTTCATCTTCTTCACATGGATTTGTGTGGCCCCATGCGCGTGCAAACGATAAATGGCAAACGCTACATCTTAGTAATCGTTGATGACTACTCTCGATGGACTTGGGTCTACTTTCTTCGTAGCAAAGACCAAGCTCCACAAATGATCATCACCTTTCTCACAAAGATACAGGTTCAGCTCCGCAACACCGTCAGAATCATCAGAACAGACAAAGGAACTGAATTTGTTAGCAAAACCCTTCGTGAATTTTATGAGAAAGTGGGAATTCAGCATCAAACATCTATTGCACGGACACCTGAACAAAACGGAGTTGTTGAAAGACGAAACCGAACGTTAGTGGAAGCTGCAAGAACAATGTTAATCAATGCTAAACTTCCAGATTACTTATGGGCAGAAGCTGTATCTACTGCATGCTATACTCAAAACCGTTCCATGATCACAAAACGCCACAACAAAACACCTTTTGAGCTTGTCCACAACTATAAACCGAACCTCAAACACTTTAATGTATTTGGATCCCTTTGCTATCCAAATAATGATCGTGATGATTTTGGAAAGCTAAAAGCCAAAGCTGATATTGGATTCTTTATTGGATACTGTGACAATTCTAAAGGTTTCCGAATCTGGAATCGTCGAACTAAGGAGGTTATGGAAACAATTCATGCTCATTTCGATGAACTCACGGAAATGGCTTCTGAGTATAACAGCTTAGAACCCGGACACAACCGTTTAAACTTCCCTCAACCCCCATCATCAGCTGAAGAAAGCCCTCAGCTAACTCGTCAACAAATGGAAAGGTTATTTGCTCCTCTGTTCTGTGACGACATTGATGAACGTGCTCCTGGTGTATCCGCTGTTTCCTGGAAAGGTAAACAACTGCTCAATCGACTCCCGAAAGAAGTCGACTACTACCCCCAACTCCCTTCAAATTTGCCAACACAGGCCCAAGATTCGACAATATGAGTCTTCGGTAAAGGCACTCAAGTAGCTTTACTCGTACTTAACAAAGGTATTGGAGGAATCAAGCTGCTAAGGTCTAAGCCTTTGGAAATCTTAACAGTGTCATAGGTTATTTCTTAGGTTATAGTCGAAACCGAAAATCGAAAGGTTTTAGTAGTGCTAGTAATAAACCTATCGTTTCCCTAGGTTTATGTAATTTCACAAACTCCAAGCCAAATATCAACACCTGTTCGAGTTTTCCACAAAACAACACCGCAAAACACTAGTACCTTGCCAAAACTCATATCGTACG